>OZ023314.1:44912987-45085865 GCA_964007375.1 Ophion obscuratus
CCCACGTCTCCATCATTACTATTATCTCCCACTCCTCCAGTCCCTTCCAGAATTCCTTGTCTTTATTCGTTAATCCCGCTACGTTCCAAAACGTCACCTTCCAGTTCTTCCCTTCCTCTTCCTTCTTTCCCCTCTTTCTCTTCCTCCCTTCTCCTCTCCCTACCCGCTTTTTGCTCCTTCTCTCGTATTCCTCCCTTCTTTCTCCTCGTTCCTAGTTCCCTCCCCTCTCCCTGCCTCCCTTTCTTTCCCCCTCCCATCTTTCAGCTTTTCCTCCTGTTCGTCCCAGAACCATGTGGTCCCGTCCATCACAATCCTCCCATACGTTACCCTTACTCTTTTTCCTCTTCTTTCTTCTTCCTCCCCTATCCTTCTCAGCCTCCATTGCATCTGTCTTTCCTTCCATGTTAGGTCGTCCTCTATTCTCTCTCTCCTTCCCCTTAGTTCCTTCTTTTTCATCATTACTTCTTTTTTCCCTTCCAGATTTTCCATCCTAACCACTAACATTGTCCCTTTTCCCTGTCCTTTCCCTTTTCCTACTTCTCTCACTTTCTCTATCCTGCCTCGTACCCCTATTTGTTCTAGTATCCTTTCCGCCATTTCTTCTATTGTCCCTTCCTTCGTTGCTCCCCTTATTATTAGATTCTTCCTTCTGTCCTCCCTTCCATTCATTTCCATTTTCTTTCTATCTCTTTTATCCTTTTCTCTGTTCTTCTTTCTTCCCCCTCTCTTCCCTCCTCCCTTTCTCCTCCCCTATCGCTGCTTTCCCTTTCTACTTCTAGCATCCTTAGCCTCTCACTTATCCGTTCTATTTCCTGCTCTTGTCTTTCTACTCTTTCCATCCTCCTTTCCATTTCCCTCACTCTCTCCTCCATTGCTTCCTTCTCCTCCCTCCATCTTTCCTCTGCTTGTCTCATCTCCCCTCTCATTCTCCCCAATTCCTCCTTGATATTTCTTACCCTCTCCTTTACTTCTCCCATGTCTCCTCTTATCTCCTCTCTCATCGCTTTTATCATTTCTTTCACACTCTCCTCCTCCTGCCTCCCTTCTTCCGGTGACCTTTGCACTTTCCTGCTTTTTTGAAATATTTCTCGCTCCTCCTGCTCCCTTTCCTCCATCTGCTCCCTCTTCCTTTTCCACATTTCATTTATTTCCCCCAGGCTCGCGCTCCTTTCCTTTAGCAGTCTCTCCGCATTTGTTTTCCTACCTTTTCTTTTCGCCTGCTCCTCCTCCTCTTTCCTCTCCCCTCCGTCACCCCCATTCTCCTCTTCTTTTCTCTCCTTTCCTTTCCCCCTTTCACTCATCACCGGCTCCTTTTTTCCCTATCTGGACAATTTCTCCTCTGCCCTGTTTTACCTACCATTCGTTCCTGTTTTATCCTCCTTTCTCCTTGCCTTTCCTTCCTTTCCGTCTGATGTCGCCACCGGTCTCTCGTCTCGCCTGTCCTTCCTTTCTCCCGCTCGTCCCCTCTACGCCGTTCCGTTCTTCTCTCTGTTCCCCTAACCTCTTTTCCCACCTGTCTGTTCTTCTTTTTCTTTTTTATCCGGCCTTCTCTCCCCCTTTTTCTACTTCTCTACTCACCACCCTGCTTCCCCTCCTCACTCTCTGGCCCTTTCCCTTTCTCTCCTCTTTTCTCTTTCTCCTCCTTTTTTCACCACTTTCTCACCACTCTGTCACGCACACAACTTTTCTCGTTTACTCCGGAAACGGAAGTCCGTAATTAGTAATATATTTTTTTTATTACAGATAACAAATGTAATTAGTAATGTTTTATCTTTTTAATTACAAATTATAGGTGTAATTAGTAATTTCTATGTAATTAATTACTCTAATTAGTGCTGCCCAACACTGGCCAGTACCACCCATCACACCATTTGTAAATAAAATTTCACCTCATACCATCACCACCACTTCTCCAAATCGCGAAATACCGCACCAATAAGGCTAGTTATCAAAAAACTATAAATAACACCTCACTGTCGTAAGAATAACCTAACACAATTACCAGGATCTCATCACACATGTTTGATTAATGAAAGCCAAATTAGCACACTGTAAAATGTAACAGAGAAACAGCGAATAAAAATTAGTAGCCTCTGACAAAGTCTAAAAAAATCATTTCATAACTTTGAAAAAAAACAACAACGTTAATAAAAGGAATCTACGTTTAAGAGTTAGTTTATTTCTGCTGCCTTGGCAAATTTTGGAAAAAAAATTGTTAACGTATTTAATCCTCTTATTGTTAGCATTTCGCTAGTGCTAAGAAAGGTTCGTTCTTTTTCTTCGTGGCAAGGTTACTATTTTAACAAAAACACAATTCTAATCAAGATCTCAACAAAGTAAACTGTTGTAAACTGTTATCTGACAATTCTATAGCAACAGCCAAATCACAAAACAAAGTTAAGTCCCTAAGTACTGACGCAAATTAGTCGTAAATAGCAATGTATGCGTAAAACCGAATTAAAAACCAAAATTGCAGTGCAACATCTCTATCAAGTCCAGTATAACGTAATGTCTTGTATGTTTTTAAATAATTCGAATATATCAAAGCCTCATCAATTACGAAAGAACACAAGTACCAGCGTGTAAATGGTCTTTATATAATTTTCATACATAACAATTATAACAATCTCGTAACGAATCGCGATAAAAAGTATCTTATATGTTAATCCGGAGTATAAGCTTTATCTATGCCAAATTCTCCTAAACTTCGTTATGTAGTCTATGAGTGATGCGTGAGAATGCAAACAAACAGACAGACAGAAATTCCAGAAATTGCTGTTGTGGCTTCTGCATCGCTAGTAAACAATGCAAGAGTCTCATATAAAAATATTTCACGTATAACCAGGACTTTGTAACGATTTAATTATACGTAAAAATATATATAAATTGAGAATATTTCACCATTATCACGGTACTTTTGTTGCAAAAACCCCTTCAGCACTTCTCAGAAGCATACATTCTGCTTTAAGTTTATTTCTTAGTAAGCTCTGGCCGACTTTTGTCGACCGAATTATCGAACACGAAATTGAAAGGGTTATATATTTCGATTCGGGACGGTTATAACTCGGATAAATAAGGTCGCACCTCACCCACAAGGAGAGCGTTGGAAAGCTGAGTTTTTATTCCGCAAAACCACCAGAAAAACACTTTTCTCGACATCTTTATGGTTATCGCGAAATGCGAACAAAAAAAGTGTTTAATTCTCGGAATTTTACACGTTTTCTTGAAAGTGGCGTAACTCCATTAACATCAAATAAATCCTCGAAGGTTCTCTGAAGTTTTTTCGTTCTGGATATGCTGCAGCAGTATGGAAGAAGTGAGACTCCTTAGTTTTGCCTTCCCTCGTGCCCCGAGCGCGTAAAGAATGAAAAGTGATTCTTGAATTATGCAGCCTTCTGTGTATGTGTGTATATATGTATGTATATAAATGACAATCTGTTTAGCAAGACAGGGATTATATCGGATTCGCGACATTACCGGAACAAGTGCACCGGAAGTCGGTAAAAAGAGGATTCGAGTTTACGCTAATGGTATTGGGTGAAACGGGACTTGGAAAATCGACCCTGATAAACAGCCTCTTCCTCGGAGATCTCTACAAAGACCGCAGGATTCCAGATGCATATGGTATACAATGTTTAGCTCTTTCAGTAAAATATTCGCAAACCGGAAATCGATTAAAAAGGCATCGTGCGTTCGTTAAATTCTCATAACGGAGAAAGAAAAATGCGCCATTGGGATTTAAATGGAGGGGGCCCTTTTTCGAAAATTGCGGATTTCATATAGCTATAAACCCATTGAGCGATTAAAGTCAAGTTTAATATCAAGTACTTCGATGGTAAATATTGGGAGTACAACTTTGCAGTGACCGTTTTTTTTCAAAAGTTAAAGGCTTTATTATAAAAAAGTGGCTACATATTTTTTAATCAAAGTACTGCCCGTCGCTAGCTACGACCTCGGCCCATCTTTCAGGTAGCATTCGAATCCCGCGTCGATAAAAGTCTTGGTCCTTGGAGGCAATCCAGGAATCGACCCAATTTTTGACTTCTTCGTAAGTACCGAAGTGCTGGTCAGCCAAATCGTGTGCCATTGACCGGAACAAGTGATAGTCGGAAGGGGCAATGTCTGAAGAGTACGGCGGGTGGGATAAAACCTCCCATTTCAGCGTTTCCAAGACTTTTTCACGACATTTGCAACATGGGGTCGGGCATTGTCATGCTGCAGTATCACCTTGTCATGTCTGTCGTTGAATTGTGGCCGTTTCTCTTTGAGTGCCTTACTCAAGCGCATCAACTGACGTCGGTAGAGTTCCCCTGTGATGGTTTCGGATGGTTTGAGCAGCTCATAGTACACAACGCCCAGCTGGTCCCACCAGATACACATCATCACTTTCGATCCGTGAATATTCGGTTTGGGCGTCGATGACGGAATATGACCAGGCAGTCCCCATGATTTTCGGCGTTTAGGATTATCGTATTAAACCCACTTTTCATCTCCAGTCACAATCCGGTGCAAGAATCCCTTCCTTTGTTGTCTTTGGAGCAGTTCCCGCAAATGCTGAGAATTCGGCTCGTAGGTTGCCATGTTTGAGTGCCAATAACTTTATAATGCATACACGTATCCGATAGCTTTTTTAAATTGTTTACATTGGCAGAGCCTCTAGTTTAAAATGCCACTTTTTTTATTGAGCTAGGGCCACTTCGGCCGCAGTGGCTCTCTAAGTAAAACGGTCACTGCAAACTTGTACTCCTAATACCTTGAAAATAGGCGAGAATGCGGCCGGATTAGTAGTGAAAGTTGAGCAAAATAGTTTCGTTATTTTGTAGTATATTTCTGATGAAGTTATGACGAACGATAAGAATAAAGAGATAGGTAGTGAAGTGAATGTTAACAAATTAAAATCGTAATAATTTTTTTATTTTTATCATTGTCTAAAGAATTCCGGTACTTTGCGTTCTCGCATTATTTTTTGAAATATTTCGCCCTCCGCTGGCTTGCGAGCTGTCAAAGACGCTGCTCATGACGAATTCATGATGCATTTATTATGCGAGGAAGTGGACATTTTTACGATAACTGTATAGTATATCGACAATAATGCGAATATGTACGACTAAGGTATGGGCATCTCTTTCTAAACAAGTTTCCAAAAACAAGCTTTTATTGAAAATAATTCTGACTGGAAAAATGAGACGTTGCCGATTTTTGATATTCAAAAGCAGACAGCACGCGATTTTTTTTTTGGCATTTAGAAAAATATTGCATCTCCGATAACTCTACAGCTGCGTAGAAACGCATCGTGAAATATGGGGTGCAGTTTATACTACATATGCTTTGAAGCATTCAAAGTACTGTTATTCGCGGTCCACTTATCACTTAATGGTTTTTCGATAATATGCATGACTCCATTAATAGGTTTTTATGTAAGTTAATGCGATTATGCGAGTACGTGTGAGTACAAATGCATAGAAATTCGAGAGCCCGCAAAAAATCGAGGTAATTGTAAAACATAAAGACTAAAGTAATTAATTCCCATGCTCTTTGGTAGTAATAATAAAATGTTTTTCTGTCTTCGATAACGCTTTGTGCATAAAACGATTTTCCATCAACTGATAAGCTTTCGATTGAAAGAATGGAGAATATTTTTAAACTTCTTACTGATTAAATAACTCCCGTGAAACTTTCTCAGTACATATTGTACTTCTTGTTCAAAAAGTTTAATGAGATGGTATTTCGAAATCACTCTAATCAACAAGCTAGGCCTAATCTTCGTAAAATAATCGACATTTGCCCGTTGTTGTTCGAATAAATGCATGCATCTTTATTCTCTTTTGCTTTCGAAAGAGCGCGTGGAAAAAACGACCTCGGTCGAAAAAAAAATGATGGACATCGAGGAACGGGGTGTTCGACTTCGCTTGACAATCGTCGATACTCCAGGTAAGATTTTTTTTCTTTCAATTATCGTAACTATGGTTTTTTATGGCTTACAATATCAGGTGTTTTGTAACAATAGTTTATCTCCACGTTTTCATTTTGCAAAAAAAAGGTTTCGGTGATGCAGTGAATTGCGAGGACACGTGGAAGGCTTGCTCCGCTTACATAGACGAACAATTCCGTCAGTACTTTACGGACGAAAGTGGACTCAATAGAAAAAATATCCAAGACAACAGAGTACACTGTTGTCTGTATTTTATACCGCCATATGGACACGGGTGTGCTTTTTGCCAATCTTTATAATCTTTTAGAGCATAGGGATGGGCGACGTTGGGAAAAGAAAATTGGAAAAAAAATTTACAATGTGTTTTTCCAAAAAAACTAACTTTTGGTTATTTTTTAATTCGTGGAATATCAAAAAAAATTATAATCGAAGTTGATGTATTTGGAAGGTCGTGTGAAAGTAATTTCTGAGCGCAGAAAACGAGAAATGTTGAGACCTAAGTTGGATGACGATTTAATTTTTTTAAGACTTAAGTTGCATGTTCGGATAGTTAGGGTCTGAAAAAATAAGGACATTGCAATATGTTCTGAGGACATTTGAACTTAAAATGAAAGTGGACAATAATGATGACGCGATTTCTCCAGAAGGGGCATCGTCTTTTCTAAAAAATTGATATTATGAAGTGTTATGGGCAATTTTATAATAGATCCATCGCTCGTTGATCACGTGGTGTTAAAAAGACCCCACCGGTTATCAAACAGTTGCCGTACGAACACTATCGGTCGAAAAATAAGGTCACAACAATTCTGGACCATACATTTTACATTCTAGAATATGGAAAATCTGCATTAACGTGAGAAATCGAATAGAGTGGTTAAATAAAATTGTGAACACGAAAATTAAGAAAAACTTAATTTTTTCACGTAAAATCATAATTACTTCACTTTTCAATATTTTCCGGTACACGCAATAGGCGATACGATTGAGATATGGTACTTTGGGATAAAAGATGCTTCTATAGTGGGCGTTGCAAAAAGATATTTATTCTGAGATTTCAAAATGGCTCGCTCACAAGTATTTGCCGGTGGGGTAGGGTCAATTTGACCTTTAGTGACCACGGAGGGTGAGACGTTCAAAGTTGCAAGTGCAGTTTTCACTTTGATTGGGAATAATTTATATAAAAACATATAAAAACATATTGCGACCAACTTCACCAACAATCGAAACCACACAACCATACAACATTTTTATGTTTGCCGCCATTTTGCACCCAGTACACATTTGCCAACAAATGTTCTCGTAGGAGAGTAATAATTCAAATAAAAATATGGATGGTTAGTATGCAGAATCAAACGACGATCTATCGATCTATCACGATAGATACAAATCGATAAGATCAATGGATTGTTACAAGAAATAATCGACCATTTTCATTGATCGGCTAACTTCGCTCATCCCTATATCGGAAAAATAGTGCCCATTAAGAAAAGTTCAAAACTTTTTTTATGTTTTTCTACGAACCAGGTTGCGACAACTGGATCTCGAGGTACTGAGGAGATTGCACAGGAAAGTGAACGTCGTGCCAGTTATAGCTAAAGCTGACACCCTCACAACCCACGAAGTCAAGAAACTCAAGGAGCGTATACTGGCTGACATTGAAAAACACGAAATTCAGGTTGGTTTTTCAATTTTTAATTCGTGATCAGCTTTCCGGGCCTTTCCATCAAAACCACCAAAATATTTCCAATTTGGTGGTTTTCCCTCTGAATTTGACGAATTTGGCATATCTTAGTGGTCAGATGTATCTGTTTAGTGATTAGCAGGTGGCGATTTGTAGGTAGACTTCAGGGGACTCGTCGATTTTATTGCAATGGTATATTCTAATAGTAAATTTTATATTTGAAATTTCCTAAGGTTGATGTGTGTTATCACGCCTTAAAAAGCAAACTACCGACGATCAATTTATTACAAATGGATTTCGAACAAACCCTTTGGATTTTAATATTCGACCAATGTAAGACAAAAAGTTAAACAAAACCCATGAAACAAAGCCCGGCAGAATCAAACCCAAAAAGTAAGTGCGTGCGTGAGCATCTACTGCAGACTATTGGCTTGTCTCACGCGAATGAAATTTCTTTAACGCCTTAAGGCAAAGTAATTGATGTACCACGGGACACAGGAGCCCTAGAGAGATAGCTGAAAATCAATCACTCCCTTTTTTCTCTGGAAGTATCAACCTTTTTGGAGGAAAGTGAGCAACAAAACCTTTACCGACAAAGCAGCTTTTATCTTGCCTTGAGGAGTAAGATTAATGCGCTAGACGTAGTCCTGATTGATCCATTCGCCACTCAAACTCCGTTTAACTTGATTGTGAACGGGGTCTGTTTTGTCGAATAATCAGTCTTATTACATTTCTACATATACTGACCAATCTCGGGCGCCGACGACTATATTGCAGTTGATGGTTTTTTCAGGAAAAAGATTAATTGGTATACATAAGCTTGAAGTCCAAAAAAGAAGTTGATTTTCGATATTGTCTTCTGATGAAAGTATTGAGATGACGAGGTCAAGATTTTATCCACAATTGAGGAAGACTACCAATCTAGAGCGCGGATAAATAGAATGTACAGTCCGTTTAGTGGCCTTCATTCTACATATCTTCAAATATTTTTACAAATGTTTTCATAAAATTTTGTAAGACAATGAGACAAGAACGACCATATTCTCCTCCACTTTTCCACCCGTAATAAAAAATCAAAATAATTTGAGTTGCAAATAAGATTTGCCTTCAAAGTACGTGGGGATATCGAGAAATGCCAATTTGAGGCAAAATGGTGGATGTAAAAAAAATCGACGAATCCTCTACGTACTTCGATGTAAAATGTTATAAGGTTAGAAAAAATCCAAGGCAATCGGTAAAGAATTGGCGTTTGGAATTGATGAATCGAAAAAAAATCGTAAGGGTACTTAAAGATATATATAGGGTGTCTCAAAATGACCTGACATTTCAATTTATTAATAAAACGTATTATTTATTTGAAAAGTACGAATATTTTTATTTTAATATAAGGTATAAACATGGAGGTTATGTATGGACCACAATATCCGATAAATGACCGCCTGGTCCCTGTTTGCAAACGTTCACTCGTTTGACGAAATTTCGAATAACATTTCCACATAATTGCGGACTAATTTCATTAATGGTGCGCCCAATTGCTCCCTTGAGCTCCCGAGTAGTGAGTGGATCATTGGCATACGCTTTTCCTTTCAGAAAACCCCAAAGAAAGAAGTCCAATGGCTTCAAATCGCACGATTTTGGTGGCCAATTCACATCGCCGCGGTGCAAGATAACACGACCAAAAAACTTAATCTGCAATAACTGCATTGTTTCGCCTCCAGTGTTGCAGGTCGCGCCATCTTGTTAAAAGAATATGTCATCCAAGTCCATGCCGTTTATGCCATTCATCGGATATTATGTTCCACACATAATCGCCATGATTGTACCTCATATTAAACTTAAAATATTCGTACTTTTCAAATTAATAATACGTTTTATTAATGAATAACAATGTCAGATTATTTACAGAAACCCTTTAGAATAAATACCGTTAACAGGAATTTTAATTGTATAAACTGGGAATCCATTAAAAAATGTTGGAATTCACTGGTTATCGCGGGCTTTAGACTGATTACCGTCCTTAAGGCGAAATATACATTTACAATGATACAAAATCGATGACTTTTTTTCTGTAAATGATAAAACTATATATGTAGAATATTTGCTCAAAGTTTTGAAATGAAATTGGAAAAACTTTAAACGTTACAGCCTGTCAATGCTGCGCTTCACTGCTCGGTTTTGGAGTGGGTGTAAACGACAAACACGTTTTTCTCAAAACTGCATTTTTGAAATTGGCGTGCAGGACTGCTAAAAAATTATTAAGCCGATTGAGTTAAAACTCGGTAGAAGTATCGATAATATTGCTACCTTATACTTGGCGAGAGTTGTTTCTGAAAAATTAGATAAAAATCTACTTTTCTAACCCAAATTGTGCATGAAATTTTGATTTTCTTTGTATGTGCGTGACATTCTCTTGAATTCGCATTCTTTTATTTTAATTACTGTTAAATAGGAACTATACATGTTCTAACTGGACAACTATTAGATTTTTTGCAAAGTAAAGGCTATGAGAATCTAAACCGCACGTCTATTCGCAACTCCTGCGGCAATCTTGCTGTAACACTCTGCCACTGCTCCGCCATTTTTATGAAATATGAATTTAAAAAAATTGTTTCATATACTATAATATACTGTTTAAGTGTACCTACAGTTTCATAAATGTAGAATAATTAATTCTTAGTTTAAAAAATTCCTCAAAATTGCTTATTTTTTCCCGTCTTAATATATATCGTGACTTAAGGAGTTTTGAGACTGAAATCGAAATGCTTATAGACGATTGGAATTTATATTACTAAAAAAAAGATTCAGGATGCATTAACGATCCAAAAATTGATCGGCTTCACAACATAGTTTCGGACATTTTTAATGTTCAAGTTAAACCTTTGTCCATTTGGTAATACACATGGTACTTTGAAAACACTGGTTATATAAAATAATACTTCAATTTAATTTTAAAAACTGAGCAAACCGTGATTATCGTTTTGGGAATGTCGTGTCGAGAAATTGAGTGATTTCTATTTCATTCATTAAGGAGTTGCATAACCTTGAAGTTAAAAAACCGATCGACTAAAAAAAAATTCGTCTCGCGTGTTGGAATGATAGGGTCGTTCTTTTGCACACAGATAGTACATAGTCTTGATATGTTGCCGTTTTTTTTTATTGCAAAATACATATAAACAACGTAATCATTGTCATTTAATCTCAGGACTGTAGCCTTCGCACGGCTCCGTCATGTACATGATTCCGGTAACTAGATTCATCTAAACTAAAAAACTGAAAGATATACTTTTAGTACAATGGTGAAGCTACAATCCCATCGGATACTTTTTCCACACGAAGGAACATATGAAAAAATCATCCGGTCTGTCGATTTACAAATTGCAAAGTAAACTTTCGAGATAAACACAAGAGAAGAAAGCGTACTAAATCCACTTTTTCCGTATACAATTTTCGTATAAATATTTGTGTCTTCTCAATATCTTCGGTGGTTCTTTAATGGTTTCGGGTACGGGCAATACGAATAGGACATGTATTTTGTTCTAGAATAATTTTTTTCATCGCAGACAATGCATCGCAGAGCGCTAGAGCCTTAACGCAACGGGACGTTCTGACCTGCTCCACTAAAATCGTCATAACTTAATCAATTTTTTAAATCTTTATAAAATCTTTGAACCAAATCAAAGTTAAGACTCTACGCGATAAGAAAATAAAATAAATCACGAATCCTTTTTTTTATTCCTAGGTTATGCATACCCCTTAATAATACTCTAAAATGTATGTGAATTTTGAGATCGAACGGTTTCTTTTTGTTAACTGGCTCTGGCGTTAACTGGCTCTGTCGAGTGACTCACTTACAGTCAAGCATTAACTGACGGGTATTTTTTTTATCTGCGGGTGTTTAAAACGTACATAGTATTACATCATTAAAACTTTATAAGGAAATGTATTTTTTTGTCTGCTAGACGTTTTTAACGTTTTCTCGACTCTGCCGAATTAAAAACTTTTAATAAAACGTCGAACGTTGAATATTTTTCACGATATAAATTACCTGGAGCCGATGACGCTTTCGCGATAGTCAGTCGTGCCAATGGCAGAAACGACCGCTATTGTCATACAAGTCCAGCGGTTATGTTTGCTTGAATAAAATTGCAACATATTTATGTTTCATCGAAAAGTTATAACCATTTATATGAATGTCCGGCTTAGAAATATTTTCAACATTATTATGAGTTGGATGTTGCCCAATGATAATTTATTTTTACATGAAATTTCATTCGCAAAAAGTTGGTAGCCTGTCAAAAACGAATTGTATTTTCATGCCCACTCTGGCAACCGAGGTACGGTATCGAAACTCCTTAATACATAGCCTTGCCAAGTATGAGTTTTTGTATTGAAAAATATTGATAAACCATGAAGTTTTCAATATTTAAACAAAGTGCCGCCGTTGCTGCATGGCCCATCGGTGTCGGTAGTGCTGGCAGTACGGGTGATCTGAAATGAAAAAGAAAACATGTTCTTTTAGTATAATAATACAATTTTCGCATGACCGGATATTTTCTTGAAACTTAAAGAATTACACAAACAGCAAGGTGTAGATAAAAAAAATCGATTTTTGACAAAAAAACAATAATGTGATATTAAAAAATGGAGAAACGTATCAAAAAATCATCTGATCATACGATAAGAAATGTTATAAACATTCCGTCCAAATTTGAATTATATCCGACCGATAGATTTGGAGACACGACTTACACCAGTAGTAGAGCTACACCCGTTCGAACTAAGGTTGCTGAGGGGTGAGCGGGCGGGGGTGTGCGGTCACGACGGCAAGCGGAGCAGCGCGTGGTAGCCGAGCGCGGTGATGTCACGTCATGGCAGGGAGGGGCGATGCCCCAGCGTGGATGTCTCTGTAGAGGGGGGTAGGCATGGGATCCGAAAGCTTATCATAGACTGGAGGGTGGGAGAAAGAAGCCGCTGTTCACGTATGTTTTGTGGGGGCAAGGGGGCATCACAGAGTACTGGCTGAACGTTGAGAACCCATTCATCTTATAATTTATTAAACATATAAAAAAGTATGCAACCTTCATCGATGCAGGCGGAGTGTTTTTATTTCTACACTATCGAGTCTGCATGAATAAATAGACGTGCGCGTGTATGTGCGTATGTGTGCGTGCGTGTGTGTGTGTGTCTGCGTGCGTGTGTGTCCCTGCGTGCGTGTGTGTGTGTGCGTACGTGCGTGTGTGTGTGTGTGCGATAGAGAGAGAGAGAGAGAGAGAAACTACCATATATGGCTAGGAAAATTTTCGGCAATTAGAAAACGTTCGTTGCCATACGACGGAAGGCTTTTCGAAGCCGACGCTTTGTTTATTATCTGCAGCGGCAGCTATGAAAGGAGTCATTGTTTAAAAAAAAATTAGTTTTAACCCGTAGAGGTCTTGGTTCCATTCCTAAAGATAACCCTAAGATGTTCGCATGTGTGAGTAGGGTAGGCATGTGTGTAAGTGACTTCATTTTATACCCTATCTGATTGGTAATGCGCTTTAATTATAGCTAGATTATCTGGCTATATGATAGCGTTATTGATTTTGCTTCTTCTGTGCCTTTAACTTAAGTAGAAGCTATTTAAAAACCCTCGTAAAATGTTTCATTTGACCCTGTGTCGGGATCGACTGAAACGACAGTGCCTGGGGTTAGTTGAAATAGGTGTTTTCCGCTGATTGAACTAATGTTCTACTAAATCCAGGTACTGTTAATTATGAGTATGGAGTGATCAAGTATGTTTGTTGGGAATAAAATATACTTTTATTCAAAATAATCAGTTTTATAGGTTTTTATTCCAGTTTGAGTATCACTGAAGGTATATTGAGGTCCTTTAATATTATTTTACTTTCGGACGATTTCTTGGCATCTAAAAAATAAAACAAGATTTGGGAAACTTGCTTGCGTATGAAATATTTGTTCAGAGTCAATAGTAACACGTTTAAATTGACCCCAAACCGTTTGTTTCAACTTACCCCACACCCTCGCTTCCAATAATTTATCAAACAGCAAAACACTTCAATGTTGTACGTAGATGCTGACCACAATAAACTCAACTAGGATATTCATAGTAACGATAATTGTAAACAACGCTGAAAAAGGAACAATAGATTTTAAACAATACGCAAGATACTAATAGTAAAAAACTGACCTTTTATATCGAAAACGCGATGTACTCACATAAAAATGTCCGATGCGCTCGGGGGTCGATGTACAATGAGCGACAGGATCCAATACGCAAAGCAGTCTCTTCCCCGCTCGGGGCCGCGCTGCTATCACTAACCGTCTTCGAGTTATTCAACTTGTTTCATTAAACCCGCGTTTCTATCGACCCCAGCCTACTCTACGTAGTCCACACCATCACGAATGTCGCTGATGACACTTGAGACTATACAGGTCTTAACACTTTAGGGTTAAACCATTTTTTTGTCGTCGACGTTCATACCCAGAAATAACAGGAAGGTCTACTTTTTTATTTTTTATAGCTTCCATCCGTTCATGGTCCTTCCCATCTTAATACATTCCCCACCATATTCCTCTCTATATACCCACCTTGCGACCGCAGCCGACTTCCCCTTCTGTATCGCATTCACCATGACATTTCTGCCATGGGTATAGGGAAACTGCGGAAAACCTATACCAATACAGGCGGTCCGAGGTTCGCTTCCCAGTTTCGGAGCTAGTGGCGTTTCATCGAGAAATAAATCACAGGCTACAGCTATACACACATGACACACAGACGTACCGGTCTGCGTGCGCGATATCCGTGTAGAATGGGAGCTACATCTCACAGGTATTTATGTTTCTCCGAGACTACGAGACTGCGACTCGAACCCGCGACCTCCCGATGTACTAGTTCAGAGGCAAGCACGCCAACAACTAGACCAGCACACCGGTAACAGGAAGGTCGAATATGACAGGTGATAATGCGGAGCAATGTCATCATTATTGCAATATTGATAATAGGAGGACCTATATCAATAACTGCATCCACGCTTTCGATACGAGTGTTATACAAACGTATGTCGAACAAATATTGGTAAATACCAATAAGATTGAATGTACGTAAATTATACTTGCACTTTAATATCTCTATATTTAGTGAAATTAATCAATTTGTTAATAGAAAAATATTATAGGTATATAACATGTATAAAATTTCACGAAGATTTTATCATATGATTATATTGCAGATATGCATTGTAACATTGCGTTACGATATAGAGACTATCCGAGAAAGGTGAGGTAAGTGGGCTGGCGTAGCTCAGTTGGTCAGAGCAGTCGACCGGCAATTGAAAGGTCCAGGGTTCGAATCCCGGCCCAGAAGTGCAACGTATTTTTTTCGGATAGTTCTCCTCAGTTTTTTCGGGGAATTACAAATGGCGCCCAACGTGGGGCCCACGGCCGAATCAAGGATATACGGAACCAGAAATGTTCTTGATTGCCGTGGAAAAAGAATCCCCTCCCTGAGATAAGAGTGCCATTGAGCTAGCCCCTCCCTTACCCTTCCCCCTTCCGTCCCACAGACAATCCCCGCGTCTGTAGTTCCCCTTCCGTCCCTCAGACAATCGCCGCGTCTATAGTACCCCTTCCCCCTTCCGTCCCTCAGACAATTCCCGCGTCTGTAGTAGTTCCCGTTGCGTTGAGATATTAGTTTGGGCAAAAAAATTTCGAGTCGACCCTCCAGAGCCGGATCGACTCTGGCAGGGGGGTTTGTAACGTTGCGTTACGATATAGAGACTATCCGAGAAAGGTGAGGTAAGCGGGCTGGCGTAGCTCAGTTGGTCAGCGCAGTCGACCGGCAATCGAAAGGTCCCGGGTTCGAATCCCGGCCCAGAAGCGCACCGCATTTTTTTCGGATAGTTCTCCTGAGTTTTTTTCGGGGGATTACAGCATATACGAAACATACATCCCATATCCGTATTAATAGAAGGTTCACCATCACTGTATCAGCGTATGTTATACGTACAGGGTGCGCCAGAGAAACTTACTTATTTGAAAAAATTCCCGCGCGGTGAGTTGGGCGGGTAGAGGGGCGAGAGGGGGCGCATCTGGAGGGGGAAGTTCCCAAGTTTGTTTCTCCCTCCAGTCAGTTGCCATCATGCTCTGGTCTATAGAGCAGTGGGCCTTCGCAGTCGAGAGCTTCTTTTCTAACGGTCGCTCACTTGTTGCTACGCAACGTGCCTTCCGCGCTCGCTTTGAAATTCCTCCTCACAGACTCGTTCCTGGCCGTAATTCGATTCTGTCGTGGGTTAACTCATTTCGGGAGTGTGGAAGTGTCGCTAAACCCAGAAATGGACTTCAACGGACCATCAGAACTCCGGAAAATGTCGAAAGAGTGAGGCAGTCAGTTGTGCGTTCTCCCCGGCGTTCGGCTCGCAAACACGCAGCTGCTATGGGAATTTCTGACACCACTGTTCGACGAATTCTCCATGAAGACCTTCAATTTCATCCCTATAAATTGGCTGTTGTGCAAGAATTAACTGAACGCGATTTTGTTGCCCGTCAAAATGCATGTGAAATGCTGGTTGACAACCTGCCTGAAGACGCGGTCGTTTTTTTCAGTGACGAGGCTCACTTCCACATTTCCGGCTGCGTCAACAAGCAAAACATGCGTTATTGGTGTGGTGTAAATCCACGTGAGCTTCACCAGAAGCCACTTAATTGTGAGCGAGTTACTGTCTGGTGTGCGATGTCGGTAATGGGAATAATTGGTCTTATTTTCTTGAAGAAAACGAACGCGCAGTTACCGTGAATGGAGCTCGTTACAGGAACATGATCGAGGAATTTTTTCTTCCAAGACTCGAAGAAATGAACGTTAGGAACGTGTGGTTTCAGCAAGATGGAGCCACAGCACACACAGCACGAGACTCAATGAATTTGTTGCGACAACATTTCCCCGACCGCCTCATCTCTCTCAGAGGCGATCTCCAATGGCCGGCACGCTCTCCAGATTTGACTCCATGCGATTTCTTTTTATGGGGTTATTTGAAATCTCTGGTTTATTTCGATCGACCACGGACCATAGCACACCTCAAGAACAACATTCGCGACGCCATTGCCAACATACCGATTGATATGCTGCAAAGAGTGGATACGAATTTCAAAAATCGACTTCATCAGTGTATGCGCAATGGGGGTCGCCATTTATCCGATGTCATTTTCAAGGCTGCATGAAAAAAAAATTGGGATATTGTATTGTCAAATAAAAAAAAATTTTAAACAATAATTGAAGTACTTTTGTTTTTATTGACCTTTCAAATAAGTTAGTTTCTCTGGCGCACCCTGTATAATAGTACACAAGCTACCATTATTGATAACGCGATGAACCTGACAAGTTAAATACACGCATATTATACGTACTCTACCTAGCTTTAAATTTGGGAATTTCAAGTATTACAAATATATGGATATAATACGTCATTTTAATATCAATGCAGTCAGATTGATTTTGATCGTCGAGGAAATATTACTTATATATATTGTGCATTTTGCCAAATGCAAAGGGCATGTTCATAATGCCAAATGCTCTTTGTATAATTTACGTAAATTATACATTTGGAATACGCCATAGTAGTATAATCGCAACGATGTGATCTTCACAGATAAATGCACAGATGAGATGCACGTTTGATAGACATATATCTCCGATAATTTTTTATGACTACATTTTGTGAATTTGACAATTGAGGCGGGATATACATGTACAACCATAAAAAATCGATTTCTTTTTTTTCTTCTTTAAACGATGGAACTATATAAGTAGAATATTTTCCTAAAGTTTCAAAGCGAAATTCGAAAAACTTCGAACGTTACAGCCCGTCAACGCTGTGCTTCATTGCTCGGATTCGAAGCGGGCGTGAACTTCAAACGCGTTTTTCTCAAAACTGCATGATCGAAATTGGCGTGCAGGATGACTCAAAAACTATTAAGCCGATTCAGTTGAAACTTTGTAGAAATATTGATAATATTAGTACCTTCTACTTGACGAGAATTGTCTTCGAAAGATTGGAAAAAAAACTACTTTTTTAATTCACATTTTACAGAAATGTTGCGTGAAATCTGGATTTATTTTGGAAATGCGTACCATTTTCTTAAATTTGCATTTTCTTAATTTTAATTACCGTTACATAGAAACTATACATGTTCTGACTGAAAAAATATTTGAACTTTTTTGCAAATCTAAGTCTACGGGAAGCTCGACTGTCACGCCGATTCGCATTTCCCGCGGCCACCTTGCTGTAACACTCTGCCATAACTCCATCATTTTGATGATGAATTAATTTAAAAAAATTGTTTTGTATATTTAAATATACTATTAAAATGTACCTAAAGTTTGATCATTGTAGAATAACTATTTCTTAGTTTAAAAAATCCCTTGCTACGTACCGAACGGTACTCCGGGTTTCCCGAGTAAATTATTAAACTTTATAAAGTAAAAAAGGACGCCAACTAATAAAAAGTTCCCTTGAAAATTATTAGGTGTTTTACTATTTATAAAATTCTAATTAAACTCGAAATATTTTTTATTCTATTTCAAATAATGGTTTTATTTACAGTATTACTTTTTCATTTTAAACGTACAAAAGTGAAATATTTTTTTATGAAAAAGCCAAGTGCGTTTACTAGACACGTGCACAAAATTACCAAATCCTAAGAACAATATTTTCTTAACATTTTATTTTTAAAACCAGGACCGACGCTGGTAGATGGGCGATCGGGGTTCGGCTCTGGCGGTCCTCTACTTTCTCGGCTGTTTTTTACGGCTTTTTCAATAATTTTTTACGGGCAAAGCATCGAAATAATCAATCTCATTGTTTTTGTATAATCTTTATTAACATTTTAATAAGCTTTACAAATTTTTTGAAGTCAAAATATATAATAAAATAAAAGTTATAATGCCCGACAGGAAGACATCAAGTAAAAGAGGTGCTTGACGGTGACCAAGATTGCGGCTGTTCTGCTTATCTGAAATCAAAAAACCGAACGGCATTTTAATCTTCATATTTAAGACTAGCGATTGAACTAGAGTGAATTCTAAATTACAAAAATTGACTTTTTTATAAACTTTTGAAAATTACATTCTATTTTTTACTCATTTTTTCTTACGTTTTTCGCTCGTACAAAAAAAACTATCGAAGCAATCATGATAATCCTAGTTCAATCGCTGGCTTCTAACATATTAAAGATGCTGCATAAATGTGAACAAGATCGGTGCAGTAGTTTCTGAAATATCGTGGTCACCGTTTCGAAAAATGGTGTTCCGAGAAAACGCGTTTGAAAGTTCGCGCATGCGATTTATACTAAAAATTTCATCTCACCGTCAATCTGCTATGCCTGGACCATACAATAGGCCTTCCTGTTCTTCTTGGAAGTCACGCAGAGCGGTCTTCCCTTTTCGCGATTCGGGCCTGTTTTACAACATCACTCGTGCGCCTTTCTGAACGGTCGATCCGAGAGCTATCACGCTGTTGAACATATCCTTTAGCTTGTGGGCCGATTTTCACTCCCATGGTTTCCAAGGTCTTCAGGATAGATTTGAATCCTTCGTTGAAGATTATGACAGCGAGAAACCTGGCGATTTCAACCACTTTTGGCCCAGAATGGAGGTGCTTCGGAGCAAAAGTCTAGATTAACAAATTGAGCGACTCGTTATTATTTTGAGTTTCCGCTCCCAGGCATCTGCTTAACAATTCTTCTTTGGATAAATCCTCATAAATTGGCTTTATAACTTTTTGAACTGCTTCAGAAAGAGGCGGTTTATTGTGTTTAAATTGCTCAGCCTCTCCGAGAAACTCAGCTCTGCGCCATTTGCACCAACAAGATTCGCCTGCAGGACAATTTTGATGCTGTGGATTGCTGTCTGTGGAAATCTTGTGAAAGAATGTTGCCCAAATTTCCTTTCTCATTTCCTCGATAGAATCTGGATGTCTCCGAATAGCTAATCCATAATACGTTGTCATCTCACCAATCAATTTATCAGTGAGTTTTCCTGCACCTTTCCCACCAATGCCTTTATTAGATTTTTTTGCATTTTGGAGCCGAGTCCCCATCCTCTTTTCAACGTGTCCAACACACTTTTTTTACAACAACAACATCTTCTCCATATGGTTCTGCCTTCAAAATACCGTTGAATGTCTTGCTGTCATCATCTCCTATGTATGTCGTATATCGAACTTGATGTTTATCTACTGAACGAGAAAACATTTTCACAACTGCATCTATTTCCATCTTCCCAGAACTTCCAGTATGATTTCGAGTACAATTTTCTTCATGATCAGCGAGCCATCCTGCATATCCAACTGGATCACTATTTTTTTTATTTTTCCACAAATTGCATCCAGCACAAAAACTACTCATTACAAACGCATCAACCACTTTACCGGTGTACTTGGTAATTAAAGTTGAAACTCCAAATAAAGATGAAAATCCTTTTTTTTTCCAAGTTAGATTTAGGGATATCAATACAATGGTCAGCGCTGCTCGGCTTTCGGAGCAGCCCGGCGCGCTCTCCGTATACCTACTCCGTTCCAGGGCCGTAACTTGTGAACCACTTCGAATATCGAAAAATCCTTTGGCACACATTTTCTACACATGTTGTAGATGTGATTTATGAAGAAAAAAAATCGATTTTTTCGAACCGAGAAACTAGAGGACCGCCTTAATGTAGATGTTTGAGTTGAAGTCTCTGCACCACAAATCAGAAGAATATAGGGCCGTCTATACCGGTACGGGTTTTCCACAGCTTTCCTCAAGAGTGTACCTCAAGACGGCTGTGAACGCAACGGAATTTAGTTTAGATTAGCGAAGTGCGGGTAGGGAGTAATAGGAAAGGGTTCGATTGGAAAGGGGTTATACATAAAAACCCGCAAGGGTATACGTTGGAACATTGGAAATGAAAACATTTGAATACCATTTAACTATCATAATAAAAAACCGAATTATAATTATATATAAGTACAACGTATGCATCACACAAGTACACTGGAAATGCTGAGCAACGACTTGGCGTGCATGGTTAAGAATAAAAGCTCGGCGAAGGATATCGTTTTCTCAATAATTTAACTATTAGGCTAAAAAAGACATAAATAAATGTAATTCATTATATAAGTGCAAACCAAGTTACTGATTCCGGAAAGTATAAATCGATTTAGTGATTCTACTCCTAGACTACACCGTTCTCGAAATCTCGAAATTGACGCCACTGGTTGACCCACCGACCTCGACGCCACTGACGGACTGACGACACGCCGCGACTCTATACAGTAAGATGGTACATTTTTTACAATATTGCAGAACCACCATACATCTTATGAAATCTATTGCGTCGTATACATTTTGATGCAATGGTATTCAAATGTATTTAGATTACGATGCGCCCCTCTTGTTGGTGGAAAAATAATATCCATAGTACCCTCGACACCTATCGCTCCATTTTTGATAGTCTGTCAAAGTACAGTCGAACATATCATTCCTAATAATCTTAATATACTTGATACGGTCACTAATGCGCCGTTACAATTGAAAATAATCTAAGTAAATAAATTGTTGCAGAAGTTATTTAAGCAAGCAGTAGAAACGGTTCTATAAGGAAATTGTGTATCTTCCCGAACTTTTATTCTTAACCATGCACGCCAAGTCGTTGCGCAGCATTTCCAGTGTACGAGGGTGGGGTGAAAAGTTTCCGGCCTGACCAAGAGATGGTGCAACTAGGTCTAGTTTTGGAGCAGCGTCCTACAGTACCATTCCTACCGAGCTTGTATGTAGTTTCAGCCCAATCGCTACGTTAGTTTGCGTTTGAGAGCACATTGCGCGAGACGCTTCCATTGTTTTCGTAAAAATGGAAAAATGGGAAAAACGTGCTGTCATCAAATACTTCCATTTGAAAGGTTTTACACCAAAACAAATAAAAGAAGAGATGGATTCAGCACTAGGAGACTCCTCCCCATCACATTCAACTATTAAGCAGTGGGTTTCTGAATTTAAAATGGGTCGTGTGAGCACTTCTGACGAGCCTCGCTCAGGACGGCCCGTTGAAGTCACAACTTCAGAGATGATTGACAAAATCCATAAAATAGTGTTGGAAGACCGCAGGTTGGAGGTGCATGAGATAGCTGAGACCTGTAGGATGTCAGCTGAACGTGTGCGAAATATTTTGCACAACCATTTGAACATGGAAAAGCTTTGTGCAAGGTGGGTGCCGCGTTTGCTAACGCTAGACCAAAAACTGCTTCGAAAAACCATTTCTACCAACAATTTGGCGCTGTATAGGCGTAATCCAAACGAATTTTTGCGTCGATTCATAACTGTTGATGAGACATGGGTCCACCACTACACTCCTGAAAATAACGAACAGTCAAAACAGTGGGTTGGAAAAGGGGAACCAACCACAAAGAAGGCAAAAATAATTTTATCGGCCAACAAGGTTATGGCTACTGTTTTTTGGGATGCGAGAGGAATTATATACATTGATTACCTTGTAAAGGGTAAGACTATCACTGGTCAATAATACGCAGAGTTATTGCAACGTTTGAAGCACGAGGTGCAAATTAAACGACCTCATTTGGCGAAGAAAAAAGTTTTGTTTCATCACGATAACGCACCAGCGCATTCGTCGATTGTTGCTATGTCCAAAATCCACGAATTGAAGTTTGAATTGATGCCGCATCCTACCTACTCTCTAGACTTAGCCCCCAGCGACTATTACCTGTTTCCTAACCTCAAAAAATGGCTTGGCGGAAAAAGATTTAAGAGCAACGAAGAAGTTATCGAAGCTGTAAATCAGTATTTTGAGGAGCTTGACGAATCTACGTTTAAAACTGGTATAACTAAATTAGAACACCGTTATGAGAAATGTATCAGTGTTGGTGGAGATTATGTTGAAAAATAAAGCAAAAAAAAATTTAAAACATCGTTTTTCTTGGTCAGGCCGGAAACTTTTCACCCCATCCTCGTATATTTTTGTTTAGTAATGTTGGGGCGATCGTTAGATTTTTATCTGAATTTTTTCTTTTATGTCTCATTTGTTCAATTTTTTTCGATCATTCGCAAACGTTTCAAAGGTCTCTTGAATTTCGCATATTTACATTAACTTGGGATCAAGTGACGTCAACAACTTTCGACTGACAGATTTCGTTTTAATAAAATAACATTTAGCTCTTGTAGTCCACAATATTGGCTCCACCATTTAAAATTCATAAAATTTGATATGAGATTTGAATTCAGTGACCCCAAAATCTCCGAGTGCTAGATTACATTTCAAAAAAATTTGTTTTTTTTTAACCACCATATTGGATCCGCCATTGTGAATTTCTAAAATCTAGTTTCAGGTTTGGATTGAGCGACTCCAACATTTTGGAGTATTGTCGAAAAAAAAATGTTCAATACAGTTTTGGCACAAAAAGTTTTTTCAGCCTCACTGCGAAACGGCAAATATGCCAACGGTTCGTGTGGCATATTTGATAACAGTAGATATTCGAATTTACCTTATTTATAATGAAATTTTTCTATCTTTGTTCCATCTTGTGTGGGGTCCTACCCCTTCACAGTCTCCTCGCCTGCCTTTTTCTCAATTCCTTCCGTCCACCTTTACTGCTCCATTTCCTCTAGAGCGCCATCAGAGTGTTATCCGCAGCGACTCTCTCCTAATGCACTACTGTATCGCATTTGCACGAGGGTACAGTGAAACAGCGGAGAACCTGGCCGATACAGTCGGCTATATTTTTACTGAGTTTCAGGTGTACCAACATCCACCAGAAACTTAGAAAAAACTGCTTCCCGCTCAGAAGACCACTTCCATCGTTTAATATTTATTTATATTTTATTTATATAAATTATTATTCTCCGGAAATAAGCTATGTATTCAAAATATATATGCAAATACATGAGGGTTGGTTTGCCCCGAAGAAATATTTAATATAAACAAAATATTCAATTAAACAGTGTATGCGATCTTTTTTTATACATTCGTTGTTTACCTCAGGAAGTTTCGGACACGACATGTGCTCCTTTGATCAAAGAAACCCATGAATTGTAGCAAAGTTTTTTAATACTTAAAAACATAAACTGAAAAACATGAAAAATCATGAACAAGTAAGAATACATTTATTCTGGTTAGAAACTGTGTAATTAAAATATGTTTTAAGCATACATTCTCACTATATGTTTAAAATATTCTAAAAAAATATATTGAAAAATATTTTATTCATGAGTATTGCATATTAAATATTTTTTAGACAAAAAGTTTAATATTTTCATGTATAATATATTCGAAGCATATGCGGAAGTATATCGATTTTCCTGCCAAATAATTGTTTGATATAAATAAATTCTCCAAAAAAGCACCAAGTTGATACCTGCAAATTGCTTGCTCGAGATTTTGCACAATGCTCAAAGTTTTCGTTGTGAGGAAGTATTTTTTTAAATGTTGGTTTCCTCATAGAAGAAGTTCGACCATTGTGCGGAATTCCAGGGAAGCAATTTGCCAGTTTCAACTTGCAGCTTGTTTTTGAGTCATTTCGTTAAAACTTAAAAAATTTCAAATTTCAAAAATTCTGCCGAAATTTTCAAAATTCGGGAAGATTATAGAATACGATCATTATGTTAGAAATTTTTGAAACAATCACAATATCGATTTTTGAATTGTATTCATCGTTGAATTCAATAAATTGTACAATTAAGAAATATATTGTAACGGGTCGGAATTTGTTACAATAAATTTTATTTGTTCGGGACTCGATCAGGGAAGAAATTAGTTTAAACTCTTTGTTTTGGAGGTATTTGTTAATAAAAAGACGTTTATTCAGTATTTTTGACTCCATATAATGTTAAAAGCTTTCTGTGTACAGGTGTTATATGTTGTTTGTGTTTCTAAAGTGTATTTTGTGTATCGCGTCTCGGTTGGAATAATACTCGAGTGGTGGATTCGCTCGGATGGTAAATATGTTTGAACGCACTCGCTTTACTAGAGGTTGGTACTTTTCTTCCCGTTCCTCTACGTGTATTGGCGCTCACGGCGTGCGTAAGTTACGGCGCGCCCTCACCTACGGCGCGAGGAGTCTGCCGGGCGCCTTTCCCTAGGTTGCGCGTGGCGCTGTCTGTCGCGGTCCACTTTCCCTAGCGGTATCGATCGTAGCGCGCTCGATCCCAGTACGGCGCGATATCCCCTCTCTTCCTACTGTCGCTCGTTGCATGTGATTTCGAGCGCGCTCTCGTGTTACCCGCCGTCCCTGAGTCCCCCCACTCTATTGATTCACGAGGCGGTGGATCGCGGCGCGCTTTCGACTGACGCGCTACGGCGCGCTTTCTTGTAATTACTCCTCGTGAGCGCAATCGACTGTCGCGCGTCGGTAATCGATTACTCTAACTTCGGCTGATGCCGTCGGATGGCGCCACGTACCCGTTTATGATAATGTACCGCTTGTTATGTATGTTGTATCGTTGTGGTGTTTTGAATTTCGATACCTCTCTGAACTTTAGGTTCTCCTGCTAATTTCGGGAGCCCGTGCGAATATTTTGTGTTTTACAGGTGTGTGTGTGTGTGTGTGTGTGTGTGTGTGTGTGTGTGTGTGTGTGTGTGTGTGTGTGCGTGCGTGCGTGCGTGTGTGTGTGCGCGCGCGCGCGCGTGTGTGTGCGTGTGTGTGTGTGTGTGTGTGCGTGCGTGCGTGCGTGCGTGCGTGCGTGCGTTCGCATATTTACTCACATCATCAAATAATTTAAACTCTATAAATGTAATTAATTAAAAAAGGTAACCACGTAATTACAAAAGTAATTGAATTCCAAATGTAATTGAATTAAATTAAATAAATTTGATAAAAGTAAAAAATTAAATCAATTAAATAAGCATTGTAATTAAATAAATTCGAATGACCGACGATTGAGATAATTTAGAATTAAATGATTTTTCATCATAAACGCTAAAAGTAATAAGTAATCAGATATGTAATTTTATTACGTGGGTAATTGCCCACGCCCATCTCTGGATGTTATAGAATGTATATGTGCATTTGAGAAATGTGGTAAGGCGATATCTCCATTAATTAAAGTTATCTCAGATACCTATAAATCATCATCTTCGATCTGCGTTAATTGTGAATGGTAAATTCTTACAATTAAAATACATTTTATAACACTATATATATACAGAGTGATTCATAATAACCTGTACACCCGGAACTGGCGGGTTAAGCGGGGTACCACGAGTATAACTGTCAAGGCTTTTTTGTCTCCGTCAAATAGTTTTTGAATGGGAGCGTTTCCAATTTTAGCGCTCGAAGGATTGTTGTAGAGCTGCAATCTGCCCTTGTAGACGACGCCACTCGAGGGCACGTTCTGAGCACCAGAAACGTAGCAGGTGACGGCAAGCTAGATAGGCATCTGTCTTGCTTGCCCGGCCACTTTGACGTTTCGCGTATTGTCTGCTATTATTTTCTGTCATCTTGGGTACGCAAATTCAGAGCGTGAGCCGAGCCGCCCGACTGAGCGTAACTTGTTTTTTCGGATGTCCTCGATCCCTATTTGTCGCACTTTCGTTCTCTTTTATTTAATGAGCGTCTCCTATCGCCTATCGCTCATTAATAAATATCTATCGTCTCACTCGTCCTTTTTCATCTTTGCGCATACTTTTGGTTTTCCGTTCATTCCCTCTCGTCGATTCTAACAAGGAACGCCACTTTAGTGCCCGCCTTCGAGTTTAATTAACCTCATGTCCATGGAAGAGCACTGAAAACGGTCATACGCTTACGATAAAACTGGAAAAACACGTGCACATGTTGAAACCCTTTTCAAAGAGAAATAGCTTTCAAATGCGGCATTTTTTTCGTCTCGGAAAAAAAATCTTTTTTCTCGAAATTTGTTAACCCTTCATTGACACACTGGGTAATGAAGTTGACCCGGACAAAGTTGTAATAAAATGCTCACTTTTCTATAAACGAAAGTTTTCCATTATTTTTTACAGCAATTCTATTTTACATTTTCCGAATTTTAATTATGCAGACGTATTAAGAAATGTTTAAAGTGTATCACGAATTTGTTTCAATAAGAACCGACCGATGAGTTGTTAAGGGCAGGTGGATGAAGTACTACCCGGGTCAAAATGGCCCAGTGTGTCAAAGTCGTGGCCAAAGGTAAGTGTGTCAAGGAAGGGTTACGTACTCGATGCAAAGTTGTAAGGAAAATGACAAAAAAATTCCCATCTGAATTTTTTTTAATTTGAAAACCTCCATGTGGTACGCTTTTGGTACTGATAATACTGGCGATAGAAAATTTGTACATTTTTTTTATTTTGAATAAAGAATTTTTGTTCGAGGTTTTTTTTCTCAAAATTTAATGAGTATTTTTTTTTTATTGGTTTTTTCCTTAGGTACACGCTTTTCGCGTTTGTTACCTATTCTTCCCCACATTATGACCGTTCTTTCCTCTACTGTTTTTACTCCTTTTTTCTCCATCTTTCTCTCTGTTCCCCCCTCTTGCGGCCGCAGCCGACTTCCCCCTCCGTATTATATTCATCATGACATTTTCTGTCATGGGTATAGGGAAACTGCGGAAAACCTATACCAATAAAGCCGGTCATCGAATTCGCCCCCCGGTCGTGGAACTAGTCTTATTTCGCCGCGAAATGCCGAAGAAAAACATTTCACGACGAAATGTACGCGACCGGGATTCGAACCCGGGACCTCCCGGTCCGCTGGTTTAGTGGCGAGCACGCTAACCACTAGACCATCGCACCGGTTTAAAATTTAATGAGTATTAAATGCCAAATTGTAAGAGGCTTTGAACTTCGTGAAAATTGAGATCCGGCAATTTTAACGCGGAGTCTAATTTCTCGATTTTCGACAAACGATTAGGAAAATTCTCCAATTACGTCTATAATATTCCCATTGAAGGGGAAGTGAGCGGACATGGCAGCGATCGGGATTTTTATTTTTTTTCAGTTTTGATAAATTATAGAATGTTAATTGCAAAAAATTAATGATCAGCAATAATTAATGTTTGGCAATTACGCTGGACGAACAAAAAACTCGACTTTGGGACACCGCATTTAAGGGGTCAAATTAAGAGAAATACGGCATTCGCCTTTTCCTAGGCACAGGTTTAACGAGTTCGTGGAAATATGAGATATAAACAATCTACTCTTTCCGGTTGCAAAAGAGCGACTTAAATTTGCCTCGACTCCGGAACCTCATTTGAGGTGTCATATTGAGGAGGGCTATGTGTGCTAAATTTGTCTTATTTCATTCAAATGAATGCAGTGCATCCACCGGCTCCCGGTGCGGGATGCACTCTGCACAGATTTTGACTTAGAAAAACATGGCATAAGGGGTTCAATCCGATGGCAGATAAATGATAATCTTATATAAAGTCTCCTTGAGGAATTTAACAAAATGGACTCAATCTTCTAATGCTACAAATCAATTCGGCCGTACCGCGCCGATCGAAAGCCACATTTCAAGGGGCGTTTTGAAACGTAGGCCCGGCATTGTATCCGAGTTTAATAGAGGCATTTCGTAAAAATCGAGAAAGCCAACCTTGTATGCGAGAAAGCGATTTCGCTGTGATGCGATAGTCAAATTCTTTATTTGAGGGGTCATACTCGATTTCATCTTATTTCCGGTCAGAGCGAATGGATCACTTAATCGGTGCTCGAAAATACAAGTTTAATCATATAATCATTTTTTACGCGACAAAGACGAAATCGACGTCTGGCTTGATTTTTCGGCATGAGCTGTAATTCTCTTCAAACATACTCATAAGTGATTTGATTGATTTCGCTTTATTTTGAGGTAATGAACCCCGAGACGTATGAGGTACGTTACTGAAGAGGAGCCTGAGTAGTTATCCGCTAACATCAAGCAAATAAAGACGAAAACGATGCTCTCAACGGTTTGCGCATATTTTGTCAGATATTGCCAAGATCATTCGGCCAAATTCATTTTCGATTTCATCTTATTTCCGGTCAGAGCAAATGGATCACTTTATCGGTGCTCGAAGGTACAAGTTTAATCATAGAATCATTCTTTACGCGACAAAGACGAAATCGACCTCCGGCTTGATTTATCGGCATGAGTTGTAACCCTCTGCGAATATATTCATCAATGAATTGATCGATTTCGCTTTATTTGGAAGTAATAAGCCCCGAGACGTGTGAGCTATGTTACTGAAAAGAAGCCTGAGTCATTATCCGCTAACCTCAAGCGGATAAAGATGAAATCGATGCTCCGAACGGTTTTCACATATTCTGTCAGACATTGCTGCAATCATTCGCTCAAATTCGTTTTCGATGTCAGCGCACTTCTGGTCAGAGCGAATGGATCACTTGATCGGTGCTCCAAGATACAGGTTTAATCATAGAATCATTCTTTACGCGACAAAGACGACATCGACGTCCGGCTTGATTTATCGGCATGAGTTGTAACCCGCTGCGAACATATTCATCATTGAATTGATCGATTTCGTTTTATTTTGAGATAATTAGCCCCAAGGCGTGTGAGGTACGTTACTGAAAACGCGCTTGAGCCATTATCCGCTAACACCAAGAGAATAAAGATGAAATCGACCCTCCGAACGGGTTTTGCATATGCTATCAGCCATTGCTACGATAATTCGCCCAAATCCTTTTTCGATTTCATCTTATTTCCGGTCAGAGCAAATGGGTCACTTGACCGGTGCTCGAAAATACAAGTTTATTCTTAGAATCATTTTTTTCGCGACAAAGACAAAATCGATATCTGGCTTGATTTTTCGGCATGAGTAGTAACTCTCTTCGAACATACTCCTCATTGAATGTATCCACCTTGCTTTATTTTGAGGTAATAAGCCCCGAGACGTGTGAGGTACGTTACGGAAAAGGAGCCTCAGTCATTATCCGCTAACAACAAGCGAATAAAGATAAAATCGATGCTCCGAACGGTTTTCACATATTCTCAGACATTGCTGAGATCATTCGCCCAAATTCGTTTTCGATTTCATCTTATTTCCGGTCAAAGCGAATGGATCATTTGATCGTTGCTCGAAGATACAAGTTTAATAATATAATCATTCTTTTCGCGACAAAGACGAAATCGATGTCTGGCTTGATTTTTCGGCATGAGTTGTAACTCTCTTCGAACATACTCATCATTGAATTTATCAATTTTGCTTTATTTTGAGATAATAAGCCCCGAGACGTGTGAGGTCCGTTACTGAAAACGGGCCTCAGTCATTATCCGCTTCGATCCAGCGTATAAAGATGAAATCGATGCTCCGAACAATTTTCGCATATTCTGTCAGCCATTGCTCAGATCATTCGCCTAAATTCGGTTTCGATTTCATCTTACTTCCAGTTAGAGCTAATGGATGATTTGACCAGCGCTCAAAGATACAAGTTTAATAATAGGATAATTCGTTACGCGACAAAGACGAAATGGTCGTCCGGCTTGATTTTTCGGCATGAGTTGTTGCCTCTTCGAACATACTCATCATTGAATTTATGATGCGATAAATTCCGCGAGATGGCGCTGATGGGTTTCGGAGTTGACGGCCGGGCCGACGTGGCCCCAGTCGACAGTCCGCGTGGTCGATACGCGATCGCGATAAGGGGATGCGGGAAGGACGGGGGGGAATAGTGTCGCAGCTTCTATATAACGAAAATCCTTAAAGTTACCTTAAAATTAACAATTAAATTTTCTCAATAAAGGTGCGTGGCGGGGACTAAGCCCGAGCGTGGTCACGCGGTCTTTTTCTCTATCTCCCTTGCGACGCAACATCACAATATATGGTGTTTCATATTCAGTGACCCATCGGGAACTGGCGGGTTTAGGGGGGTACCCCGAGTAAATCTGCAAAGGCGTTTTGTTTTCCGTCAAATAGGTTCCAATTGAGAGCGATTAGAATTTCGGCATTCGACTGATTGTTGTAGGACTTGAAGCCTGCGCTTAGCGATGACGCCACTCGAGTGCCGAGTCTGAGCGCGAGACGCGTAGCAGGCAGCGAGCAAGGTAGCTAGTCATCTGTCTCCCTTGCCCGGCCAGTTTGACGTTTCTTGTATCGTCTACCATCATCTTCTGTGATCTTGGATACGCAAGTGCAGAGCGTGCGTTTGACAGGTAACGCGCGGTCTGAACTTGCACAGCTTGAGGAACGCACCGTTTGACAGATGACGGCACGGATGATTTGACGTTTTGCCTATCATTCGCGTAAGCGCGACAGGCCGACGGATGTGACATTTCCCGCTTCGTCTTCTGCCGCTCCGCGAGTCCGGTCCGAGGCGTGAACGTTGCCGACATTTAGAACACTTGTAATTCTACCCGCGAGCGATGATGATAGGAAATAAGATTGTTCAATGCATTCGTAATCTTTATTTTTGAGAGAAATAAAGCACAGAACCGTCAATAATTTGGTGTTTTTCACATTTGGAGGCAACGAGCGAATTTTTTTTTCGTATTGCCGTTATCGTGAAGCTCGACGCGGACATTTCCATATCGAATCACGAATAAATAGTTTAATTTTTATTACGATTTTGATCAAATTTTCCATTCTTAGTTGTTGCGGCAGTGATAACAATTATCACGCCCGATGATATTATTCAATGAGAGTTTCTGTTATTATTGTTATCTCAATAAATAAAAATTAACACATTCGGAACCCACCCAATATATCTGGAGTTTCAAGTACCGAGGTACAGTACGTTTTTTTGTTTAGTTTTTTACAAGCTTTTATTTAACTTGACTTGGTGTTAGATGCGAAACGGAAAATCGATACCCACTTCCCAACTACTTAGAGCTCTGAAATTTTTCAAACATGCATTTGAGGGGTGAAAATACACGATTCAACGTTACAAAAATTAATAGATAAATAAAAAACGACTTTGTGTGAGATGCAAAATGGAACATCGATATTTCGTCCACTTCCCGACTACTTAGAGGGCTGAAATTTTGCAAACATGTATTTCAAACGTGACAGCGCATGATTCGAGTTAAAAAAAATACATTTCATTTTTAAATGACGACTTTCTGTTGAATGCAAAATGGAAAATCGGTACTTTATCCACTTTTCAACTATTTCGAGCTCTGAAATTTTGCAAACATGCAACGAAGATGTGTTTGCAAACATGCAACCCACGCTTTCATTTATAGTCGCAGATGGGTGACTTGGTAAAAATGATATTTCCTGATTTGTAGCATATTAAGTGAAAACTCGTTAAAAAAGTGTTCTCTTACGTATAAATAATTTCTATTCATGTTACCGGTATTCTGAATATCCGAATTGTCCAGCTGGCGAGTACCCTAATTTTGGCAAAAAACGGTATTTCGAACTTATACAAATAACAAAGATATTTAATCTTTGTTTGCAAGTAGCCACAGCTGGTTCATCTGACTGCAAGCTTTTACGTGAGCAAAAAAGCAAACAGCGCTCCGTATGATCCCTGGACCCTCCGTCGAACATTTCTGAAATCATTCGTCGATTTATGCATTCCCTTTTCGCTTAGTTCCCCTCAAAGCGAGAGGATACCATTTAAATCGACGACTTGCATGATAGTTGTTGGCGTTGTAGGTTCGGACTATCGGCGCCCAGTGCTTAGGGAACAGAGATGAAATCGATTCTCTCGGCCATTTTCCTAGCAACCATAGGACATACTCCAAACAGTCCAGTCGATTTTGTCATTGATTTCATCTCGTTCCTGATCGGGAGAGTGGATCGTGTAAACAGAGGTCAAAGCTGCGAATAGAACGATGGTTCCTTTGAGCACGTGTTAAAGATGAAATCAACGGCTCGGTTGATACATTCGGGTAGTTGTCGCCATAACCCCGTCATACTCGTTATGAATTGCCTCGATTTCATCTCTGGTTCAGTAAACAGAGCCGAAGGCGTAAGATCGGACGATTGCCACTCAGTTCCTAGCGAACAGAGGTGAAATCGATTCTCTCAATCATTTTTCTAGTATCTATATCACATTCTCAAAACCATACTCGAACCATACCATATGCTCGATCGGGAGAGTGAATCATGTAAGCAGAGGTATAAGCTGCGAATGCGACAGCTCATTTGCATACGTGTAAAAAATGACATGAATGGATCGATTGGTACATTCGCGTAATTTTCACCTTAATCCCGTCATAAACTGCATCGATTTTATGTCTGGTTCAGTAAACGATGCCTAAGACGTGTATGGTCTGTCGCCGAAACGTAGCTCGGACGATTGCCACTCATCAGGAATCGATTTCACCTCTGTTCGCTAGAAACTGAGTGGCAAACGTCCGAGCTCCGTTTCGGCGACGGACCATCCACGTCTTCGGCATTGTTTACTGAACCAGAGATAAAATCGGTGCAGTTTATGACGGGGTTAAGGTGAGAATTACCCGAATGTACCAATCGATCCGTTCATGTCATTTTTTACACGTACGCAAAGGAGCTATCGCATTCGCAGCGTATATCTCTACTTATATGATCCACTCTCCCGAGGGAGAATGAGATGCAATCAACGACAAACTCGACGGGATGGTTTCGAGAATTTGATTTGGACACTACAAAAAATGATTGACAGAATCGATTTCACCTCTGTTCGCTAGCAACTGAGTAGCAATCATTCGAGCTCCGTCTCGGCGATAGACCATCCACGTCCGAACCAGAGATAAAAAACGTCCGAACCAGAGATAAAATTGATGCAGTTTCTGATGAGTATGACGGGGTTATGGTGAAAACTACCCGAATGTACCAATCGATCTGTTCATGTCATGTTTAGCATGTACGCAAAGGAGCTATTGCATTTGCAGCTTGTACCTCTGCTTACATGATCCACTCTCCCCGAACGGGACCGTGATGAAATGAACGACAAACTCGATGGGACGGTTTCGAGGTTGTGTTATGGACGGTAGAAAAATGATTGAGAGAATCGATTTCACCTCTGATCGTTAGGAACTGAGTGGCAATCGTCCGAGCTCCGTTTCGGCGATAAACCATCCACGTCTTCGGCATGTTTACTGAACCAGAGATGAAATCGATGCAGCTCATAACGAGTATGACGGGGCAGTGCAGCCAGATCGCGCGCAAAAGTTACCCCCTCTCTAGTCTCTTGCGCACCCATCACCCAATCATAGTAGCGCGTGTCCGTGAGCGAGCGACGCTCGGACGTCTTCGGGAAGAGCCGAGTGCCACCGAAGTTTCCCAACCGCGCCTTCGGCAGCTATACCAATACATGGACGCTGAGTACGTTCATGTGCGGCCAAGCCGAAACGAAGGATTCGAGGGAAAAAGCAATCTGAGCACGACTCGCGCGTGACGTCACCCGCCGGCACGAGCGAGGCTTTTAGATGATTTCAATGCTTATTTAGCTCTTGTTTCTCTGCGTTATTAATGTATGCAAAAAATGTATCGCACACTCCCATCGCTTATTTTTTTCAGTTTATACGTTAATTTAAATATAATAATAAATCTAAATTACAACTTATTCATCTTCTAAAATATTGTTTACGCTTTACTCGCACCCGTCCTTATGCCAAATAAATTATAATTCATAAAAGTAAGCAGAAATATATTTATATTCGTATTATTATATTAATTCTCATAGCTCTCATAAGAAAACTCTCATATGAAAAAAACTTCAAAACCTTAGAATTCAACGAACCAAGAACATACATCTTCACATTTTCAATCATGACGAATTTTTAAGAACAATATCATCACAAACACATTTGAACCAAAACAATATACATCACCTAAATCATCAAAACATAAATCAAACAACACAAAATCACAACATCTTATACTCAACCCTTACTAATAGACAACAGGACACAAATAATAATCTTTCCACTGATCTTCTGAATAATATAAGTTCGACATTCACATAAAATAAAACGAAATAATGGCTTATAAATCTCTCCAACATTGATATGCCGCTACACATTTCCACATTCTTGTCTCTAGGTGAAAAGTTTTGTTTTCCTTACCTCAAACTATCAAACATAAAAATTCATATCCACAAATCAATCTCCGAACTTGAGTCCAAATTAGATTTTTTACTCGACAAACCTAGACAAACCGAATTAGAACCAGATTCACTAAAATCTTAAACAAAATAAATATTCCAACATCATTTTCCAACACTAATCAAATTATAAAACACACGTTCTCATTCTTAAAAAACAACCCTCACTTTTAGTTACACGAGCTGACAAAGGAAATTCAACAGTCATTCGTAACAAATCAGATTACATTACAAAAACTCATAATTTACTCGTAGATTCCTCAACTTACAAATTAACAAATAGAGATCCCATTAAAACTCTACCAAAAGGTATTAACAATATTCTCTCCAGATGGAAAATCCTAAAAATCATTGATGAAACAAAATACAAATACTTAAAAGCTGAAAATTGCAACCTATCTCGTCTCTATTGGCTGCCAAAAATTCATAAAAATAATTATCCACTTCGTCCAATAGCATCATCAATAAATAGTCCAACGCATAAACTAGCCGAATTTATACCATCTAAACTTTCTAAATTAATCGATACGACTAATTCACACGTCGAAGATAGTTTCCACCTAAAACATTCACTTTCTAACATCTCAATTCCACTCAACTACAAATTGGTCTCGTTTGATGTTGTTCCTCTCTGTACCAACATCCCATTACAACTTGTTATTCAAAGCCTTCAAAAAAGATCAAATCTATTTTCAAAAACATTTCCTTTAAACGAAATAATTAATGGGCCCATACTTATATCAAGATACTTTCATCAAGCGATAAAGCATTATCCCCAAAAACAAGCCAATTATCCATCCGGCCGCCAATCGTCAGTACCAGAAAGTGCAGATATTCTACAAGCGATGAGATGGTCTCGTTGGTAGCGTTCCTGGCTTCGGTCCGCAGGGACGCGGGATCGTTCCCCGCGCTCAGTATTTATTTATTTATTTATTATTACTATTAATTCTTATTTGATTAGTTATTTTTATTAGTTATCATTATTATTTTAACTAGTTATCTTTTAGTATCGAAAAATTTATCGCGCACTCCGACCGCTTATTTTATTAGATTGTACGTTAATTTAAATGTAATAACAAAGCTAAATTATAACTTATTTATCTTCTAAAACATTGTTTATGCTTTACTCACACCCGTCCCTATGCCAAATAAATTGTAATTCATAGAAGTAAGCGGAAATGTATTTATATTCGTATTATTATATTCATTCTCAAACTTTCATAAACCGATAAAGCATTATCCCCAGAAACAAGTCAATCATCTATCCGTCCGCAAAACGTAAGTGCTAGAAAGTGGCATTTTTGTATGTTTTTACATTTACAGGTAATTTTCATTGTAATGGGGTGAATTGTCTATTTGTGAACACTCACCATTGACAGAACAAAAAAAATTTAATCGTATAACATCATGAGCAGTTTTCCTATTTTCAGAATAATGTTCTTTCAATGAGCATGTTTCACGTATAAACAATTCGCCCCATACAAAAAGAAAATAATAATTTAAAAAAAAACAGAAAACCACTGAGCGCGGGAAACGGGGATATTACGATATCTGTGGCCCCAAGTTTTGGCCATGCAGTCTTTATATTTGGCCCAAAATAAGACTTTTTTCAAGAATACAAAAAATCGAAATTCGGCTTTTAAGGGGGTGAAATAGAGGTTTTAAATTTTTAATGAGGCGGAGTATTTTTTGGGTAGATTTCTTTAGAATTCGGCGTAAACCGAGATGCTAAACACCCGCCCCACTATTTCCATGAGTCCAACTATTCCGCCCACACATCCCGAGATGCTAAACACCCACCCCACTATTTCCACGAGTCCAACTATTCCGCCCACACATCCCGAGATGCTAGACACCCGCCCCACTATTTCCACGAGTCCAACTAATCCGCCCACACATCCCGAGATGCTAAACACCCGCCCCACTATTTCCACGAGTCCAACTATTCTGCCCACACATTCCGAGATGCCAAATACCCGCCCCACTATTTCCACGAGTCCAACTATTCCGCCCACACATCCCGAGATGCCAAACACCCGCCCCACTATTTCCACGAGCCTAACTATTCCACCCACACATCCCGAGATGCCAAACACCCGCCTCACTATTTCCACGAGTCCAACTATTCCGCCCACACATCCCGAGATGCCAAACACCCGCCCCACTATTTCCACGAGTCCAACTATTCCGCCCACACATCCCGAGATGCCAAACACCCGCCCCACTATTTCCACGAGTCCAACTATTCCGCCCACACATCCCGAGATGCCAAGTATGGGCCAAAGTATGGGCTAAACGGAAGTTTATTCCTATAATGTGTCAAATTTCAGACCTCGGTTTCACCCCCTTAAAAGCCGAATTTCGATTTTTTGTATTCTTGAAAAAAGTCTTATTTTGGGCCAAATATGAAGACTGCATGACCAAAACTTGGGGCCACAGATATCGTAATACTGCCCGGGAAACGATCCGACGCCCCTAAGCTAGGAATGCTACTAACAGGACCATCTTATCGCTTGTGTTAAAAATGCACTGTCTGGCACTTACGATTCACGGCCGGATAGATGATTGACTTGTTTTTGGGGATGATGCTTTATCGCTTGATGAAAGTATGAGAATGAATATAATAATACGAATATAAATATATTGCCGCTTACTTTTGTGAATTATAATTTATTTGGCATAGGGTCGGGTGTGAATAAAGCGCAAACAATTTTTTAGAAGTTAAATAAGTTGAAATTTAGATTTATTATCACATTTAAATTATCGTACAAACTAATAAAATAAGCGGTCGGAGTGCTCGATACATTTTTTGACACTAAAAGATAACTAATTAAAATAATAATGATAACTAACAAAAATAAGTCAATAAGAATTAATAGTAATAATAATTTTTAAAAAAGCACTGAGCGCGGGGAACGTCCCGCGCCCCTGCGGACCGAAGCCAGGAACGCGACCAACGAGACCATCTCATCACTTGTAGAATATGTGCACTTTCTGGTACTGACGATTCGCGGCCGGATGGATGATTGGCTTGTTTTTGGGGATAATGCTTTATCGCTTGATGAAAGTATGAGAATTAATGAGTCAAAGATGTGTGCGGCCGTGTTGATGACAAGTTGCTAGTTGAAGATTCGGCTTCAGTCCGGCCAATAGAGGTTTTCCAAGGTCAGCGATGGAAATAAATGATGCGTTCTTACGTTTCGACCCTTTGGTCCGGGTCCTCTTCAGAAATTATATTTTTTTCTATAAATTTTGATACACAAATTTTACAAATTAAGTTTGAAGGCATTAAATACACGAATGTTTTATGTTATGATTGTGTTATAAAATTGTTGTGTCGTTTTGTGTAACTATTATGTTAATTCTGTTTTGGTTATAACTATATTGATTTGATATGCATAAGTTCCTGTATTGCGTTAATTCTTCTTATTCATCGGTGTTTGAAATGGGTGATGCGTGAGAGTGTGGCTTATTATACTATGGAGTTATAAAGAAATGAAATATGAGAAACGACTAACCTCGATGTTGTTGATGTTTCTAGCTTTTGCTTATATTTGGAAGGTTACTTCAGAAGACAGTATTTGTGGAAGTAAATACTGTTCTACTGGAATATACTTAATAGATGGAAGAATTTATCGTTTCTTTTTGCGATTTTTATCATCTGTAAGGGATTTTTATCATCTGTATTAATAACTATAAGAAAGTTTCGTGTTTTATTTGTGAAAATTTACTGTACGTGATTGATTTAAAAGAAATTTTAATCAAGTATCAAATGACTGTGATGATTACCTATTGAGTTTAAGGTTTTTAAAATTTTCTGCCAAAATAAACAAAAACTCGAAATTTACATTTCTCAGTTACATATTGAGTTGTGTGATCACGGAGAGTTTGAGAGAAACTGAGTGGTGTCTTAATTTCGTGAAGCTTATTAGAGTCTTTATTTTGCGAATCGGGGGAGAAAGATCCTTTAGGCAGTGACGTGTCAAGAGGAATAAAATTGGTGCGTCATGTTAAGAGTATTTAAAATTAAATTGTATTGTCAATAATTTAAAAATTGTTATGTCAAGTAAAGTATTGTAAAATATTTTAATAGTTATATAATAGAGTTATAGATCGAGCTTAGTTATTGTATGTCAGTTCTAAAATTTATGGCGTTGGAGTGTGCCTCAATTTGGATCATTTCTAGGATTAGTCTTTTTTGAGCCAATTTTCATTGTTTAAAATTTTTACATTGTCGAATTGAAAGTCATGTTTTTGTTCTATTGCATGTTGTGCTAAGGCTGTGTGTATTGTGGTAGTATGTTTAAGGCTATTTTTATGTTCTTTTATTCTGGTTTCAAGGTATCTTTTGGTTTGGCCGATGTATGTGGCATTGCAATCCTTACAATCGATTTTGTAAACTATGCTGGATTTATGGTTGTTCTTTATTTTGTCTTTGGTGGAGCCAGTAATCGATGAAATGTTGTGTTTATTGTTTGTGAATAATGTTATGTTGTATTGTTGGAAAAGACGAATTAGTTGATGATGGATGTTTTTTTGTGTAAGGAACATTTATTAGTCTGGAAGAATAAAAATTGTTGTTATTGTTTTTTTGATTGTTGATTGTGGAAAGCCGATGTTTTATTATTTCTTCTGTGAAAAAAATCGGATAGCAATTTTGTGTCATCGTGTTACTAATAAGTTTGAGGTTTTCTTTGTGAAATGAAGGATGAGATAATTTTATTGCTCTGTCAACTAGCATGTAAATTATGGCTTTTTTGGGAAAGTGGGTGGTGTGAAAAGAAATTTATGAATCTGCCTGACCAGGTTGGTTTCCTATAGAATTTGTGATAATTGAATTTTGTTTACGGATTAAAAGTATATCAAGAAACGGGATTTTTTATCTACTTTATTTTCTGATGTAAATTGTAATTTTGAGTTATATGAGCTAAACATCTTTTTTGGTGGATTCAATTTTGTCTGTTGGTAGAGCAATAATAATATCATCAACATATCTTTTATATAGTGGTAACGAATATTTTAATTTTTCCAGACAATTTGTTTGAAGATCAATCATGACGATCTTAGATAGTATTGGAGCCAGAGGTGAACCCATTGGTAACCCTGAGATTTGTTGGTAAATTTTATTTTGAAATGTAAAGAAAGTTGAGAACATGATGTATCTATGGCTTTAATTATTTCGTTTAAAGGAAATGTTTTTGGAAATAGATTTGATCTTTTTTGAAGGCTTTGAATAACAAGTTGTAATGGGATGTTGGTATAGAGAGAAACAACATCAAACGAGACCTATTTGTAGTTGAGTGGAATTGAGATGTTAGAAAGTGAATGTTTTAGGTGGAAACTATCTTTGTCGTGTGAATTAGTCGTATTGATTAATGTAGAAAGTTTATTTTGTATAAATTCAGCTAGTTTATGTGTTGGACTATTTATTGTTAATGCCTTTTTGTAGAGGGTTGATGGAATTTCTATTTGGTAATTTGTAAGTTGAGGAATCTGCGAGTAAATTATGAGTTTTTGTAATGTAATCTGATTTGTTAAGAATGACTGTTGAATTTCCTTTGTCAGCTCGTGTAACTAAAAGTTGAGGGTTGTTTTTTAAGAATGAGGACGTGTGTTTTATAATTTGATTAGTGTTGGAAAATGAGGTTGGAATATTTATTTTGTTTAAGATTTTAGTGAATCTGGTTCTAATTTCGATTTGTCTAGGTTTGTCGAGTAAAAAATCTAATTTGGACTCAAGTTCGGAGATTGATTTGTGAATGAGTTTTTATGTTTGAGAGTTTGAGGTAAGGAAAACAAAACTTTTCACCTAGAGACAAGAATGTGGAAATGTGTAGCGGAGTATCAATGTTGGAGAGATTTATAAGCCATTCTTTCGTTTTATTTAATGTGATTGTCGAATTTATATTATTCAGAGGATCAGTGGAAAAATTATTATTTGTATCCTGTTGTCTATTAGTAAAAGTTGAGTATAAGATGTTTTGATTTTGTGTTGTTTGATTTATGTTTTAATAATTTAGGTGATGTATATTGTTTTGGTTCAGATGTGTTTGTGATGATATTGTTCTTAAAAATTCGTCATGATTGAAAATGTGAAGATGTATGTTCTTGGTTCGTTGAAATCTAAGGTTTTGAAGTTTTTTTTTGGTGTTTTTCATATGAGAGTTTTCATATGAGAGCTATGAGAATTAATATAATAATACGAATATGAATATATTTCCGCTTACTTTTATGAACTATAATTTATTTGGCATAAGGACGGGTGTGAGTAAAGCGTAAACAATATTTTAGAAGATAAATAAGTTGTAATTTAGATTTAGTATTATATTTAAATTAACGTATAAACTGAAAAAAATAAGCGATGAGAATATGCGATACATTTTTTTGTATACCTCAATAACGCAGAGAATCAAAAGCTAAATAAGCATTGAAATCATCTAAAAGCCTCGCTCGTGCCGTCGGGTGACGTCACGCGCGAGTCGCGCTCAGATTGCTTTTTCCCTCGAATCCTTCGTTTTGGCTTGGCCGCACATGAACGTGCTCAGCGTCCATGCATTGATGTAGCTGCCGAAGGCGCGGTCCGGGAACTTCGGTGGCGCTCGGCTCTTCCCGAAGACGTCCGAGCTTCGCTCGCTCACGGACACGCGCTACTATGATTGTGTGATGGGCGCGCAAGAGACTAGAGAGGGGGTAACTTTTGCGCGCGATCCGGCTGCACTGTGATGGGGTTATGGCGACAAATACCCGAATGTACGAACCGAGCCGTTGATTTCATCTTTATCACGTGCTCAAAGCTGCTAGCGTTATATTCGCAGCTTTTACCTCTGCTTACATGATCCACTCTCCCGATCGAGAACGAGATGAAAACGACGACAAACTCAACGGCATGGTTTCGAGAATGTGATATGGATTCTCGAAAAATGATTGAGACAATCGATTTCACCTCTGTTCGCTAGGAACTGAGTGGCAATCGTCCGAGTTCCGTTTAGGCGACAGACCATCCATGTCTTCGGCATTGTTTACTGAAGCAGAGATGAAATCGATGCAGCTCATAACGAGTATGACGGGGTTATGGTGACAACTATCCGAATGTACAAACCGAGCCGTTGATTTCATCTTTATCACGTGCTCAAAGCAGCTAGCGTTATATTCGCATCTTTTACCGCTGCTTACATGATCTACTCTCCCAATCGAGAACAAGCTGAAATCAACGACAAACTCGAAGGGATGGTTTCGAGAATGTGATATGGATCCTAGAAAAACGATTGAGAGAATCGATTTCACCTCTCTTCGCTGGGAACTGAGTGGCAATCGTCCGAGTTCCGTTTCGGCGATAGACCATCCCTCTCTTCGGCATTGTTTACTGAACCAGAGATGAAACCGATGCAGCTCATAACGAGTATGACGGGGTTATGGCGACAACTACCCGAATACACTAACCGAGCCGTTGATTTCATGTTGAACACTGCTCCAAGGAGCTATCGGTGTATTCGTAGCTTTCATCTCTGCTTACATGATCCACTCTCCCGATCAGGAACGAGATGAAATCAATTACAAACTCGACGGGACGGTTTCGAATATGTCCTATGGATGCTAGGAAAATGACCGAAAGAATGCCAGTCGTCGATTTCAAAGGTATCCTCTCGCTTTGAGGGGAACTAAGCGAGAAGGGCATGTATAAATCGACGAATGATTTCAGAAATGTTCGACCGAGGGTCCAGGGATCATACGGAGCACTGTTTGCTTTCACTTGAGCTTTTGCTCACGTAAAAGCTCGCAGTCGGATAAACCAGCTGTGGCTGCTTGCATTTAATCTTTGTTATTGGTATAATATTGAAATACCGTTTTTTTCCCAAAATTAGGGTTCTCGCCAGCTGGATAATTCGGATATTCAGAATACGGGTAACATGAAAAAAAATCATTTATATGTACGAGAACAATTTTTTAACGAGCTTTCACTTAATATGCTAAAAAGTAGAAAATAGCACTTTTTCCAAGTCACCCATATCCGACTATAAATGAAAGCTTGTGTCACATCTTATTTGCATGTTTTCAAAATTTCAGAGCTTGAAGTAGTTGAAAAGTGGATAAAGTACCGATCTTCCATTTTGCATTCAACAGAAAGTCGTCATTTAAAAAAGAAATGTATTTTTTTAAGTCGATTCATGCGCTGTCACGTCTGAGATACATATTTGCAAAATTGCAGAGCTCTAAGTATTCGGGAATTGGACGAAATGTCGATTTTCCATTTTGCATCTCACACAAAGTCGTTTATTTATTTATTTATTCATTTTTTGACCGTTGAGTCGTGCATTTTTACCCCTCAAATGCATGTTTGCAAAATTTCAGAGCTCGAAGTAGTTGAAAAGTGGATAAAATACCGATTTTCCATTTTGCATTCAACAGAATGTTGTCGTTTAAGGCGTTACCCCCACTTGTAGGGCAAAAAAGGCCTTTTTCATGAATTTCTTTAAAGAAAACTACAAAACTTTTTTAATCGATCAATATACCATCTTAAAGAACCCATCTTGAAAAACTTTCAGTAATTTTTTTATTAAAAAATATTACATTGTTTAGTGGCAAATAGCCGTCATTGAAATAATGTTTTTATATACACGGTTTGCAGTGACCAACATTGCGGCGAAGTGGATCATCTGAAAAAAAAAATGCGGATGGATTTAGTCAAATATAAGTATAAACTAGTCTTTAATCGAAGGATTTTAAAAAATATTCATTTTTCACAAAATGGCAGAGAGTCAAAGTTAATGGTTCGATTGTAACGAAAAAAACGGCCGTTTCTTTGCTATAAAACGGCCATTTCTTTTCGAAAAAAAATCGAACCATTAAAGACTACATTTTTATGTATTAAATAAGCCTGTAAAATTTCAAGAAGATCGCTTCATTAGTGTTTGAGTAATCTTGGTCACCAACTTCAGAAATGCCATTTTGAGAAAAATGCGTTTAAAGTTTCAATTTCAGTTTACACGAAGGAAATATTTTTTTTTTGTAAACTTACATGGAGTCATCTATTCCGGGCCCTTACAGAAGTTCTTCCGCCGACGATGCTGCTTGCAAAACGGAAATTTGGTGTTGCCTTCGTAACATTCTTCCTTCACGAGTGCTCTCGGCCGCACATCTCTCTGCCAGTGCAATCCGTGCTTCGTCCATGTTATCAGTGTATTCGTGCGCGTTGTGTCTACAGCTCACTCTGATAGAGTTCAAATAAAATAATAATGATTTTGAACCTTCGTTGAATAGTCCAACGGCAATATAAGCTGCTAAATTTACAACGATTGCTCCACTCGAGACGATTTTTGGGCTGATTTTCCAAATAAGTTGGTTGAAGCTTTCGTTGTTATTTTGATTGAAGCCACCGACGCATCTTTCGAGTAAAGTTTCCTTACTCAGATTATTGTATATAGATCTGATGGCATCCAATACATTTGATGGAAGTGGTTTGTAATCGTGTTGGAAAGCCTCGTTTCTCGCCTGAGCTCGTTGATACGAACACCACGATTCTTCACCGGTTGGACATCTCTCGTGGTGTGGATTTGCATCGGTTGAACTGTAATGATCGAAGGTCGCCCATATTGCCTCATGCATATCATGAACAGAAGCAGAATGGCGTCGAATAGCAAGTCCATAGTACACAGTGAGCTTGTCAATAAATTTTCCTGTCAGCTGTCCTTTACCACCAAGCTTTTTGTTTTTGTTTTTTTTTTACTAAATTACGAAGGCGGGATCCCATACGCTTTTGGACGTGACCGATGCATTCTTTTTTTTATAACTTCTACGTCGTCATAAGGATGAGAATTCACTAGCCCAGTGTACGTTTTCGAATCTCCGTCTCCAATATAGTAACGGTACAGGACATTATATTTTTCTATTGAACGCTTGAAGATTTCGATAATGGAGTCGACCTCCATTTTTCCCGAGGAGCCTTCGTGATTTGCACTGCAGTTATCTTCGTGTGTTTCGTACCATTCTTCGTGTTCCGCATCATTTAGCTTATGTTTCCACGATTCACACATTTTACAATACGCACTTTTTACCACAAGATCAAGTACTTTTCCACTGTAGTAGCCTATGACTGATGTGACTCCGAACAACGACGAATATCCTCGCTTCCTCCAGGATCCATCTCTGGAAACTGTTAATTGAGAAGTTGCATCGCCTTCTGCATTAGATGTATCTTCAATTTCTTCTCGCACGGCTTTTTTAAATATTACATCTGTACATGTTTTTACAGACTCATAAATACTTCTCAAAATTATTGAATATGTAGTCTCGGTAAGAAACCTCGGCATGTCCATAAGTCCGCAAAATTTTTGTGCTCCAGCCAATCCTATGCCGAGAACTCGCATGGTGAATATAAATCGACGATTTATTTCATACGAATGTTCCAAAAAAGAAGATGGTATCAAATTATCTGCACATGAGTCACATTTCACAACCATTTTGAAGCCTAGTCCTCTTGCACTTGCCGTTTCAAATGTAATATTTCCATTACACGTTTTGCACTTCACTAAATTTGAAATAGCAACAAACACAACCCAAAAGTTCAAAATCTGATATTCAATATTAGGACTTTGATTCACAGTCATATCAATATTATTTTTCAGTTTCTTCGCAGACGTGCTGAAACTTTCAGTTTCCGTTTCGGCCAGGTTGGGGTTAAAAACACCCTTTCTTTTTTTTGGTCGAGATTTCCGTAAATTATCACTGCTTCTTGTTTGTCGCGAACCTTTTTTTCGATCCATTTTTGAATGTAAAATGAATAAAAACTGCGCTTATAATATTATGAACGGCGAAATATACTTCTTATATAGTCGAACTTTCGAGCTACACTGACGAGTTTAGACCATAACAGACAACGAAAATACGTTTTTATAAACTCCAGTCTATTATATGCACGGTGTGAATGCCAGGTATACGACCCTTTTCTTCGAACAATGCATTGAAGGTCTGAGGGAGGGTCGAGCGCGCCAAACGGCAGACTAGCCGGTCGTTTACACAACGGATTCTTCTCTTTCAACGCTCATTTCTCAGTCAATTTTGTTCGGATCGACTTGAAATTTTCAGGACATATTCTCAGATACTTGTACTTCAAAAAAATGCAATAAAAAAATCGATTTTTTTCAAAATCGCAAGTGGGGGTAACCCCTTGAAAAAGAAATGTATTTTTTTTAGTGGAATCATGCGCTGTCACGTCTGAGATACATGTTTGCAAAATTGCAGAGCTTGAAGTAGTCGGGAAGTGGACGAAATATCGATTTTCCATTTTGCATCTCACACAAAGTCGTTTTTTATTTATTTATTTATTCATTTTTTAATGTTGAATCGTGCATTTTCACCCCTCAAATGCATGTTGCAACACCAAGACAAGTTACATAAAAGCTTGTAAGAAACTTAACAAAAAAACGTACTGTACCTCAGTACTTGAAACTCCAGACATATTGGGTTGGTTCCGAATCTTTTAATTTTTATTTATTGAGATAACAATCATAACAGAAACTCTCATTGAATAATATTATCGGGCGTGATAATTGTTATCACTGCCGCAACAACTAAGAATGGAAAATTTGATCAAAGTTGTAATGAAAATGAAACAATTTATTCGTGATTCGATATGGAAACGTCCGCGTCGAGTCTTCACGATAACGGCAATACGAAAAAAAAACATTCGCTCGTTGCCTCCAAATTTGAAAAACACCAAATTATTTACCGTTCTGTGCTTTATTGCTCTAAAAAATAAAGATTATGAATGTATTGAACAATCTTATTTCCAATTATCATCGCTCGCGGGTAGAATTACAAATCTTCTGAGTGTTGGCAACCTTCACTCCTCGGCCCGGACTCACGGAACGGCAGAAGACGAAGCGGGAAATGTCACATCCGTCGGCCGACGCAAATAATACGCCAAGCGTCAAATCATCCGTGACGTCATCTGTCAAACGGTGCGTTCCTCAAGCCGTGCAAGTTCAGAGCGCGCTTTACCTGTCAAACGCACGCTGAATTTGCGTATCCAAGATCACAGAAGATGATGGCAGACAATACAAGAAACGTCAAACTGGCCGGGCAAGGGAGACAGATGACTCGCTACCTTGCTCGCTGCCTGCTACGCGTCCCGCGCTCAGACTCATCACTCGAGTGGTTTCGTCGCTAAGGGCAGGCTTCAAGTCCTACAACAATCAGTCGAACGCCGAAATTCTAATCGCTCTCATTTGAAAACTATTTGACGGAAAACAAAACGCCTCGGCAGATTTACTGGTACCCCCCTAAACCCGCCAGTTCCCGATGGGTCACTTAATATAAAACACCCATTTTATAGATATATATATATATATATATATATATATATATATATATATATATATATATATATATATATACTAGCTGACCCGGCGAACTCTGTTCCGCCTTAGATGCAATAAATAAGCAGATTTTGGATTTTATTCAATTCAATTTTTTATTAGGAAAAATATAAATATAAACAATCAAGTATTTTAATGATTCTTTATTGTTTATGTATTTTGGTGCATCGGTTCTACTCTTCAGTTAAGCACCTTGTGATACACGACATTTTTTGTTTTATTATCAGGCGCAAATACAAACAACGCAGATGGGCTTCCGACCCGTGAACATGCCACATATAATTGCCCATGTGAAAAACATTTATTTTCAAGATTCAGACCACAAACTTTCAAAGATTGTCCTTGTGATTTGTTAACGGTCATGGCGAATGCAAGACGGATCGGAAATTGAAGTCTTTTAAACTCAAACGGCATATCGGTTGGGATCATCGGGATCCTCGGAATGAGAACTTCCTCACCTTCGAATTTTCCTTTGAGTATCGTCGCGTAAATCACATTGTTCATTAATTTACTTACCACCAAACGCGTACCGTTGCAAAGTTTTGGTGGGTTTATGTTTCGAAGCATAATTACTACGGAGCCAACCTTGAGGCGTAAATTGTGCGGTTGTAAGCCAGGCACATCCAAAGAGTTTAAAAATTCAATTGGATAGTTGGTGGCTTCATCTTCGTTTGTTACACAGTCAATTGATTTGAATAAATGCAATGTTCCAATGATATCATTCTGAATTATGTAGTTTAGGTCATCTACATCTTTATTCTTAGCCGCTAAAATTGCTCGTTCACTCAACCATTCATTATTTTTGTAGTTAGTAATGATGTTTGGAAATACTTTGTTGATAAGTTCGTCTTTCGATGAGACAAAGTTACAGAAATTCTGAGGAAAAGAAATCAATCCGCTTGATTCGTCGACCGGTACTCGACCATTACCGATAGTAAGCAATTGCTCAGAGAAATCTTTAGCAGATGTATCATTAAGCAATGCAACTCTCATATTTGTTGTTAGCTCAAGTTTCTTTACATAGCGCCATAGATTCGATGATTTGAGGCAAGCGTTTATTTCGTCGGCAGCAGTTGATCTTGGAATTACTGGCAGTGTTTGGCGGAAATCGCCAGACAGTAAAATCATTGCGCCTCCAAAACATCTTGAGTCATTGCGTAGATCTTTCAATGTTCGGTTGAGTGCTTCTAATGCACGTTTATGCGCCATTGTGCATTCGTCCCATATTATGATTTTCGATGCTGATAAAACTTTGGCCATTGCGGAATTTTTTGAAATATTACATATTGGTTCTTCAATAGTTTGAAAATTGAATGGCAATTTTAATGCTGAATGAGCCGTACGGCATCCTTCTAACAATGTGGCTGCTATTCCAGAAGAAGCAACTGCAAGCGCAATGTTGGATCTCGCACGAACAGTGGCTAAAACTAATGACATCAGGAATGTCTTACCAGTTCCACCAGGGGCATCCAGGAAATATAAGCCACCATTTCCATCATCAATTGCCTTCATTAATGTATCATAAACTTGCTTTTGTTGGGGATTCAACAGTGGTACATTCGTTTGAACTACTAAATCTAATTCATGGTGATCATATTCACGTTCCCGTTCCAATTCTCGATCAAATGCGTCATTCATTTCACGATTTGGCGCTGGCATTCCTAATTTGACTAATAAACTGCCGCGCATAAGGTAACACATGTCTTCGATCAAGAGTAAAGCCCGATTATGTATCTCTTCATTCATCTCAAGATCTGGATTTCTTGAACTGAGACGATTTTGATGTAAAATATCTTCTGACATATTATCCTTGTATTTATGCCACATGTTAGATGGGTTCGATGGAAAGCATGTCGAAATTATGATAGCAAATAATGTGCGTATCTGACTTGGAGATGCAGAGATAATGGCTTCAACGATTGTCGTATCCCAATGAGTATCGTTTTCTAGTAAATTGAGTTCTTCACATGCTCGAGTTCTGAAACGCGGTCGAACGGGATAAAAAGTATCCTATGGCCGTCTCCTGGTTCTAAGCTACCTCCCCACCAATTTTCAGCTAAATCCGTTCAGCCGTTCTTGAGTTATAAGTGGTGTAACTAACACCACTTTCTTTTATATATATAGATATATATATATATATATATATATATACACACACATATATGCATTTATATATCGTGTATGTATCTCATATATCGAGAGACTATCCGAGAAGCGTGTGGTAAGCGGGCTGGCGTACCTCAGCTGGAGACCTTACAGGCTGTCCCTCACGGATTTTGATAAGTCTCAGATATGTTGTAGAGGGACCTACCCTGCGTACCTGAGTAAACGGATTTCATGCAACGCTCTTTAGTTTTCAAGAAAAAACGTTCGAAAGTTTATCTCGCAGCTACTAGTAGCTACTATTCCGGTACGGTTGCATTTTTGTCGAACCAGCGGGCCTGGCCCAGTGGGCAAGGTTCCCGGCTCTGACGCTCGAGGTCCATGGTTCGAGTCCCGTGATGGCGTTTTTTTTCACAAAATATAAATAAATTCGATGGATGATGCAAAACCGTCTAATTATTTATTTATTTATTTAATTTTTTAATTCATTTTTAAAATTTTTCACTTTCCATTTATCAAAAATTATTTATTATTATTTTATTTTTCACGCAGAAAAAAAAGAGGAAGAAATTATAACATCTTTCACAAGAAACTGTAGATTATTATTTTTCATTACAATGTACAGGTTTTTCTGTATATTGTACGCTTGTATCGATTATCATCGATACAAGCGTAGTGTGTTTTTCTTTCTACACTATCTAGTCTGTGTGAAAGAATCTTACACGCACGATTTGTGCGTGTAATGCCATATATGGGTACGAAAATTCCGTTAATTTGAAGACGCTACATGAAGCTTTTTCGCTACATGAAGGGCTTTTCAAAGCCCTTTATCTATGAGATGCAGGTGTGATGCCTTGGTTTCGTTTCCGAAATTCTCAAAATGTTTGTATGTGTGGTCACTCCTGTCACGAGTCTCGCTGACACCCGAGACAGGTCCTAACAAGGCAGGATTTCTTGGAAAAACTATAAACTTTAGAGATATATCGTCAAAGGCTTTGACCACGGATGAACCACTTGAGCACAGCTGCACTCTGACGAATTTTTTTTTCGATGCATCGCGGACTCGATTTCATTCCGAAATATAAAGTCGAGATGTTAACATGTACGAGCAGAGATTAGTAGGGAGATGTACAACGCTCCCCTTTTCGGCGTGCCTCGTAAATGGCGCTAAATCGCGGCGGCGATTTCGGGAGTATGATTTCGTGATCATCGCCTCTGTCGAGGTTGCAGATTCCCTTGTAGCCGCGCGAGTCCGTGATCACCGCTCAAGTCGGTATCGCAGTTAACGTGAACACGAATGGGTAGCTGGTGGGGGAAAAGTCTCTGCCCCTCGCAAATCGCGCTCGCTCGACAGGCGAGCGGAGCGAGGTTTTCCGTCCGATTGAGCTTGACATATATGTGTGGCCGTACTGAGGATTGGAATATGCATTAAATGAATTTCAAAGTGAAAAACATGTATCGAGATCACTGTTTTCTCTCGTTTGCCCGTTTAAGCCGAAAATGCGGGTTAAAAAAAATTAACGACGAACCGCGTTGAAAAATAAAACGCCGAAACGACCGTGGAAGGTTCAAAAAGAAATCTTGAGCATTTGCCGCGATCGTTTCGACATTTTTTTTCAACAGTAAACATTATGGATAAGGGTGTATCATAAATGTTTCTCTATCTGCAATGAGCGTCGTGGCTGAGTTGGCAGCGTGACGGATTAAGGATGCTTACGGTCCGGGTCCAATCCCCGGTGAACCAACTTTTTTTTTCTTCGTTTTATATTCAGAAAATTTCGAACTTCTGCTATTCTCGCTTCTCGCTTTAGCTATTCTCGCCTGTTCAGGCATTATTTATGATATTTAATTCGTATATGCTTAATAAAAAAAACAAGACATTGCTACCGGGGATCAGTGCAGCCAGATCGCGGGTAAAAGTTACCCCCTCTCTAATCTCTTACGCGCCCATCACACAATCATAGTAGCGCGGGTCTGTAGCGAGCGACGCTTGGACACTTCGGAAAGAGCCGAGCACGGTCGAATTTTTCCGACCGCGCCTTCGGCAGCTACACCAATCCATGGACGCTGAGTACGTACATGTACGGCCAAGCCGAACGAAGGCTTCGAGGGAAAAAGCAATCTGAGCACGACTCGCGCAAGGCTTTTAGATGATTTTAATGCTTATTTAGCTCTTGATTCTCTGCGTTATTAATGTATACAAAAAAATGTATCGCGCACTCTGATCGCTTATTTTTTTAGTTTATACTCTAATTTAAATATAATAATAAATCTAAATTACAACTTATTTATCTTATATCAAATTGTTTACGCTTTACTCACACCCGCCGTTATGCCAAATAAATTATAGTTCATAAAAGTAAGCGGAAATATATTTATATTCGTATTATTATATTAATTCTCATGCTTTCATCAAGCGATAAATCATTATCCCCAAAAACAAGCCAATCATCCATCCGGCCGCGAATCATAAGTATCAGAAAGTGCACATATTCTACAAGCGATGAGATGGTCCCGTTGGTAGCGTTCCTGGCTTCGGTCCGCAGGGACCCGTGGTGCAAATTTTTCTCCAAATTTTTCATAATTTCTCATATTTTAGTCATATTTGAGATTTTCGGAGAAAAAACTATTTAAAACAGATTCAAGTTCTGGTCTATTTCCCAGAAACACATTTTTTTCACTGAACATTCATGATTTCTCATTTTTTTCCCGGAAATTTCTCTTTTTCCTACGACCTGAGTGAACGGCTGCGGAGATATTCGGAGAGAAGTTAAAGATGAAAAGAAATGAGATTTTCGTAAAAAAACTGATTATTATTTTTTTTCCGGAAATTTTTCTTTTTCATATTACCTGAGTGAAAGGCTGCGAAGATATTCGGAAAAAATTTAAAGATGAAAAAATGAGATTTTCGTAAAAAAAAAACTTGTTCTTATTTTTTTTCCGGAACTTATTCTTTTTCCTATTGAGTGAAAGGCTGCGGAGATGTTCGGAGAAAAGTTATAGATGAAAAAAAATGAGATTTTCGTAAAAAAACTTATTACATTTTTTTATCCCTCATAATTCTGAGAAATAATGAATTTCCGAAATTTTTGCAAACATTATTTTCCTTAAGGGGTAACACCACTGTAACGGCCTGCCATGAAGCGTTTTAGACAAATAATACTTGGGGTAATTATTAAGCATATATTGAAGTACACGGAAAAAAAGAAATAGTGCAAAATACAGGGGCTACACAGTTCGCATTGGACTCGAGCGATATTCACTGAAACACAGCGATATTCACTGAAACACAGTGCTCAAAATACAGTGTGCTCAAAGTAAATGATTACAGTTCCTATACCGTCCTCTTTGGACTCGAACCGCTCTACTGTATCTTTTACTGGAACACACAGTCCAAAATACAGTGTAGTCAAAAGTAAATTTTGACAGTTCAACACTGTAATATAAATTTAACAAAACTAGTAATGTGACAGTTGGTTAATCTGTATTGTGTACAATGAATGCGCCAGTTATGTCGACAGAGTTTGTCTAGACACACAAAAAAAGTTTATCCATAAAAGAAGTTTAAAAAAAAATGTGTAGATAATATAAAAAAACCAGTCACATACACAAGAACGTACCTTTTTGTAAATAATTCTCTCTTTTTTGTATTTTCTTGAATTATGTCGTACAAATTTCAACGCTCGCATCCTGTCGACCACGCACTACTAACTGGCAATCCTTTGTGTCCTGGCCACGTGACTCACCCCACGCGCGAGACAAGCCCCAATTTGACAAGAACGTGCCTTAAAAAAACATGCTCTTTTTCTTTATAATTTCTTGAATTCTGTCGCACAAATTTCGATGTCCGCGTCCCATCAACCACGCACTACTAACTGGCAATCCTTTGTGTCCTGGCCTCGTGCCTCACCTCGTGCCTCATTTGCGTACAGTATAAAAATCAGTGACCGCATTTAAATTTTACAGTTGAATATTTTTACTGAAGTCACTGATGTATTCACAATATCAAACTGCAGTAATGTAACAAGTGTAACTGTAAAAATCTCAGAGTGCACAGATAACGCCACGAAGTGTCGAAAGAAGAGTAAAACTACCGTGCCACACTGAGAACATTTAATGAATCACTCTGTACTCAATACAGTGTACACGGTAACCCTTGCAGTTTGCGTACAGTATACGAACCAGGTGATCTCGTGTAAATTTTACAGTTGAATATTTTTACTGCAAAACACTGATGTATTCACAATACTGAACTGTAAATAAACCAGTGTAACTGTGAAAATCTCAATGTGTACAGGGAAATTCGTCATTTTTGTAGGACAGGATTTACATTACTGTTTCACTGTAAAATGAAATATGGCAACCTGTTTTTTATGCGCTTTATACTGTGATTTTCGCTGTTTCTTTTTTTCCGTGTATATTGCAAAAAAAATGTACGGGAAAATATTACAAAATGGCGACACTGCAGCAAATTCTTTCGAGGCAAGTTGAACTTAAGGTGCTCTACGGCACGTAGTATAACTTGTGCCAATTTTAATCTGGACAAAATATTTTTTTTTATTAAATCTAGATGAGTGTAGCTAGTGAACCACGTAGGGGATTCTAGAAATATTGATTTTTGAGTAGTTGCCGAGTATTTGACTAAAAATGTTCATTTAGACTTAATAAAACAAAATTCTTTTTTTTTAGATTAAAATTGGCACAGTTATACTACGTGCCGCAGAGGTTCGACATGCTTCGGAATAATTGCTGCAGTGTCGCCATTTTGTAATATTTTCGGATAAAAATTTCTAGCAATATACTTAAGTATATGCTCAATAAATACCGCAAGTATTATTTGTTTATCACATTTTCTTCCGCCAAAAAAAATATCTAAAAAATACGTTTCCTGTAAGGCCGTTACAGACCCCTTACAGTCTTCATATAATTTCCGAGATTTTCCCGTGATCGTAATTAAAATGATGAAATATTCGGAAAAATTCGGGGAAATTCGGATGTTTGCGTATAAATAATTGTCCGCAAAACTCCGAATTTTTCATATTTGTTCCAATTCATAGAAAAATTCTGAAAAAATCGAAGTTTTTCGGAAAAAAATTGCACTAGGGGCGCGGGATCGTTCCCCGCGCTCAGTGCTTTTATTAAAATTATTATTACTATTAATTCTTATTTGATAAGTTATTTTTATTAGTTATCATCGTTATTTTAATTAGTTATCTTTTAGTGTGAAAAAATTTATCGCGCACTCTGACCGCTTATTTTATTAGTTTGTACGTTAATTTAAATAAAATAATAAATCTAAATTACAACTTATTTATTTTCTAAAAAATTGTTTGCGCTTTACTCACACCCGTCCCTATGCCAAATAAATTGTAATTCATAAAAGTAAGCAGAAATTTATTTATATTCGTATTATTATATTCATTCTCATATACTTTCATCAAGCGATAAAGCATTATGATAATGCTTTATCGCTTGATGAAAGTATATGAGAATGAATATAATAATACGAATATATTTCAGCTTACTTTTATGAATTACAATTTATTTGGCATAGGGACGGGTGTGAGTAAAGCGCAAAAAAATTTTTCAGAAGTAAAATATGTTGTAATTTAGATTTATTATTATATTTAAATTAACATATAAACTAATAAAATAAGCGGTCAGAGTGCGCGATAAGTTTTTCAACGCTAAAAGATAACTAATTAAAATAATAATGATAACTAATAAAAAACTAATCAAATAAGAATTAATAGTAATAATAATTTTAAAAAAAGCACTGAGCGCGGGAAACGGTCCCGCGCCCCAAGTGCAAATTTTTTTCCGAAAAACTCGAATTTTTTCCAGAAAATTTTTCCGATTTTTCCGAATTTTGCTATGAATTGGAACAAATATAAAGAATTCGGAGTTTTGCGGACAATTATTTTTGCGCAAACATCCGAGTTTCTCCGAATGTTTCCGAATATTTCATCATTTTTATTGCAATCACGGGAAAATCTCGGAAATTATATGAAGACTTTAAGGGCCGTTACACCACTGTAACGGCTTTACAGGAAGCGTATTTTTTGATATTTTTTTTGCGGAAGAAAATGTGATAAATAAATAATACTTGCGGTATTCATTAAGCATATATTTAAGTATATAGCTATACATTTTTCATCCGAAAATACTACAAAATGGCGACACTGCAGCAATTCTTCCGAAGCATGTCGAGCCTCTGCGGCACGCAGTATAACTGTGCCAATTTTAATAAAAAAAGAAGAATTTTGTTTTATTAAGTCTACATGAGTGTATCTACTGAACCACGTAGGGGATTTTCGATAAGTTAATTAAAACAATATTTATTAAAAAATAACTGTCTTAAAAATAAATTGAACATTTTTAGTCAAATACTCGGCAATTACTCAAAAATCAATATTTCTAAAATCCCCTACGTGGTTCACTAGCTGCACTCATCTAGATTTAATTTTTTTTTAATTATTTTATTCCGATTAAAATTGGTACAAGTTATACTGCGTGTCGCAGAGCACCTTAAGTTCAACATGCCTCGGAAGAATTTGCTGCAGTGTCACCATTTTGTAATATTTTCTCATAATTTTTTTTTGCAATATACTTCAATATATGCTTAATAATTACCCCAAGTATTATTTGTGTAAAACGCTTCGTGGCAGACCCTTACAGTGGTGTTACTCCTTAAGGAAAACAATGTTTGCAAAAATTTCGGAAATTCTTTATTTCTCAGAATTATGAGGGATAAAAAAATGTAATCAGTTTTTTTTACGAAAGTCTCATTTTTTTCATCTATAACTTTTCTCCAAATATTTCCTCAGCCGTTCACTCAATAGGAAAAAGAAAAAGTTCCGGAAAAAAATAAGAACCAGTTTTTTTTTACGAAAATCTCATTTTTTTAATCTTTCAATTTTCTCCGAATATCTTCGCAGCCGTTTACTCAGGTAATAGGAAAAAGGAAAATTTCCGGAAAAAAATAATAATCTTTTTTTTTTTTTACGAAAATCTCATTTCTTTTCAGCTTTAACTTTTCTCCGAATATCTCCGCAGCCGTTCACTCAGGTCATAGGAAAAAGAGAAATTTCCGGGAAAAAAATGAGAAATCATGAATTTTCAGTGAAAAAAAAATGTGTTTTTGGGAAATAGACCAGAACTTGAATCTGTTTTAAATCATTTTTTCTCCGAAAATCTCAAATATGACTAAAATATGAGACATTATGAAAAATTTGGAGAAAAATTTGCACTACGGGCCCCTGCGGACCGAAGCCAGGAACGCTACCAACGGGACCATCTCATCGCTTGTAGAATATGTGCCCTTTCTGGTACTTACGATTCGCGGCCGGATGGATGATTGGCTTGTTTTTGGGGATGATGCTTTACCGATTGATGAAAGTATGAAAATTAATATAATAATACGAATATAAATATATTTCCGCTTACTTTTATGAATTATAATTTATTTGGCATAAGGACGGGTGTGAGTAAAGTGTAAACAATTTTATATAAGATAAATAAGTTGTAATTTAGATTTATTATTATATTTAAATGAACGTATAGACTAAAAAAATAAGCGATCAGAGTGCGCGATACATTTTTTTGTACACATTAATAACACAGAGAATCAAGAGCTAATAAGCATTGAAATCATCTAAAAGCCTCGCGCATGACGTCACCCGACGGCACGCGCGAGTCTCGCTCAGATTGCTTTTTCCCTCGAAACCTTCGTTTCGGCTTGGCCGCACATGTACGTGCTCAGCGTCCATGCATTGGTGTAGCTGCCGAAGGCGCGGTCGGGAAACTTCGACCGTGCTCGGCTCTTTCCGAAAATGTCCGAGCGTCGCTCACTTACGGACACGCGCCACTATGATTGTGTGATGGGCGCGTAAGTCTTGTTTTTTTTTATTAAGCATATACGAATTAAATATCATAAATAATGCCTGAACAGGCGAGAATAGCTAAAGCGAGAGTAAGTTCGAAATTTTCTGAATATAAAATGGAGAAAAAAAAAGTTGATTCACCGGGGATTGAACCCGGACCGTAAGCATCCTTAATCCGTCACGCTGCCAACTCAGCCACGACGCTCATTGCAGATAAAGAAACATTTATGATACACCCTTACCGATAATGTTTACTGTTGAAAAAAAATGTCGAAACGATCGCGGCAAAGGCTCAAGATTTCTTTTTGAACCTTCCACGGTCGTTTCGGCGTTTTATTTTTCAACGCGGGTCGTCGTTAATTTTTTTTAACCCGCATTTTCGGCATAAACGGGCAACTGAGAGAAAACAATGATCTCGATACATGTTTTTCACTTTGAAATTTATTTAATGCATATTCCAATCCTCAGTACGGCCACACATATACGTCGAGCTCGATCGGACGGAAAACCTCGCTCCGCTCGCCTGTCGAGCGAGCGCGATTTGCGAGGGGCAGAGACTTTTCCCCCACCAGCTACCCATTCGTGTTCACGCTGACTGCGATACCGACTTGAGCGGTGATCACGGACTCGCGCGGCTACAAGGGAAACTGCAACCTCGACAGAGGCGATGATCACGAAATCATACTCCCGAAATCGCCGCCGCGATTTAGCGCCATTTACGAGGCACGCGGAAAAGGGGAGCGTTGTACATCTCCCTACTAATCTCTGGTACGAGTATGTACGCGGTGCATCCAGCCAAGCGCCCCCTGGACTTTACCAAAAACGAGCTCGAACAGGTTTCAAAGAGCTTGCTCCTAAAATATTGGGGTGAATATGTTGGCTTATTGTGGGATCGTTTGACAGAACATCATCGGAATGACAGTGAAGTGATATCATATATTTCATGCATGGAGCATTATAATACGCCACAGATGAAAGATCACATCGATAGCGCCCACCTCGACGTCGGGAATGTGAAAAATGATGTGGAAATTCTCCACGTACGGGGTTCTTCAAATGTCTTTGAACCCGTTTTATTGGGAGCATGACAAAATGTCGGGGGGAAATTCTCCACGTACGAGGTTCTTCGATGGTGGTTGACCTTGTTTTTCACGATTGGAAAAGTGGTGAGTAGTTTAAAAATTTGAGTGGGAGGGTTACGAGGAGGCTTTCAATTTCATAGTCCAAGCTCAGACTACACTATTCCACCGCACCATCAACATCTCTCCAAAAAAGGAACTTTGAAAGTGTGATCACCCAAGGAGGAAAAGACAAAATTCGTTGGAACACCATCGTCAAACGGCTGTTCGCATCATCGAGAGTATGCTGCAACTGGCGGGCAAATGGTCGACTCTATATGTAGAGGGTGCGGCAGCATAAATTCCTTTTTTCAAAACTTAATAAAACCCATTGTATGAATCAGAACATTTTTATTTGTTTTCTACAATGTAGGCGCATGCCTAAAGTTTTGATTTGCACAGTTTTGAAGGCCAAATCAGATAGGTGACGTCCCTCATTCTCCATACATTGAGTAAACCGATTTCTGCCATTTGTCATGACTCTTGCCAGCATAGCAGAAATTGCCAACATAAATGTTGGCAATTTCTTCCCGGATATTGGTTTTCAGCTCTTGTGGATGTTGGTCTTCAGTTCTTTGGGCGGTTCACATAAACACGGGATTTCAAAAAACCCCATAGAAAAAAATCACAAGGGGCCAAATCGGGAGAGCGGGCCGGCCACTCCAATTCGCCCCTAGTTGAGATGAGGCGCTCTGGGAAGTGTTCCCTCAAAACAGCCATCGATGCTCTTGAAGTGTGTACCGTTGCACCGTCTTGTTGGAACCAAATGGGGAAAAACAAAGTGGGAAACCAAGTGGGAACCAAGTGGGAAAAAAAATCGTGTAATATGTTGACATACCGGTCCGAATTCACTGTCACTGTGACTTCATTTTCCTCGAAGAACCAGGGACCAATAATTCCAGTTGAGGAAATTGCACACCACACTGTGACTTTAGGTGAATGCAATGCTTTTGATGCAATTCTCGAGGATTGGTGTCAGTCCAGTAACGCATGTTTTGTTTGTTGACAGATCCACACAAATGAAAATGGGCTTCATCACTAAAAAAAATAATAGCGTCCTCAGGAACGACTTCGAGAAAAACCTCACACGCGTTCATCCGAGAAGTAAAGTCACGTTCAGAAAGTTCCTGCACAATCGCCATTTTGTAAGGATGGTAATGAAGATCATCATGAAGAATTCTCCTCACAGAACGATCGGAAAGTCTAAGGGCAGACGCATGTTTGCGCGAAGAACGCCGTGGTTATCGCAACATTGAAGCTCTTACTGCCTCAATATTATCAGGTGATCTAATGGGCCGAGGGGCTCCAGTTTTGCGCCTTGTGACACTTGCTGTTTGTCTGAATGTAGTGACCCACATAACAATTGATTTCCGGTCCGGGACAGGGGCCAACGGGGCAAATTAAAGCGATTCCGAAAGGCACGCTGGGTGCGATCACAGAACATCCACTCGAAAAGTAGGCCTTAATGGCAAAAGCACGCTCCTCACTGTTCCAACGCATGATGGCGATTGAACTGTGTCGGGATAAAACTTTAGAGTCCCCCCTTTCGAACGAGACCACTAGCGCTCCGCCACGACATCAGCCGACTGAATGGTGCGTATTTTAAAAAAAGGAAGTTATGTTTCCGCACCCTGTAATTGTGGAAAATACAATAGCGTCAAGCTGCATCGTCTCTGAGCATGGTGGAGAAGACCAAATTCGTTGGGGCAGCATCGTTGAGTGGAACAGCCGTCGATATCACAGTCATCTCGCCATCGTTTTCGACGTTTTTAGTGTTGGCTATATGAAAATGTATTTAAAAACTGTTTTATCGAAATGTAAGAGACAGAAAAATTCAAACTATTTTCGTCATAGAATAAAGAAAACATATGACATATTTTCTTCCAAATGTTTTTCATTCATTTAAACAAATTCCTCGCTCACACAACGCTTCGCATACACTCAACCAGCTTTTCAGCGATTTTACATTCTCACGAAGGAGATATTTGGAGTTTGTCATTTTCGGCAACTTCTGAAGCGATGAACAGTCCAGATTCTCCAAGTCGATGACCTTCGTTGTGGAATCCGTAAATCTTGATAACCATGCACATTTCTCGAATCCCTTTGCATAGATGATAGGAGCTCCTTGAAGGATTTCGCAAATAGTCTTTCTAGCTGCCTCGTATGGTATGCCACTGTTATCCCATCGTATTCCATGGAAATTGCGTTCCAACCACTTGTTTGTCATTTTGTACTTGGCCGGTAAAGAGTCCCATGCAAATGGTGCGTCGAAGACGAGCGATTCAGCATCTTTGTCATGGAGTTTGACGCTGGACAGCTACTTTAGGACAAATTTGTTGATAGATCTCTAAAAGCCCTGTACATCGACGATAAGCTCCATGTTGACTGAATGGACGAGAATCATCGGCATGATTTTATACCAATTTGTTAATTCCACGACTGATTGAATGGTACTCGACAATACGATCATGAAGGATCATGCAGTATGCTGAAGTTTGTGGCGGAACATTATTTTTCAATTCGAACTCAAGGTGCACGTCACGAGAGCCGGACTTGAGAGAATCGTTTTGCTTTGAGCAGTCAATGGCAACGAGGGGGGCTTTTTCTCAAAATTCAATCCTGCTCAGCCATGACTCAGCCTCTTTGTTGTAATAGGTCGGTTAAAAGTTTGCGTACATCTCATAGAGTAGAGCATATTGATTTTGATCAATGTTCAAATTCAAATTCCCATATGGATAACATTGTGAGTCGAGGTATAATTTGGCATCGCTCAGGTTACAATGATAAAAGTGGTTCGCATTTTGTTGTTTCTTATTTTTCCGCCCCGTCTGCAGTGCGAGTATGACATGTCGTGGATTCTCTAGCTGATTCGAGGTTTTCACAGACCACACGTGCGTAGAGGTGGCAGGCAGCAATGGATATTCATACAATTTCCATGTTCGGAAACTCGAGGAGATTGGTACGTCTGTGGCGAGAAACTTGAACAGCTGAATTTTTCACTGATTCGAGACTGTTACATACGTAGCCATTCTATTTTACGCAATACGAGTTTGTAGTCTTCGGGCGCTGCTTGTACAATGGCATTGTCATCGGTCTTTGATCTCGTAAGAATCAACTTGTGCTTGGCATTCACGACAATTATACGATAATCTTCGGCAAACCCGACAAGCATGCTGAGCGGTATACACACATCAAAGTTTCCCGATGCATCTACAATCTGCTTGGTCTCTTCGACATCGAGCCATCCAGTGTTCTCAAGCATAGAACTTTTGGCCGGTGAGAGAGACGAACATCCCTTAATTACACTCGTAATGCCGACATTCTTATTACGATCGATTTTTATGGCATTCAATTCATATCGTACTTCCTCAAACATATGACAAATGGCATTATTGACAAGACTTGTAGCAGTGGTTGGCGTCCCAGCACGCTTGGATAATTTCCCATGTATGTGTAGGCGTTGCTTGGCAGGATGGAGAGGTCTTGATGTTGGATTGCAGTACGGATTTAATCGCTGTTATTGAAGGTTGAAGATACATATTGCTGATGAGCGTGAATCTCGCAATGGACGATGGATTTAACAAAGACCACGGGTGTCTGCAGTTTTACAATTTCTTCTTCCATTTCGTGCAGCAGATGCACAGAGCACAGACTAAATCATTTTTTACACGCTTTCGCCACGCACTTTGAGGCCGAAACTCTTCAAGAGTAGCATGTTTTGAGGTGTTAGCACTTGGGGGCTGGCCGACGACTGATTGTTTTTATCCATGATTGTTTATTGTTATTGGAAAATGTATTGAAAACTATACCCATCATGACTTTATATGCAAGCGTATGGTGATTGCTTCACCGCGGAAATTTACCGATTCAACGTCCTGATCCACTATGCGAAGCTGTATTGGGTCAATCGTCCGACTCGTGATTAGCAAATATATTACGGGGGGGGGGGGGGCGACTTCAATGATTTTATAGCCCGGTGGCACAGATGGAAAAAAATCATGAATTATGTGTTCTTTTTGTCCGTTTATATAGGCACCAGCGGAAATGTTGCACTCAACGCGTAGAGCGTTCACTTTAAGAATGGCTACAGGAAGGTCAGATTCGTGTCTTTTATTGGCTTCCAATTTGCGTGCGGTGAAACCTAGTAGATGCCCAATAGAATCTTTCGGCTCAAAATTTACATCACCATCACACTCGATCTCACTAGGTAGCGTATTATTGTTGGGTTTAATGCTGATTTTGATGTTTTTACGCGAGAGCTCTACCTGTATAATCGTCGCAATATCCTCTATTTCATAACTGCCCGTAGATATCGTCAACACCTCATCTCCCACGTAAAGTTTATCATGCTCAACGTCGATATTGTGAATAGAGTTGAAGGTTAACAATTCCACGAAACCGAGAGTATCATTTTTGTGTGGCTAGAGTTCGATAGGGGGTAAGTATTGCGCCTCGAGTATGGACGATGTGCCAGATATGGTCAATGTTAAACTTTCATCTATGATGCCGGTAAATTGACAACTGAATTCTCCACATCATTTTCCCCCTATATATTGTGTATATTTGTATTTGTGCTGCAACTGTCGACAAAGACATTTGAGACACAAGTGCCCACATTCAATCGTCTCATATTCCTGATATCCCTTATAATTATAACTTACGTTACCGACATGAAAATATCTCATGAGTTCCGATGGTGGTGGAAGATTGCCGAAACTATCAAAGTACATGACTTTCCATCCAGCCTTTTTGTAAGCGACCCAGTGTGTTCCAGGACCGACGTTTTCATCCAAATTTACAATTGCTGCTTCACATTTGAGGGGTCTGCTCGCCGGCAATGTATCGCGCATGTAAACTCCACGGAAATGTGGAATGTTTAGGATTTTTGCATAATTGAGAAGGTCGATGTCGGAAAAGGGGTCGGTGAGGTAGTGTAACTTCTAGTTTTTTGACATGATATGGAGACCCAATCCCTGCTTATATAGGTAATATAGGTAAGCACTTACCCAATGCAATAACTTCAATTGATCGATTATGGCGCTTACTTTCATCCAATTCACGTTTAGCTGCTTAAGCAGCATTTACAGCTTTAGCTATACTAGCCGCACCATCTGATAAAGCACCCGCAGCGCTAAGACCCGCAAAAATGTGCACGAGGAACGGTAATAAACCACCAATTTTATGGGGTATATGTAGAACCCGAGGTGTACGCATCTTGCCACCTTGCAACTTTGCGGCAGCACGAGCACCGTTTGGAGCTGATTTAGGAATCTTATGCGAATCATTACTTAGAAACACTGTCAAAAATAATTAGCAGCGCTAATTATTTTTTTTCAAACAAACGCCGCCCTTGCGGACCTTTATCCGCATTCCAAATTTTCTCTGTCTTTGTAATATTTGCTACACCCGAAGTACTGGCTTTTTCACTAATGCTAGGGTCTTTAGCGGTAACAGGTTGCCAAGCCTGTTACCGCTAAAGCCAACACTTTATCCGCCAAATGTCTCGTCTCACGATTGTTAAAACTATAAACATCACTACTTAATATGCAGGCGTATGGTGATTACTCCACCGCAGAAATTTACTAAATCACTGTCCTGATCCACTATGCGAAGCTGTATCGCGTCGATCGTTCGACTCGTGATTGGCATATAAATTACGTGGGAGGGAACCAATGATCTTATAGCCTGGTGGCACAGATGGAAAAATATTAATAATTTACATTTATCTCCATTCCAAATGTTCTCTGTCTTCATAATATTTGCCACACCCCAAGCACTGGCTTTTTCACCGATGCTAGCATCTTCAGCGGTAACATGTGCGAAGCCTGTTCAGCCAACACTTTATCCGCCAAATGTCTCTTCTCAAGAATATCCGGACTTTTCGAATACGCAATATCGTATTGTTTGCAAGCCGTATCCAATGGGTTAATGCCCAACAATCATGTCAATACGGATAAGACTTATACGTGCTTTAAAAACATGTGGGTGAAATGCTGGAATTCCGACAAGTATACATTTGTGACGATTGATAAGGATAACGATATTAAAGAGGGTCGATATAGACAAGGTTTTGATTATTTTTTTACCATTGATAAATGACTCATCACTGGTAGTTGAAGAGACAGTATTGTGCATGCATTGACAGTGACAACATGAAGACCGGACAACTGTTTCGAGAAAAACATGTATTGCATGAAATTTCCAAGGCGAGCGATGCAATCAGACGAAAGCATCGGATGATAAAAATTGGAAAAGATGGCGATGAGCAGAGAATGCAAGATGTATTTAAGCCTATAGTGAGACTATTGGAGAAGTTGGTGTCGTTTAAAAACCGTGAGGTGGCGAAGGAGGAAATCAAGGATGAAAAAGTGAGTGATGATGTTGAAGATGGAGGTGCGTTAAATAGTGTGAAACAGTAATTGAAGAACGAGGCACAAGATTCCTTCAAGAGTGAAACACAAGGTTCTTTTAAATTTATATATGATGATGATGATGACTCGCAAAATGTCGATGAATTGATCCGTGAATATATCCTGCTATTACAAACAAATAGAAAGGCAAGCTTGGATGTATTACATGGTGTACGGAATCTCGCAAACAACAAATTAATGATTGGCAATTCTACAATAATTTTCGACTCTCAACATATTCGTGTCGGAGATGTGAATTAGACAAAACCCGTTGGATTACCAGAGCAGTTGTTTGAAAAAGTGCCGAATGTCGAAACTCTCACACCGGACGATTTGAAAAACTATGAAAAGATTGTCATCTCAACGAATGCGCACATAAAATTGTATAAGCCTAGTGAGACTATACGACGTAACACCAGCCACAAATTCAACACATATATCGCAAATATAGTTGACCATCATGTGGGACAGGGTATGCCAAAGTATAAGCTAGATCGTCTTCGCTTACTTCTGACATCACAAGCAGACGGAAATTCAGCCCATGCGAATGACAGTATATGGATTATGAAGGAACTGCGTAAAGCTGAAATAATTTATTTACTCAGCATCAGAAAATTTACGCATTCTCATCATGAGTATCGATATGTTTGGACGCCAATTGCGTAAGAGTGTACTCCTCAGTAAGCAAGGTCCTTCAGGCCGACCCGGGATTGGGTTTAGAACTACCGCAGATGGTCATTATGACGTGGAGCAGAAGCGATGGAGAGAATACGACGCCATCACTCTAAGTGCTTTACCCAAAAACTCCCGGATTATCCTTAAGAATATGCGCAAAGAAATGAATGAGAGTAATCAGTTGTGGGTTAATGGACTTGAAGCTACGATAAGAGACATTTCAACAACACTCGAGGCCAAAACTCTACAAGATTTGGTGACTCGTAATTCACACGTCATTGCTGAATTAGATGCGCGTCTGATTGGACTGGAAAATGAACGAGAAAAGGAGCGCTCTCGTGCTGGAGCTACATGGCAAGCCGATCTCGTCGATATGTCATCGAACACGTGTCAAAACACCAAACACAAATTTCTCCTCACCGTCATCGATACATTCTCAAAATTCGCTTGGGCCATGCCAATGCTGAGTAAGAATGGCAAAGATGCAGCAGCCGCAATGAAGTCGATACTCGTTAAGGGACGCAAAACTTACACGTCGATCATGGAAAAGAATTCTACTATTGTGACTTTAAACTATATTATTCACATGTAACTACATTGCTTCTACAAAACTATGCAAAAGCTTCTACAAACTCATGCAAAACTACATTATTCACATGTATTCAACATATAGCAACTTGAAGGCATCCATTTGCGAGCGTTTCAAACGTACATTAAAAAATAAGATGTGGATGCAATTTAGTCTTCGCGGTAATTATAACCGGATCGATATTCTTGATAAGCTAGTAGCCGAATATAATGATTCAGTACACCGCACCATTCAAATAAAGCCGAGAAATGTCACCGCAGAAAATGAGAAGCAACTACAGCAAGTTTTCAAAAAGACTCCAATGAAAACATCACCGAAATTCGCCGTTGGTGATAAAGTGAGAACCAGCAAATTCAAGACTGTCTTCGAAAAGGGTTACACCCCAACTGGACAATAGAAATATTTGCAATACATCGTGTGAAAAAAACTCATCCCGTGACGTACCATTTGAAGGACCATAACGATGAACCGCTCGCCAGTGGCTTCTACGAACAAGAGCTTCTAAGTGTCAAGCACCCCGATATCTATCTCATTGAAGCAGTATTGAAGAAGCTTGGTAATCGAATGTATGTAAAGTGGTTAGGTTTCGACTATAGCGACAATAGTTGGATAAGTAAATCCGATTTGTAGTCGACAATAAAAAAAACGTGACCGACATTTTATGACTTTCTACCGCTCCCCGTTCATGCTGCACGTGGTGCTCCTTCTCTAATCCCCGTTCCTGCCGCACGTGGTGCACCTTCTCTAATCCCTTTTTGTGCTCACGATCTGAAGGTATATGAGAATGAGGAACATAACAGGTACGCATGGATTTAAAAAAAGCCGTTTACTAATAAGCAAACATCCATTGTTATAAAATCAAATATTTAAAACAAAACAATGTACATCATTTTTACAAGTTTTACAGCGAGTTAATATTTACCACAAAAGTATATAACTTTCACAAGTTTTATACATCAAGTGAATATTTACAAAAATGTATATAATTTTACATCGACTTTATACCAAAAAAAAAATTACATAATTTTACGACGGTATGCTGTAATGCCCCCATGGTAAGGTTTCAGAGGTCCCAAGTATGATATACCGCTTGTCATCACAAGGACTTAGAGCGATTTTCGTCTCGCAAATGCTATAGACCTTGCGCAACTTCGATCGAATGTACGTTTGACTACGCATCACTGCAATATCTTCCTTCAAGTATTGAGCATAATCGTCAAACGTGGTTGTCTTAGCTACAACGCTACTCTTGACACCTGTAACTTTTTTAGTGTCATTCTTACCCTCGACACGCGATGCATACATTTTCGATCGAAGTCCAATAAATTCGGATCCGTCTTTCATGAGACCGGGTACCTTCTTGTTGACAAACGGTATACCACACCGATTGTCTGCTGAATAATCGCTCGTATCAAATTTCTCAATGTGGCGCTGCGTACCCATGTATACATCATCGCTTTCAATGTCATATATGAGACTAGCTGTATCGGTATACATCACTTTACATTCATCGTAATACAATGGTACCATATACTCGTGATGAAATCCATACAAGGACGTTTTGGATATGTCGAGTATGCACATGCCCGCATATTTCGGCGTACTGAATTTCAACTCGAAATTGGGCAATTCTTCGGCAATGAGGTTTTCAGAAGAAAGACTTCGGCTGTGGAAGTTTGGCTACGCAATCATTGCCTCTACGCCTTACCTGCCCTCCCATTTTGTCAAATGATTTTCATCTACATAACTGTACACATTCTCCATCGTTTTGCCAAACACCGCATTATTTATCAATTTGAATAAATTCTTCTCGAAATCGTTTTTGGCCAGCATTCGAAACTAAGTATTTGACTCGGTATATGAACGTAGCCATGAAGATTGTGTGAACTGCAAAACTCTATAAATTTTCGTGAGACAAATTCCATGATGTAAACACTGTTCTAAATTTCTGTAGTGTATGATATAGCGTTTTTTTTTATCACAGATGGTTGCTAGCAGCTTTTCTTCCCGCTTACCCGGTGGTTTTGCATGTAGTGGACAAAATGGCAGGTCTTTGTGCCATTCTGTAGAGATTGGGGATATTCCAAGTCAACCTCAAGGATGTAGCCTGTAGGTGAATCTAGCGCGATGTATAGTGGATCAAAATTGGACACATCGTTAACCCATCGAAAATCTGCAAGTGGCAAAGGTTGACACATTGCCAATCCATACATATTGTTGACATAAAAATACATCAGGTATGATGTTGCTTTTGATGGATTAAACGACTCCATCTACTTGTTATTAGCACGTGCATATCGATTTGACTAAGACCATCGCGAACACCCCGCTCAACGAATAAACCATATCGATGTCCGTTAGTAATTCAGACTTGACGTTCGAGTGTTTTTGCATTGCATCCCAGGTATATCCTGGCAATGTGTTGTAATACGCACGATCTAGTCCATAGCTCCCAACGCACGCATTCCGAAAGTTGTCGAAAATATAGGCTAATAACAAGACATCTGTCTTTACGTACAAATCGCTATAGTCACCCAGCGTTCGAATGGAGAACCGCTCCCAAACGTTCTCAGCATGCGCGTACTCGCTCTCGGATACTGTAGCATCTGTCAGGGAACTGTAAAATGCGTCAAGTGGCGGTAGGCACGTGTCATCCAATTTAGTCACGTCGTCAATATAATCATAAGGGAAGACCCCTTTTCTCGTCAGCAAATTGAAATCGTCTGTCAAAAGGGTTGGAAAGTGCATGTGTAAAATTTAGAGTTTGTCCTCGGTCAAAAAAGATGCTAATTTGTCAAGAATGGTGTTGAAGAATTTGTATGAATCGATAAAGCGCAATTCGATCCTATGTTTTGAGTCGTCTTTAAGGGGAGATATGCACCTAGGAGCCGGAAAAAGGTCATTTGTGTGAATTTTTTCAAGGAAAACTATTTGAAATTTCGGATTGGGGTTTTAATTATCTAAAAGTATATACTGTGACGTGTTTTTTTTTGTACTCCGCTGACCCGCCTGGCATGGTGGCGGCTGCAGCAAAACCGTCCTCCGGCTCGGGGCCGTCATCGGATCACGATATGATTCCGTAGGGTTCTTCCGTTTTCGTTATTGTTGCCACCTCAACGTCTGGCTTGCACGAGCCAAAGTCCCAACGGCCATGAAGAGCGAGAGGGAAAGAAGGCGAGGCCAAACATTCTCCCAAGGCCAAAGTTCGGAAAGACGCAGAATCCCGCGAAAATTGCCTGCCCAAGGCCGTGATTCACGCCCCCCCCCCCCCCCCCCTCACTTCCGTTTCTTCTGGACAGGGGCCAAATTGTCACCCTCGGCCGATAATAAGTCTGGCGTCGTTCGCCGTCCTTGTTCCCGTCGTCGACAAGGGCGACCGTTACGAAACATCATCCAGGGAAGAACGAGGCTCCACTAGGATATGAAATTCGGCCCGCGAGAGGAGCGGACTTTTCATTTTCCGTTGCGGGAGGTTCAGGATTCGAAATCCGCGCTTAATCGATAAGCACACTCCCGAAAATTGTTCGACACGGGCCTGTTCTCTCTGGTGTAATTATAAGAACAAAAATTAAAGAAAAGGTGGGGGGTACGCTTCCCGCACGTCGGCCGGCTTTTGCATTAGCTTCCTGCCAGGTGGCTTGCCGGTCGGACGTGTGCCGGGACAATGGAAAGCGACCGAATTACGCAGTTGGTGAGCTTGGCCATGCCTTCGACAACAATCCGGGTAATTTTCAGCCGTATGGTCGGCTCACGATCTCGCGCATCTTTACGGTGACCACGGCCTTCTTTCGCGTGCCCGTAGAGTCGTTTTTCTTAGTCCGTGTTGCATTGATAGCGTGTACCGTTGAGGAAAACCGTATCGTGGTCGCGCGCGAGAAGCTCCCTAACATTTCGCGTCGAACTGTGTCCGAAATCCTGTTTCGCGTGTTATTGTTTGCATGAGCGCATGAATGTGCGAGTTAAGAGCCGTAAAGTGCCATCTCCGGTGATTCCTCGGCCTGTGGCGAAGCCCGAACGGCGGAAAAGAGTGGACGATTTTTCCGAAATCGAGGATCTCCTCACGGAGGGCCAACCTTCCGTTACCAGCGGGACGTGGGCTCGAACCCGTGCAGCGCCCCGTCATTTTCGCGTCATATATCGGGTGTCCCTTTTCCTGACACGGACTTTCCCGGCTCTGTCACGGGGGAGAGGTTGCTGGAGATCGTTCTAGATATGATTTTGGGTATCGCTCGACCGGGTAACCGACTGGCGGGAGCCCGGTTACTTTTGTGGTTAAAAAGAGGCCAGTGGGGGAGAGAAGGAGGTGGCCAACGACGAGCTCGGGATAATATTGTTTGTGTGTGTAGGCCCCGGGCGGGATTGTGTGTGAGTCTGTTCGCGATTGATCGTTTCATGGCATCTTGCGAGGGTCTTTCTATTATTTATCGCCCGGGTTTTTTCCCCCGGTATTAAATTGTTGCGAAAGAGCAGTGAAAATAAATTATTGTTAGTGTTATTTCGCGGGATCTTTCTTGCCGCGCGTGGTTGACACCTGACCCATCCCCTCTACCTTATTTACGAGGCTGCAGTTTGGCCTGACACTGCGTTCCCTTCTCTCGTCCCGACAAGCCGATTTTCGCTGGCGCCCTTTACAAATTGTCGGGATAGGAAACGGGAAGTTTTGTGACTCTCTCGGTCCTTTTCCCCAGCTCCCTCGATTTTGCGATCACAATACATTAAAAAATATGTTTGATTTTCTTTATTTAAAAATATCAAAAATATACAAGGATATTGTATAATCCTTGGAGCGTCGTAAAAAAATCTGCGTATACGGTACCCACTGACGTTTCTTCAAAAATAATCTGAAAAAAAAACCAAAAAGATTATTCAATTAGATACTATAATCTAATACTTGTTATAGCCGATTTTGAAAATATCGATTTATGACAAAATGGCGGACGTTTTAACATAAATAATGATTTTTGGGCCAAAAATTGGTCATTATTTTGCCTATAAAACTAAAACTAAGTAACGGAAAAAAATCCTATGACAAGTACTAGATAATGCTGAATAGAATATCCACAAAAAACCTGAAGGCAATCGGTTCATTGGTTTTCGAGAAATATTGGGTACCGATTTGAAAACGTGGTTTTAAGAAAAACGCGTTTGAAAATTTGGGAATGAATGAATCATGAAATTTGTTAACTTACATAGAATCATCGATGCCAGGCCCGTAGTGTAGGTCTTCTATGGTCGACGGAATGTTCATAGCTTCTAAACCCTCGACCTCGACCATCTAGGTGTATATCTCCCATTAATTTTAGTTTGCTTCGTGAAGGAGATGTATTTTTCCTTTGTGATTGGAAGCACATCGGTTCTTCCTTCGAACTCTGTGGCCACTTGCTTGATTATAAAATGCGCATCATAACCCGATAAATTATGAAAAACTATTGGAATGAAAAATGACTGTTTGTACATCGTCTTGCGCAAATGGTTTCTTACATACATGACATTGAGTCGCTGCTCGAAAACTTGCCCACTCACTTGGTGTTAAATATATCATTGGTACGGACCCGGTGCGTTGGTCTAGTGGTTAGCGTGATCTCCAGCGGATCGGGAGATCAAAGGTTCGAAACCCAGTCGCGTACTTTCGTCGTGAAATGTTTTTTTTTCGACATTTTTCGGCAAAAGACGACTAATTCCGTGACTGGGAAGCGAACTTGTGAACGGCTGTATCGGTATAGGTTTTCCGCAGTTTCCCTATGCCCATGGCAAATATGTCATGGTGAATACAATACAGACGGGGAAGTCGGCTGCGGCCGCAAGGTGGAGGGGGGGGGGTGGAATGGGAGTAGGGGAGAGTTGTGGAATGGGTGATGGAGGGGTATGAATGTGGAATGGTAGGTAAAAACGAAGTTCAGGCGGATCGGGGCTCATAAAAAGGGGAAGACCCTGTACGGCTGGAAACAAACAAATTATATATATGAGGTATTCCAGCTGAACTCAACCACTTTTGCATCTTATATTTTTTTATTTGGCTCACATTTTTTTCTGTTGTTGAACCTATTCAAAGAACTTCACTTGATTTTTTTCGACTTTTTTCACCCATACATTTACGAGATATGATTTTTTTTCGAAATTCGAAAAAAATCGATGTCTTTTATTTCAAATGTCCATAACTTTGTGAAAAAATGGACCAAATGAAGTTTTTTTTTTAAATGTTTGTTTTTGAGTGTACTTTTTGATAAAAAATATTAAAAATTTGACGATATTCGTCTTCTATATCGTTTTACCGCTCAAAGCAAAAAATTGTTGATTTCTAAAGGTCGGACACTTTTAATTTTTTTCAAAAAATTTGCTAAGAAACTGTGAGTCTTTTAACTATTTTTAACGCTAGGCTGATCTTGGGCAGACTTTTCCTTATATTTTTTTCATAATTTAAAATCATTTTTTTTCATCACAAACAAAAAAACTTTTTTTTTTATTCAAAAGGTAGGGCACGTTCAATTTGTTTCAAAAAACCTGGCGCAAAAGTAGGATTTTCGACTTTTGCTTCACTCCGTCCAAAAAACTGCGTTTTAGCCGGATCAAGTGGGACGCAAACCATTTGCGTTTGCATATTTCATCAAAATATCAAATTGATGATGCTCGGTAATTGTTCATGGAATTGGTATTTCTTAAATAGTTTTGATCGCAACGGTAAGATATTTTTTTTTCCTCAGGTGCTGATTTTAAGTTACTGACAAAAGATTCAGCGAAGCCTTTAAACCATTACATTGATTGTATGCGTTTAATAACCTGCGAACGTCCCTCATCTCAGTGCTATCTCGACAGATATAGCGCTTATCCAGGAACCGACAAGTTGAGAGATATTTTGAAAGAGATTTTCGATTAAAACGAAATTGAGACCATAACTTACAAAAATTGGATATCGAAACCATGGACGACTCTTGAAACGATTTAAAAATCTTCCTACGATTTCATCGACGAATTTTGCTCTAATTTAAAATCTCTCCTACCACACGCGTATATCGCTAAAGAGCAAGCGAGTTTCATGAAGCAATTAAAAAATTCATTGAAGGACAATCCAATTTTACAAAACTGTCCAATTTGTCTCAAAAAAATATCGTCAAAAAATATTATTTTTAATTATGAATAAAATAGAAGGGAAAATATCCCCACGATGAAACTAGTCTTAAAAATAGTTAATATAGTTAAAGTTTCCTAGCAAATGTTTTGAAACAAATTGAACGTGCCCTACCTTTTGAGAAAAAAAACGTTTTTTTGTTTGTGATGAAAAAAAAATGATTTTAAATTATGAAAAAAATATAAGGAAAAGTCTGCCCAAGATCAGCTTAGCGTTAAAAATAGTCAAAAGAGTCACAGTTTCTTAGCAAATTTTTTGAAAAAAATTAAAAGTGTTCGACCTTTAGAAATCAACAATTGTTTGCTTTAAGCGGTAAAACGATATTGAAGACGAATATCGTCAAATTTTTAATATTTTTTATCCAAAAGTACACTCAAAAACAAACATTTTGAAAAAAAAAACTTCATTTGGTCCATTTTTCGCAAAGTTATGGACATTTGAAATAAAAGACATGGATTTTTTTCGAATTTCGAAAAAAAATCATATCTCGTAAATGTATGGGTGAAAAAATTCGAAAAAAATCAAGTGAAGTTCTTTGAATAGGTACAACAATAGAAAAAAAATTGAGCCAAATTAAAAAAAATAAGATGCAAAAGTGGTTGAGTTTAGCTGGAATACCTCATATATATCAATGGTACATTGTCGGAGAAAATTTCGATTGTACGCAGTGATAGATTTTTTGGTTCTTCGACAAACCACGATGCACAATCAGCACAGCGACGTGAGTGATGCGAAGATAGTGATTCGCCATACGAACAACACACGTAATATGCGATACTAAACACTTCATGGTGTTGATACATATCTTCGCATCAGTCTTTGCTAACACACGCTAAACCAGCATGCACAATGAAGAGATGTCGCTCTTTCAGGTTAAAGTTGGTGAATTGGAGCCATCTGTCCGTGTTATTTGGTAGTCGGATCGCGCAGTCGTTTATCGCTGAACAATCGACCTCATGCGATTGCAATTTATCTTCGGATCCAAAATAATGCAAACACCTGCAAAAAAATAGATTAAAATTTGTTTTTCTTCATTTTAGTAGATGTATATAATTATGTATTAATAATGTTAAATTTATTCACCGATCGCATATATATTTTTTATGTTCCTTTTTGCTCAGTTGCACCGTCACGAGACTCGACGGGTTCTTAATCCATGTGAAATGTCCTCCACATTCTTATCCTCAGTATCTCGCATGTACAGCAAATTGATGCGCTGTTCCTTCTTGTGTTGAGTGACCCGTATTGGAACAATGTCATTTTTGGTGGTTGTATACACATTGATTGATAGATTGTTATGAAATTCACATTTTTTATTTTGATGGATCGTTACTGGGAATTCAATATCCTGGAGATTCCGTCCTGTCGAATGATGCGGATATCAAGTTGGACGGCCACTTTGTCGTTAATCTGGGTATAGAGCAGCGACAATTGCCGATGCGAAACATGCGTTATCGATTTGACATTAAGCACAGCCCGCTTGATCATTATTTCCCACGGCAATGATATAGAGCACCCGGCACGCATCGGGTTATACTTATTCACATTTATAGTGAGGTTGAGGATTCCGCAAAGCCCACCCACTATCACATTCTTGAAATTCGTCGAGTAAGGTTAAAGTGGGCTCATGACGCTGAAGCTGGCAGACAGACCTAGCAGACGCGCCCCGCCCGAACCCAGTACATTTTTATTGAGCCTGTACGCGCTCCGGTCGTACCGTTGCGAGGCAGCATAGGGCCTACCCCCACCACTTACCCGCTCGTGAATGAGCCAAATATATCTGACTGGCGGAAATAATGTTTTTTGTTGCTTAACAACAACCGTCACCGGGATGAATCATGAGTCGATCGTTTCGTCTGTTCATATAGAGTAAGTATGTAAATCGTCAAGTCGCCGCCGTCATGCGGGTTGGCAGCAGACGACCTTTTGTGGATTTAGTCGTGCGGCCAGCACGACCCTTTTTGCGGAGAACTATTTATTTTTGTTAACCAACACATGCCGTCACCGGAATGAAACATAGGGGGATCGATTTGGCCAAGTATATGGAATGAGCACGTAAATAGAAAAAGTCGCTACTGTCATGCGTGTTAGCAGCAGACGGCCTTTTTTTTAGATTTTTCGTGCGAGGGAGGAGGCGCGATTCGCGATTAACAATTTTTTTAACTAATTTTAAAAAGTCGTCGCCGGGATAAATCATAGGTCGATCGATTCGTCATAATATAAAGAATGAGCAGCTAAATCGAAAAAGTCGGTGCTGTCATGGAGGTTTGCAGCAGACGACCTTTTCCGAATTCAATCGTGCGGCCAGCACGACTCGATTCGCGGATAACTTTTTATTTTTGTTAATCAACAAATGCCGTCACCGGGATGAAACATAAAGGGGACCGATTTGGCCAATTATATAGAATAAACACGTAAATAGGAGAAGTCGCAATTGTCATGCGTGTTAGCAGCAGACGGCCTTTATTGAGATTTTTCATGCGAGTAAGGAGGCGCGATTCGCGAATAACAATTTTATTATTAATTTTAAAAAATCGTCATCGGGTTAAATCATAGGTCAATCGACTCGTCTTATTATAAACAATAAACGGCTGCGTCACATCTGACTCGACGACAAAATATCCGAGGACAAAATATCCGAAAGACAAAATATTGTCATGATAAAACATCCGCTAGACAAAATCCTAAATCTCGTCCACCACATCAACGGGGTCGCGCGCAAAACACCTTTGTGGGGTGTGTGAGATAGTGGGGTGGGGGCACAATACGAATTCACTCAAATAAACCATTGCACTCAAACAAACAAACCCAAACAAACCAAAACAAGCAAACCAAACCAAACAAACATATCCGTCACATATTAATAATTTTCCTCCTTTTTGTGATGGATTAAATTTCAACGGCACGACTGTATGATTTAAACTGTATATAATATCGGCAGATATTTTGTCTTGCAGATATTTTGGCATTAGAATAAAACACCTTTGTGGGGTGTGTGAGATAGTGGGGTGGGGGCAGAATACGCATTTCTTCATTGAACCCAAACAAACCCAAACATATCAGTCACATATTAATAATTTTCCTCCTTTTTATGATGGAATAAATTTCAGCGGCATGACTATACACTTCTTGACGTGGAATAAACTTGAACGGCATGACTATACACTTTAAACTGCATATAATATCGGCAGATATTTTGTCTTGCGGATATTTTGTCATGAGGATATTTTGTCCTGCGGATATTGTGTCGTCGGATATTTTGTCGCGGATATATTGTCGAGGATATTTTGTCGTCGGGTCAAAACGCGTGTTACCCAATAAACAGCTGAATCGAAAAAGTAGCTGCTCTCATGCAGGTTGGCAGCAGACGGTCTTTTAGAAGTTTAAGCGTGCGAGCAGTGCGTCCCGTTTGACGGATAACTTTTTTTTAAATGAATAATAGCCATCAGTGGGACCGAACGTAGAGTGATTGACTCGGCTAATTAGATATAATAAGCCCGCGAATATAAGAAGACGCTATTTTCATGCGTGTTGGCAGCAGACGACCTTTTATGAGATTTCTCGTGCGAATAGAGAGGCTTCCCGTGCGAATAAGAATTTGTTAATTAATTAAGAGAAGTCGTCGACGCCACAAATCGTCGATCGATGGATTTATCTATTCGTAAAGAATCACCTTGTAAATAGTACAAGTCGCTAATACTATGCGCGATGGCAGCGGATAACCTTTTATGATATATTTCAGGCGAGTAGAGTGGCCTGTTATGCGGATTGCTTTTTTTGTCAATTAAGTTATATTCATTTTCTTATCATGCGTCTGCACCTTCAGGGCCAGGGTTGAAGCTCTTCATTATTTTATTTTGAGTGAAGATCCATCAAAAAACCTAATCTTAAACGCTTATTTTCTTCGAGAAAAAATATTGCAAGTGCACTACAGCATTGAGAATTTGCGCTTCGCCCAATTATTGAATTAATATAAATTAACACCAATTTACTTGATTTAAGAAGAAGTACGGTTCGCTAGAATGATCCTCACTTAGCAGCGCCGAATGTAATCCATTGATACAACAGTTTCGCTAGTAGCTCACTAATGCATTTCACTTTATCACAATATAAAACATTCACCAGAATTCATAATATTGCGAAAAGTTTTTGCGTTGTTAATAAAAATACGGAAAGAAATGGCATGGTTTCAACGAAGCGTTCGAACATCGTAGACAAGGTTATTTTATATAATAACGCGCAGCACGTCGCATCTATGACTCGTGCGACGATTTCTTTACCATTAACAGACACCCTTCTCGCCCTTATTTCGCATTTATGGCCCACCTACCATAAATGTATTAATGATTAATGCTTACAGTGGAACACGCACTTCTATATCGATGTACCTTACCGTCCAGATTATACCTCATAGGCGGATTATATTCTGAGCAAACATCGAAACAAACACCACCTTTTTTAATCCAAGCCACTCAAAAATAACAGGCGGGTTAAATAAAAAAACATCCCAATCTGTATCCTGTCGTTTCTCCCAAAATATTGCGACGGTTTCTCCGAATATAATCGCCTACGGGAAAAGTTTATGATTGGGTTCTTTCTGGTATAAAGACAATGTACATGACGTAGAAAATGTTCGTTTGTAGAGGTAGGGATAGAGTTATAAGAGCAATAAAGGTTTGTGTTAATAGTAACAACGTAGTTGAACCAGTCATAGCGACTTGCTACCCTTTGTGATTGAGGATCGTCTTGTCTTTCTTCGTCGAATGCCTCGTAAAAACATGCTGTTGCTTGTCGTGCTTAGGTCAAGGATACAATAACTTATCACATATCATAAATTTTTTAACGAATATTGTTGTGCAGTGAACGTCATAAGTGAGCTACTTTAGAAACTATTGAGTGAGTAGCATTGCATTGAACAATTGTATTCACAAAAACAATATATTAATCTTCATTCATCGCGAATCGGGTCGCGTTACCTGCACGATAAAATTTATGCTGCTTATTATTTATAACAAGACGAATCGATTGACCTATCATTTATACCGGCGACGGCTTTTTTAAGGTCATTAAAGAATGGTTAGTCGCGAATCGCGCCGCCTTACTCGCACGAAAAATCTCTAAAAGGGTCGTATGCTGCCAACTCGCATGACATTAGCGACTTTTTATATTTTCGTGCGTATTCTCTATAATTGGCCGAATCGATCCCCCTATATTTCATCCCGGTGACGGCATTTGTTGATTAACAAAAATAAATAGTTCTTCGCGAAAACGGTCGTGCTGGCCGCACGCCTAAGTTCACAAATGGTCGTCTGCTGCCAACCTGCATGGCAGCAGCTACTTTTTCAATTCAGCTGCTTATGGTTTATAATAAGACGAATCGATTGACCTATGATTCATCCCGGTGACGATTTTGTTAAGTTAATTAAAAAAATTGTTATTTGCGAATCGCGCCTCCTTACTCGCACGAAAAATCTCAAAAAGGCCGTCTGCTGCTAACACGCATGACATTAGCGACTTTTTATATTTTCGTGCTTATTCTATATAATTGGCATAATCGATCCCCCTATGTTTCATCCCGGTAACGGCATTTGTTGATTAACAAAAATAAGTTGTTATTCGCGAAAAGAGTCGTGCTGGCTGTACGACTAAATTCACAAAAGTTCGTATGCTGCCAACCGGCATGACAGCAGCTACTTTTTCAATTCAGCTGCTTATTGTTTATAATGAGACGAATCGATCGACCTATGATTTATCCCGGTGACGACTTTGTTAAGTTAATTAAAAAAATGTTATACTCCAATCGCGCCTCCTTACTCGCACGAAAAATCTCAAAAAAGGCCGTCTTCTGCTAACACGCATGACAGTAGCGTTTTTGTTCTATTTACGTGCTTATCCTATATACTTAGCCGAATCGATCCCCCTATGTTTCATTCCGGTGACGGCATTTGTTTATTAACATAAATAAATAGTTCTCCGCGAAAGGGGTCTTGCTGGCCGCACGACTAAATTCACAAAAGGTCGTCTGCTGCCAACCTGCACGATAGCAGCTACTTTTTCAATTCAGTTGTTTATTTTTATAATGAGATGAATCGATCGGTCTATGATTTATCCCGGTGACCAGTGCAGCCTGATCACGCGTACAAGTTACCCCCTCTCTAGTCTCTTACGCGCCCATCCACAATCATAGTAGCGCGTGTCCGTGAGCGAGCGATGCTCGGATGTCTTCGGAAAGAGCCGAGCACGGTCGAAGTTTCCCGACCGCGCCTTCGGCAGCTACACCAACACATGTATGCTGAGCACGTTCATGTGCGGCCAAGCCGAAACGAAGGCTTCGAGGGAAAAAGCAATCTGAGCACGACTCGCGCGTGACGTCACCCGACGGCACGCGGGAGGCTTTTAGATTATTGCAATGCTCATTTAGCTCTTGATTCTCTGCGTTATCAATGTATACAAAAAAAATGTATCGCGCACTCTGATCGCTTATTTTTTTAGTTTATATGTTAATTTAAATATAATAAAAAATCTAAATTACAACTTATTTATCTTATATAAAATTGTTTACGCTTTATTCACACCCGTCCTTATGCCAAATAAATTATAATTCATAAAAATAAGCGGAAATATGTTTATATTCGTATTATTATATTAATTCTCATACTTTCATCAAGCGATAAAGCATTATCCCCAAAAACAAGTCAATTATCCATCCGGCCGCGAATCGTAAGTACCAGAAAGTGCACATATTCTACAAGCGATAAGATGGTCCCGTTGGTAGCGTTCCTGGCTTCGTTCCGCAGGGGCCCCTAGTGCAAATTTTTCTCCAAATTTTTCATAATTTCTCATATTTTAGTCGTGTTTGAGATTTTCGCAAAAAAAATGATTGAAAACAGATTCAAGTTCTGGTCTATTTCCCGAATCCTCATTTTTTTTACTGAAAATTCATGATTTCTCATTTTTTTCCCCCGAAATTTCTCTTTATCCTATGACCTGAGGCTGCAGAGATATTCGGAGAAAAGTTAAAGATGCAAAGAAATGAGATTTTCGTAAAAAGAAACTTATTATTATTATTTTTTTTCGGAAATTTCCCTTTTTCCTATTACCTGGGTGAACGGCTGCGAAAATATTCGGAGAAAATTTAAAGATGAAGAAAATGAGATTTTCGTAAAAAAAAACTTATTATTTTTTTTCCGGAACTTTTTCTTTTTTCTATTGAGTGAACGGCTGCGGAGATATTCGGAGAAAAGTTATAGATGAAAAAAATAAGAGTTTCGTAAAAACAACTTATTACATTTTTTTATCCCTCATAATTCTGAGAAATAATGAATTTCCGACATTTTTGCAAACATTGTTTTCCTTAAGGGGTAACGCCACTGTAACGGCCTGCCAGGAAGCGTTTTAGACAAATAATACTTGGGGTAATTATTAAGCATATATTGAAGTATAATGATGAAAAATTTTATGGGAAAATATTACAAAATGACGACACTGCAGTAAATTCTTCGGAGGCATGTTGAACTTAAGGTGCTCTGCGGCACGTAGTATAACTTGTGCCAATTGTAATCTGGACAAAATAATTTTTTTTCCAATCTAGATGAGTGTAGCTAGTGAACCACGTAGGAGATATTAGAAATATTGATTTTTGAGTAATTGCCGAGTATTTGACTAAAAATTTTCATCTAGACTTAATAAAACATAATTATTTTTTTATATTAAAATTGGCACAGTTATACTGCGTACCGCAGAGGTTCGACATACTTCGGAAGAATTGCTGCAGTGTCGCCATTTTGTAATATTTTGGGATAAAAATTTCTAGCAATACACTTAAATATATGCTCAATACCGCAAGTATTATTTTTTTATCACATTTTCTGCCGCCAAAAAAAATATCAAAAAATATGCTTCCTGTAAGGCCGTTACAGTGGTGTTACCCCTTAAAGTCTTCTTATAATTTCCGACATTTTCCCGTGATCGTAATTAAAATGATGAAATATTCGGAAAAATTCGGAGAAATTCGAAGAAACTCGGGTGTTTGCGTAAAAATAATTGTCCACAAAACTCCGAATTCTTCATATTTGTTCCAATTCGTAGAAAAGTTCGGAAAAATTTGCGGAAAAAAATCGGAGTTTTTGAGAACAAAAATTGCACTAGAGGCGTGGGATCGTTCCCCGCACTCAGTGCTTTTTTTAAATTATGAGTACTATTAATTCTTATCTGATTAGTTATTTTTATTAGTTATCATTATTATTTTAATTAGTTATCCTTTAGTGTCGAAAAATGTATCGCACGCTTTAACCGCTTATTTTATTAATTTGTACATTAATTTAAATATAATAATAAATCTAGATTACAACTTATTTATCTTCTAAAAAATGGTTTGCGCTTTACTCACACCCGTCCCTATGCCAAATAAATTGTAATTCATAAAAGTAAGCGGAAATATATTTGTATTCGTACTATTATATTCATTCTCATATACTTTCATCAAGCGATAAATCATTATGATAATGTCACGAGCCGTTCTTTTCATTTTCTTTCGAGAATTTCGCAAGATCGGCCGTGCCTCGTGCCTTCCCAGGGTGCGGTGACCTCCGCGATCACCAGGAATGTGCAGAGTCGGGGTGACGTGAGCTTGGCTGCATTCGACCACTCAGGGCCCGATCACGCGATGCTGACGGAGCGGAGTCTTCTTTTTCGTTTCCTCTTCACTTTTCCATCCCCGCTCTCCAACAATAATTATAACCATTGTTGAAGAGCGAGAAATACTTTTTTCCCAATTTAGTCTCCAGTAGAACTCCGAACTATCGAGTACTGGAAAAAAGGCTCCTACCCGTTAGCCTTCGCATAGCGTGCCGTAAATCTCGCTGATACAGTACAACCCCTTTGTAACCGTCGTTTAGTCGCGTGGGTTGTTAGCTGTCCCGTAAAGTTGCTCGCGTCGCGAATATAAGTCTCGGGCCGATAATTTTAAGATCTTTTAATATTTATTTGATTATACTAAATGTAGTTTGGTCTAATTTCATTAAACCGGTATTCCTATTATTTGGCGATAGTCGTAGTACGTCCGCTAAATTAAATTAGCAATAAATTTTCCGATCAATTATATTGCTTCGATAACACTCTGCGAGTGTTATACTATCATCAATTCCATCTCGTGCCTGCGCGCCATTGTGTACCACCTCCACGCAGTCACTCGCAGTGATTTAGCGACATCGAAGTGTAAGTCGCTCATATGTATATTCCAACGTTTGTACGGTGTGCGGGAGAGTGTATGTGTATGCATGAGAGTGTGCGTGTAGGACGTCGCGCCGAGGCTCCTTGCGCTATCATATGTCAGACTTGCATCAGCTATTCGCCTTGTAAACGCGCGTTATATCGCATTCCTTTTAATTTTCTTCAATCTTTATTTGTATTTTGCGCTACCGCATTACTTATGGATATAATATACGTTAATTATTGGTTGGGTGACTTTATGTCTTATCGTTATTTTCCTATTTCACCCATTTCAGGACACAAAATAAGCGGGCCCGTATGGGACACGAAATAGAGAGGGCCCACATAAATAATTTAACTCATGCTTCTCGCGAGTAGAGTTGTGGGGAAATAAATACCCCGTGCCTTCGAAACGTAACAACTTTTGGTGGCAGCGGTGGCATGACCTCTCTACCTTTCTAAATTTTCATAAAATACAATTCTAAATTCTCTATAAGAATCTTAAAGATTTCTTTCTTTTCAAAATCGGTGCCTGACGCGAGTCGTTACCCTACTCATATTTTATAATTATAATTGTTGTACTATCGATTGTCCAATTTATCTGATCCTGACTCGCGTGTGTGATACACTCCATTCAAAATGGCGGCTGATGGTCCTAATGTTTCCCAAATGCTCACGACCTCTACCAATCAGATGTCCACAATGATAGGGGGAATGAACTTGCAGGGCCGTTTGAATAATTTCCCTGAATTCGACGGGTCAAATTATCCTTTAAAAGATTTCCTCCAAAACATTCAAAACGCACTACCGTTCGTTGAACAGGGAAGGGACGCGGAGTTTGTCGCATCCGTGTTAAGTCGGTTACGCGGCGAAGTACGGGCTAGTGTACAGAGTGAAGTCATTAACACGACTGCCGAGCTCATAACGGTTCTGAAAGAAGGATTGTCGCAGCCTAGGAAGTATGATGACTATATGTCGGATATTCTTCGGCTTCGATTGTCTCAGGGAGAATCGTTACAGGGTTTGTACAATCCTCTCACCAAATCAACATTAAATGCATTCATCAGGGCAGTACCCTCGCGAGTAGGGGAGTTGTTGATAATAGCAGCCCCTAAAACGTTGAAGGATGCTTTTCAGATTGCTTCGACTCTCGCGGAATTTAGCCACGAGAGAGATGCCGTGTCTCAAGATCGTACGCGTTCATCCTCGGAAACTCTCGCGTTAGTCGCGAAGGGCGAGTCCAAGAACGTTGACCCAAGAAAATCGAATCCCCGTAAAGTCGAGTCGCGTACTCCCTCTCCTGATTCACGAGCTTCATTGTTTAGGTTCTGCAGTTTCAGTATGAGTCAGTTTGGGAGGTCTGATCGATCTGATAGAGTCGAGAGATCGAGTCGGTCGAATCGATTTGACCGATTTGACGAATCCGATCGCCCTGATCTATCGCGTCATCGGGAAAGACATCTGGATCCCGGAAGCTCAAGATTGCCCAGTATATTAAAAACCCAACATAGGGAACGTTCGCGATCCCCCAGTCCTCGGATCACCGACTGTGATCAGCGATGCGACCGACGATATTGCTGTACGCGAGGAACGGGCTGTGCATGCTGTCCTTGGAATCGATGGACGGCTCGTTCCGCGGTAATTGCTAACTGTGAACAGGGATATTGCTGCTGCTATAATGGCGCATGCGCATGCTGCCCATGGACGGAGACAGGCTCTCGAGCCGCGAGTAATCCGCGAAATTCGTCCCCGAGTCCACGTAACGGTAAACCCGATACATCGAGCACGGAACATTTAAACTCGCAAGGGGCTCGTCGCCGTGAAGCGACGGGTCAAGCAAAATCGCGAACAACGGGTACCGACCCTTGAAAACCCGCGGTCACTTTTCAGGATCAACGGAAATAAATAAGTTCACCGCTCCGGATTCCGAATGCGAGGTCTTGCCATTCTCGGATTCCGACATGGTATCGAGTCGCCGGTAATAAAACTGTCCGCCCCTGAACTCTCGTCAGGAACCGATGATTTCTTTTGTGATTCGGGATCGGGATTGAACTTTATTAAATTACGCGCTCTTCGCGAAGATATCAATTACGACCCCTCAAAGCGCCGACAATACACCGGACCATCTGGTGAAAAATCATGGTCACTCGGTACTGTAACATTATCAATAAATAACCTGCCTCGTACTTTCCACGTTGTTGAAGAATTTGCAACTGACAGTAATGATTTAATCGAAAGACCTTTCAGGCGAATTTTCACCATAAAGGCGCGTATGCGAGAGCAAATGCCGATTGAGGTGACGAATACGAACTTGACCGAGGGATTCCTACCGCGCATCGATACGGAAGAGGGTCTGTATATTGGTGACGCGCTGGTCTCGCAAAAAAAAAACGGTGTTTGCCACGTGCTCGCGGTTAACATTCTCGATCGCGATGTAGATATAGAGATCGCCCCATAAGAAATTATTCCCTTCGAATATTGCAACGTGGATGGTGATCCTCGATCGGAGAGTGAGGACTCAACCGACGAGGGCGTCGAACCACCGGAAGATCGCGTGTCCGCAGTTTTAAGGGCATTGCGTCTCGATAAACTGAACGAGCATGAGCGACAGCACGTGTGTCGTTTAGTTGAAGAGGATTCGATGCGCTTTAAGCTCCCGGGAGACGTCTTACCATGTACCTTGCGCGTCGCCCACCGAATACCTACGGTCGACGACTTACCAATAAATACGCGTCAATATCGTTTTCCTTCGATCCATCGAGATGAGGTTCAATCGCAGGTGGCAAAGAAACTCGAGAACGGAATCATAGTTTCCTCCCAATCGCCCTATAACTCTCCGATATGGATAGTTCCGAAAAAGCCTGACTCTCAGGGTAGGCCGCGAATGAGGATGGTGATCGATTTCCGCAAAGTAAATGAAAAAACCATATCCGACGCTTACCCATTGCCTAATATACTGGATATATTGGACCGATTGGGTGAGGCACGGTATTTCTCGACCTTTGACCTTGCCAACGGATTTCAACAAATCCCAATGGATCCCAGGGATAGCCTGAAAACGCCATTTTCTACTCTCAACGGACATTACGAATACGTTCGAATGCCCGAGGGATTAAAAAATGCTCCCGCAACCTTCCAACGACTTATGGATAATGTATTGTGAGGTCTACAAGGCACTGAATTGTTTATATACCTTGATGATGTCATAATATTTGCCAAAACGTTGGAAGAGCATGAAAAAAAGGTCCGCAGGCTATTTGAACGATTGCGACAAGCCAATCTTGTCCTTGAGCCAGATAAATGTGAATTCCTCCGAAAAGAAGTCGCTTATCTTGGACACATTATCGGTCGAGATGGGCTAAGGCCCGATCCAAAAAATTGGAGACTGTGAAAAAATTCCCGACCCCAAAAACGGCAAAGAATGTTCGGCAGTTCCTCGGACTTGCCGGATATTATCGACGTTTCATCGCGAATTTTTCTGGTCGCGCAAAACCCCTTTCAGAACTATTGAAGAAAGGAAAACCCTTCTCCTGAGGAGTCGAGCAGCGACGCAGTTTCCGAAGCCTACGCAGAGCTCCGCGTAGAGAACCGATTCTTCAATATCCCGATATTAATCGTCCTTTTACTCTGACTACCGATGCGTCTGACTTTGCAGTCGGAGCGGTGTTGGGACAAGAGCATAACGCCATGGACCTCCCTATCGCTTATTTCTCGCGCATTCTCCTGAAGGCCGAGGTTAACTATGGCACAACAGAGAAAGAATGTCTTGCGGTGATAAAAGCTTTAGAGAATTTCCAGCCGTATCTATATGGTCGTAAGTTCAAATTAATTTGATCCAGGTAAGAGGTTAATACGATGGCGTCTAATTTTGCGAAATTACGACTACGAATTTGTCTACAAACCGGGTCGATTAAATATCAACGCTGATGCTCTCTCGCGAAACCGGATCAATTCATTCAGTTCGGAATCTAGCGAGAGCGACTCGGCCGAGGAAATAGCGAAAGTATTGCCCATACAACACCTTAACGCCTTACGCCCCTCGCCGCGGAGATCTCCGAACCTAGCTCCGAAGAACAGCCGCGACCGATACAACGTTTGCATCATAGCATGCTCCCTGCCCACCTCCTTCCGCCTCAAAGGGCCGGAAGGCCGCCTAAACGACGTCCCGAGGAGAGCAGAGAGCGACCTTTCCGGGCGAAGCCGATCGAGACCCCCTCCCCCACGGAAACGGCTGTCATCGTGAGTCCTCCCGCGAGTGACTCCGAAGATAGCACACCCGTGGAGGAAATGGTGCAGGTACAAAAAAAGGGCATCACACAGGAACTGCAACGATCTTTTAACCACTTTCATGAGTCGCTCCCGTAACTCGAGGAAATGTTTGAAAAGGATGCGGAAGCTTCCTCGAATTTCGAACAGACTGTCTTACCGGAACATGTGTCCGATGGAGACGAAGTGGACGAGGAGGCTCAGGAATTACTTAATGAATTAGACCCCTTTTGCGAGGAAAAGGGAGATGTCGAACTCGCTCGTCACATCGATCAGCTGACCCAAAAATCACAGTCATTGACGGCAGAAGAACTCTTGAGACGCACGAGTCTTGCAGTTATTAGAACGAATCATGAAAATGAGCAAGGCCATACTATACTATGTGATAGTATGATGCCCGAGGGGCCCGTGGCCGTCTCAACTATGCTGCAGGAGACTGTAGTAGAACGAGATTCACCCGCGCTCCACTCCTCGCCCCCTCGCCATAGAGCTCCATCGCTACCTCGGACGCTTCGTTCAGAAACTCCCCCACTTCCATCTTCCCACGAGCAGAACGACCGAGCCGTGTCTACGGACAGGAGGCCGTAGACACGGCCTCCTTGTCTCAGTCTCCCCGGGTCCAATCGCTTAAGCCGGGTTCTCTGACGGTCGTTCAACGCGTGTTGACGAAGGAGACAACAACAGAAACGGCGGGAACCCCCGTCGTAATGCTAGACGACAAAACGTTTCTCTATCGCTCACAGGCCCAGGTCATGGACGAGAATAATGCGATGCGAGGAAATGAAGAAAACATATTTTCCAACGAATCCCTCATAACCGGAACACGCGAATGCCTAACATATTGTCGAGACAATATTGCTCATTTTATTCCCTCGGGTGGGGAATTCGTTGACCCAAATGGAAAATTATTGTCCGACTTGGGCATGGTTGATCCAACATCAATAAAGGAAAAGAATTTCAATATTGGTCAAATCGCCATTATTGAAAGAAAGTGAATAGAATAGAAAGTCAATAGAAAGTGTATAGCCTAATAATGAAGCGTCGTTACTATGACGAAATGAGTCCAGAAAAGATTTGTCTGGGTCTAGAAAGTTTAAAACGATTGTTAAATAATTCAGACACTAAAACTCTCCGAGTTTCTCGTCATAGCGGCCCTACCGACGACTTATCGGCGGAATATTTATTGGAAATGATTCATGAAATTTTCGGAAATTCTGGAATTTCCATTGTAATCTGCTATAGTAAAACCAAAATGCCGAGTGTCGAAGAGCAGGATAGAATAATCCATGAAGCTCACGACAGTCTTCTCGGGGGTCACCAGGGCGTAACAAAAACGTATCGTAGAATACGCGAGCGTTTCTACTGGCCTACCTTACGTATAACGACGTTCAAAACTATATCCGGCATTAAGGGTTGCCAGAAGCAGAAACTCGTTCGAGCAAAAACTCGCGAGCCGATGCTTATCACTGATACCCTCGCCGACACGTTTGATAGAATATCCGTGGACACCGTTGGTCCATTGCCGATGTCTCCTCACGGTAACCGGCATATATTAAGGCGGTCCTCTAGTTTCTCGGCTGTTTTTTTACGGCTTTTTCAATAATTTTTTACGGGCAAAGCATCGAAAAAATCAATCTCATTGTTTTTGCATAATCTTTATTAACATTTAAATAAGCTTTACAAATTTTTTTAAGTCAAAATATATAATTGAATAAAAGTTATAGTGGCCGACAGGAGACCACGCAAACAGAGAAGAGAGAGACAGAGATCAAGCAAAAGAGGTGCTTGACGGTGACCAAGATTGCGGCTGTTCTGCTTATCTGAAATCAAAAAACCAAACGGCATTTTAATCTTCACATTTAAGACTAGCGATTGAACTAGACTGAATTCTAAATTACAAAAATTGACTTTTTTATACACTTTTGAAAATTACATTCTATTTTTTACTCATTTTTTCTTAAGTTTTTCGCTCGTACAAAAAAAACTATCGAAGCAATCATGATAATCCTAGTTAAATCGCTGGCTTATAACATATTAAAGATGCTGTATGAATTTGAACAAGATCGGTGCAGTAGATTCTGAAATATCGTGGTCACCGTTTCGAAAAATGGTGTTTCGAGAAAAACGCGTTTGAAAGTTCGCGCATGTGATTTATACTAAAAATTTCATCTCACCGACAATCTGCTATGCCTGGACCACACAATAGGCCTTTCTCTTTTTCTTGGAAGTCACACAGAGTTGCTCCGTCTTCCCTTTTCGCGATTCGGGCCTGTTTTACAACATCACTCGTGCGCCTTTCTGAACGGTCGATCCGAGAGCTATCACGCTATTGAACATATCCTTTAGCTTGTGGGCCGATTTTCACTCCCATGGTTTCCAAGGTCTTCAGGATAGATTTGAATCCTTCGTTGAAGATTATGACAGCGAGAAACATGGCGATTTCAACCACTTTTGGCCCAGAATGGAGGTGCTTATGAGCAAAAGTCCAGATTAACGAATTGAGCGACTCCTTATTATTTTGAGTGTCCGCTCCCAGGCATCTGCTTAACAATTCTTCTTTGGATAAATCCTCATAAATTGGCTTTATACCTTTTTGAACTGCTTCAGAAAGAGGCGGTTTATTGTGTTTGAATTGCTCAGCCTCTCTGAGAAACTCAGCTCTGCGCCATTTGCACCAACTAGATTCGCCTGCAGGACAATTTTGATGCTGTGGATTGCTGTTTGTGGAAATCTTGTGAAAGAATGTTGCCCAAATTTCCTTTCTCATTTCCTCGATAGAATCTGGATGTCTCCGAATAGCTAATCCATAATACGTTGTCATCTCACCAATTAATTTATCAGTGAGTTCACGGCGTCTTAGTCAATATTCGAAAGCGTCTGTCAACGGTCTCGGCTCCCCTTTACTCGGGCCTAATTCACAAAAGGTTCAGGTAGCAGTTAGATTTAGGGATATCAATACAATGGTCAGCGCCGCTCGGCTTTCGGAGCAGCCCGGCGCGCGCTCTGTATACCTGCTCCGTTCCAAGGCCGTAACTTGTGAACCACTTCGAATATCGAAAAATCCTTTGGCACACATTTTCTACACATGTTGTAGATGTGATTGATGAAAAAAAAATCGTTTTTTTCGACCCGAGAAACTAGAGGACCGCCTTAACTATGCAGGACCACTTGTCAAAATATTGCCTAGCGGAACCGGTTCCGGATTTGAAAGCACAAACGATCGCAGAAGCTTTAGTGCGACGATTGTTTAGCCAGATCGAAGCGCCCCGAGCGATTCTTTCCGATCGCAGTACGTCATTTACGAACCACCTTCTCAGAGAAATTTGCAAGATCTACAAAATTCGATTGCTCACTACCTAGGGGTATCGGCCGCAGACCAACGGCGCTCTAGAACGTAGTCACATCGTATTAACGGAATACATCAAATAATACGTTAATAAATACGATGATTGGGACCGTCTGTTGCCATTTGCCGAGTTTTCCTATAATACCAGCGTTCATGAGGCGACAAATTTTACGCCGCACGAACTCGTTTATGGGAAGCTCGCTCGACAACCGAGTGAATTTCCTACGGATGAAAAGCTCCCCACCCACAATTCCTTACGGAACTGATCAAACTACAATGCGAAGTCCGTGAATTAGCCGGTAGGAGTATTATTCTAGCCAAGAAACGGTCAAAGCTATATTATGATAGGAAAAGCCGTCCCTTTGAAGGTCAAGTGGAAGATGAAGTTTACGTATTAAAAGAACCACGTAAGAGACACTTCGACAATCAATATCACGGCCCCTATACAATTGTACAAATTTCGGAAAAAAGTAATGTCATCCTCCAGACTGTAAACGGAGAGAGATTCCAATCCTACGTACCGAGTCACACTTATACAAGACTGTTCCGGCTTATACTACGAGCGCCTACCACCACTACAAATACAACAGGCTGATTGGAAAGTCACTGTAATCTACGACGTGGCAAGATTCGCACGTACTTTCTCGACGGATGAGACACTACTGATACAGACCTATAACGATTGCAACAAATGTAGTCCTCCAGCAACATGCAACGAGTTGTTGCGACGTGACCATCATAATACATGACTCAAACAGGCCCAAGAACTCCTGTTTGAGTTGTGGTCGGCCATCGATGACGCATCGATTACAATGTGCATCGGCGGAGGGTCCTCCTACAATTCATAAACGATCTGCTCTATTCGGTTTTATTTGCTCAATCAGTCGATCGATGTTCGGAACTCTCAACGAGGAGGATTCCAAATATTTGACCGACCAGATCGATCAGTTATATTCCAACAATCAGGAGTTAGCCCATCTGATGGAAAAACAGATGCATATCACCACTTCCAAGCTACAAGATCTCGATAAAAACCATCAGATCGAGAGTGAACGAGTCAATCGTGTATTTCACCTCGTATTGGATATGCATAAAGACCTTCAAGCTGCCAATAACCGATCGATGCTCCACCAGTACCATGCCATGCTTATGAATTATGCAGCAGGCTCGGAACCAAACTCGATAGGCTTGTCGAGAATATCTGCGAATAATTGCAGCAGTTCGAGAAGGGAAATTCGAGCCCGTCACGCTACACACGGAAAGCCTCAAAGCAATAGCGAAGGAAGCTCAACTCCGATCCGACGGACTCGAGTTCCCCATACCACTCGAACATTTACGACCGGAGTCCTTGACCTCAATCATGCGATCGGATTTGATTTCTCATCATGACAAAGTCCTGATAATAATTCATATACCATTATTGGATCGTATCAAATATGATTTTTATCAGATACGATCATGGCCGGTGCCGCAGCAATTCAACAATGGTACGGGAACGGCTTACATTAATCCAGCCGCCCCATACAGCGCGATCACGGCGGATCAACGAACGTATTTCCTCGCTGACTCGGCATACCGAGCCACGTGCAAGCAAGTGGAGCGAAGACTAATTTGCACGGCGGGAACCCCCGTGTACGATGCCGTCATCACCGAAACATGTGAGCTTTTAATGCTAGTCAGACCCTCACATCAAGTTCTGAGAACTTGCGATATACGAATAAAGTCTCAACACGATGTACATTAGATCTACCTGCCAACGCAGGGGAGATGGCTCTATTTCCTACCACGAGAGACAACGGTTCGAGTTGTCTGCCCGAATGCGTTGCATCAATCTGTGCAATTGAAGGGAGCAGGTCTATTACAACTTTACCCTAACTGCTATGGAACGACCCATGGAATTACTTTGGCTGGTATGCGCACGTATGAGAATACGATACAATACGACTACCAACCAGGCGCAACGTTAAATGTATCCACGCTCGTTCCCGCTATGAGTAACGCTACGAGAACCTCGATCCGCCCGTCGCTCTCACCCCAAAGTGATAAGGGCTCGAGCTGGGATAAACACGGCGATGGAGAGTCTTTCTACGCGATTGAGCGAGAGGTTCATGCCGTCGGTGAACGTCGGAGAGAGAAAGCACATCAACAGTACATCACGTATGCTGGCTTTGCTGGTCAGGCCTGCATAGCCCTCGGTAAACTATTCGATCTCTCTCGGGGATGGTTGACGCTCTCACTCGCGCGCGCACGTAGAGCGTTAGTTTGTGCTACAAGGAAAGATGCTGCTAAATTGAATGACCCCGAAATCGAACTCCAACCTCCGGCACGACATAATGCTGTTTATGCTACGGTCCGTCACCGAACCGACAAAGTACTTGTTGAAGGCAATGTAACACCTTCCTCGGGATTAGAAGCGCACGGGGCCCCTATTGACCCCGCGCCAACTTCGTCGCCAAGAAGCACTAGTCCCGTAGACGACTTCACTCTAGACAGAGGTGATTCGGACGGCCCTATGAGCAATCCCTTGTCGCTCTCGGGGGAACCAACGGATAACTTCAAAATCAAGAAGAATCGTCCGATGACATTTCACTCACAACCTTTGCGGGCGCCGCAGTATGAGTATGTGTGTGTGAGATGACGCACCGTAACTGTAAGTCCGACATCTATATATCTCATTATTGTTCCGATTCTGTCAATTCCTATTGTCGACGAGGACGTCGATTGATCTCAAGGGGGGGTGGGTGTCACGAGCCGTTCTTTTCATTTTCTTTCGAGAATTTCGCAAGAGCGGCCGTGCCTCGTGCCTTCCCAGGGTGCGGTAACCTCCGCGATCACCAGGAATGTGCAGAGTCGGGGTAGCGTGAGCTTGGCTGCGTTCGACCAATCAGGGGGCCCTATCACGCGATGCTGACGGAGCGGAGTCTCCTTTTTCGTTTCCTCTTCACTTTTCCATCCCCGCTCTCCAACAATAATTATAACCATTGTTGAAGAGCGAGAAATACTTTTTTCCCAATTCAGTCTCCAGTAGAACTCCGAACTATCGAGTACTGAAAAGAAAGGCTCCTACCCGTTAGCCTTCGCATAGCGTGCCGTAAATCTCACGGATACAGTACAACCCCTTTGTAACCGTCGTTTAGTCGCGTGGGTTGTTAGCTGTCCCGTGAAGTTGCTCGCGTCGCGAATATAAGTCTCGGGCCGATAATTTTAAAGCGTTACCCCCACTTGTAGCGCAAAAAAAGGCCTTTTTCATGAATTTTTTAAAAGAAAACTACAAAACTTTTTTAATCGATCAATATACCATCTTAAAGAACACATTTTGAACAACTTTCAGTAATTTTTTTTATTGAAAAATATTACATTGTTTAGTGGCAAATGGCCGTCAATGAAATAATATTTTTATATACACGGTTTGCGGTGACCAACATTGCGGCGGAGTGGATCATCTGGAAAAAAAATACGGATGGATTTAGTCAAATATAAGTATAAACTAGTCTTTAATCGAAGGATTTTAAAAAATATTCATTTTTCACAAAATGGCGGCCAGTCAAAGTTAATCGTAAGATTTTTTTTCGAAAAAAAAACGGCCGTTTTTTGGGTATAAAAGGGCCATTTTTTTCGAAAAAAAATCGAACGATTGAAGGTTACATTTTTATGTATTAAATAAGCCTGCAAAATTTCAAGAAGATCGGTTCATTAGTGTTCGAGTAATCTTGGTCACCGACTTCAGAAATGCCATTTTGAGAAAAACGCGTTCAAAGTTTCAATTTCCGGTCGTTTACACAACGAATCTTCTCTTTCAACGCTCATATCTCAGTCAATTTTGTTCGGATCGACTTGAAATTTTCAGGACATATTCTCAGATACTTATACTTCAAAAAAATGCAATAAAAAAAATCGATTTTTTCAAAATCGCAAGTGGGGGTAACCCCTTAAGATCTTTTAATATTTCTTTGATTATACTAAATGTAGTTTGGTCCAATTTCATTAAACCGGTATTCCTATTATTTGACGATAGTCGTAGTACGTCCGCTAAATTAAATTAGCAATAAATTTTCCGATCAATTATATTGCTTCGATAACACTCTGCGAGTGTTATACTATCATCAATTCCATCTCGTGCCTGCGCGCCATTGTGTGCCACCTCCACGCAGTCACTCGCAGTGATTTAGCGACATCGAAGTGTAAGTCGCTCATATCTATTGGGTTGGTAAGAAAGTCTTGCGACACTTTCCTTTCGAATAAAACATGTTTTCTTCTAACGAAGTTCTACAACATTCGAGAGTAGTATATTCAAGACTAGTCTAGAACCTTCCATGCCGTAGGGTATATAAGCAAGTCAGTTGTTCCGCGCAGACAGTACGAGCGAAGATGGATCATAGTGCACTTCGGTCGATTGCATATTACGAATTTTTACAAGGGCGTTCTGCAAGAACTGCAGCCGCTAATATGTGTAGTGTGTTCAAGGCCAACGTAGTTCATCATTCAACGATATCCCGTTGGTACCAGCGTTTCCGTTCTGGCGATACATCTTTTGAAGACAAACCTAGGTCCGGCAGGAAGTCAACTGTTGACGATGAAGAACTACGAGCACTTACAAAGGCAAAGCCTAATACGTCGTCACGGGAATTAGCTTACAAACTCGGCTGTAGCCATCCCACGATTCTCCAACATTTACAAAATCTCGGATACAGAAAAGTTGTTTCTTGTTGGATACCACACGTTCTCAGCGAATCAAACAAAGCGACACGCATGTCCATCTGTCTTTCAGTCCTGCAACGTCCACACAGAAAGGATTTTCTTCAAGAAATAATCACTGGAGATGAAAGCTGGGTGCTTTATGTTAACTACACACGTAAGCGACAATGGCTACCGAAAGGAGAAAAACCAGATCCGACCCCTAAGCTGCCCCGTGAAGTGAATAGAGTTTTACTCTGTTGTTGGTGGGATTCTGAGGGCATGCTATATTACGAACTGCTCCCATCCAACACCACGATAAATGCAAATACTTACTCTGCACAACTGCAAAAGCTGGCTGGAATTATCAAACAAAAAAGGCGTAAACGTCTCCAAGTTCAGCTTCTCCACGACAATGCTCGACCCCACGTAGCTAAGATGACACAACAATCTATTTCGCAGCTGGGATGGGAAGTTCTACCGCATCCACCGTATTCACCAGACCTAGCACCTACCGACTACCATCTGTTTCGAGCTTTAAAAAATTATTTACAGGATAAAAAATTTGATGATGTCGCGGGTCTCAAAAATATACTGGTCGACTTTTTCAATTCACGACCCAAAGAATTCTGGAGTGCAGGCGTGCAAAGTCTACCAGAGCGTTGGGCACGAGTTGTAGATACAGAGGGAGCATACATTACTGAATAATTGTTTACTGTTAAAATAAAATGTTTTTATATTTTACTCATGTTGTGTGTCGCAAGACTTTCTTACCAACCCAATATATTGCAACGTTTGTACGGTGTGCGGGAGAGTGTATGTGATGCATGAGAGTGTGCGTGTAGGACGTCGCACAGAGGCTCCTTGACCTATCATATGTTAGACTCGCGTCAGCTATTCGCCTTTTAAACGCGCGTTATATCGCATTCCTTTTAATTTTCTTCAATCTTTATTTGTATTTTGCGCTACCGCATTACTTATGGACATAATATACGTTAATTATTGGTTGGGTGAATTTATGTCTTATCGTTATTTTCCTATTTCACCCATTTCAGGACACAAAATGAGCAGGCCCGTATGGGACGCAAAGTAGAGAGAGCCCACATAAATAATTTAACTCGTGCTTCTCGCGAGTAGAGTTGTGGGGAAATAAATACCCCGTGCCTTCGACACGTAACAATAATGCTTCATCGCTTGAAGAAAGTATATGAGCGGAAATATATTTATATTCGTATTATTAGTAAGTAAGTAATTTTATTTCAGGTATACCTTTCAGGGTGTTTACCCCCGCTACATATTCATTCCCTTTTACATGGCACTCTTAAATCCACTTATATTCTATTGCTATTTATGTTTCTCGTTCTATTTCTATTTGTTTGTTTTCATTCTCTCAAATTGCCTTACATACATACATAGTGGTGTTACCGGCTCTTTTTTCAATGTCATTTCTATCTTCCTATTCATCTCTTCACTTTCTCCATCGCCAATCCACTTTTCGAGGTCATCCACTATTTCTTTTTGAATTTTTTCTTTAATTTTCTCGCACCTACATATGAGGACCACGTTTTCTGCTTCCTTTCCGCAGCTCCTACATATATCGTCGCTATAGCCCTTGTTGCCTTCTTTCCCCACATTCCCACATCTCAGTCTCACCCAGGTTTCTTTCATTCCTGCTGTTATACTTCCATCTTCCCAGTACCTTTCTGTTTCTAGTGTTTGTTTCCGATTTTTGTATTGTGCCCAATACGTAGATTTTTCAATTCGGTTCCAGTCTTGCTGGATTTCCTGGTCCACTTCTGTTTTCTTCCCCCTTTCTATTATATTCTTTATTTCCCTTACATCATTGTTCGCAATAGCCTTCCACATGCCTCCTTCTCCCACTTCCTCCATCTCTTCTTGGACCTCCCTTCCCCATTTCGTTGGGTTTTCATTTAAAACTCCTCTCGCTTCCTCTTTGAGACACTTTTTGGCCATCTTTCCTCTCCCATTTTCATTATTTCAATTAAATAATTAGCCGCTCTCTTCCACGTTTCCGTCGTAACGCTTCTTCGTCCGGATTCCATTCGCCAGATATAATTTGGCGTGTTCTTATTTATGCCCATTGTCATTTTAACATATCCTGCTTGTAGTCTCTCTACTACCTCCCGTCTCTTCCACCCCCACAGCTCACTTCCGTATAACAACCCACTTTTGACTATAGCATACATCAAATACATTCTCCTCTTTAAACTATTTATCCCGGCTCTTTCGAATGTACCCCAGGACGCGTTGGTGGCTCTTCTTATTTTTCCTGTTAAATTGATTAGATGTTTTTCGAAAGTATTGCCGGTCGAGAAGACTACCCCCAGATACTTGTATTCTTTTACAATCTCTAATTTCTCGTTTCCATACTTCCATTTCTGATTTTTCTTATTTCTGCCCCCCCTTTTGAATCTTATTATTTTCGTCTTTTGAATGTTGACTGTTAATCTTTTTCTTTCTACGTACTTTTCTAATGATCCCAGCATAGACCCGAGCCCCTTTTCCTCATCAGCCACTAACACAATATCATCTGCGAATTTCAGCGCAAATATTTTCTCCCCCCCCCCCCTCCCTATCACCGTACCTCCTTCATTCTTTGCCTCCCATATCAAGTCCATATCTTCTATGAAAAGACTAAAAAGCGACGGTCTTAGGGGACACCCTTGCCTCACGGAGTCCTTTTATTATCTCGAAGCGCTCCGTGACCACCTCCCCTGTAATTATTTCACTTATACTTTTTTCGTATATCTTCTCAATCATCGTTAGCAGTCTTCCTTTTATCCCTAGCTCCTTGCTTTTCTTGATAAGTAAGTCTCTATCTACCGTGTCGAATGCCGCTTTAAAATCAACAAACGCTGCAAATAACTTCTCCCCTTTATTCTTGAGCTTGTTGTTTATTAGCGCATTCAAGACGAACACATGGTCTCTCGTCCCTCTCACGCTCCTAAAGCCTGCCTGGCTCTCCTTCAGCACCCCCTTTCCTTCCAGCCAGCATCTAAGTCTCCCCGTTATTATATTGGCTAACAATTTGTATCCCGTGTTCAAAAGTGTGATTCCCCTACAGTTCTTTGCGCAGTTGGCGTCTCCTGTTTTGTATATCGGAAAGATTCTTCCTACTTCCTATCCGCTTGCTAAATCCCCCCTATCCCAAAACTCATTCAAGATATCTTTTATTTTCCTGTATCCTTCCTGTGTCATAGCTTTTAGAAATTCTATTGATACTCCATCTTCTCCGGCGGCTTTTCCATTTTTCATACCTTTGAGTGCTTTCTCTATTTCCTTCAAGTCAATTTCTCTATTGGCTCTTGTTGTCCAGATGTCCCCCTCCTGCCCTTCTTCCCTTCCCCTTTGTTCCTCCGCCCTCTCCCTATCGTCCCCGCCCTTTCCTCCTAACAATTCGCAAAAGTGGTTCCTCCAGTCTTCCTTGCTGATGTGTGTTCCTACATTTGCTCTTTTTGGTCTAAAGGGTTTGATCGCTTTCCAGAGGTCCGCCACATTCATACAGCTTTCCACCACTTTTATTCTAGGCTCCGTCTCTGTATGATTTTCTTTATTCTTTTTAGCTCCTTCCTTGCTTCCTTTAAATTCTCCTTCAGGTTTTCTTTTTCGTTTTCGGTTTTCCCCCTTAAGTATTTTTTGAGCCATATCCATACTATTTTTCTTTGTTCTTTTATTTCTACCGAAATTTTTGTTGGCCTTTGTTTATTCCCACCCATCCTCACGGTCATCCCCACTTCTTCTGCCGTTATTTCAATGATTCTCCTTAATCTCTGCCACCTTTACTGTTTCATCCAGTTTGGGTCTGTTTTCATCCAGTTTTCCCTGAATTTCTCATCGTAATCTGTCCTCAACTCTTCTTTCCACCTGAGAATTGTTACTTCGTCTTTGCCCCCCCCCCCCTTCCTTTTCCATGATCTCGCTCTTTCTTTGTTGTGATTACATACTGATTATTAATGGTAGATGGTCCGATTCAACTCCGGATTCTATTTTCATTTCCGCGATTACACAGTCTTTAGCTTCGTTGGCAATCAGGTAGTCTGTTACCGAATCCTCTTTTTCTTTTTCTCCGATATATGTATACTGTCCTTCCCAGTCCCCTTCGCATCTCCCATTTAATATTACTCATTCGTTATTATAGCAGAAGTTCAGAAGTTTTCGTCCCTCCGCATTTTTTGTTTTATCTTTAGATTTTCTTACCCCTTCTTCGTCTTCTCTGTCGCGCAAATTCCCCCCCTCTTCCCCCGTTCTTGCATTCCAGTCTCCAATTACAATTACATTTTCACTCTCCTTCTCTATTGTTTCCACCACTTCTGTTAGTTCACGAGCTAGTTTCCCGATGCCGCAATTATTATAAATTGTTACGATTGATCTTTTCTCCCCCTCTTTCCCTACTTTTAACCCTTCTTTTACTAGACCTTTTTTCCTCCTTGTAATCTTCTCTTTTTGTGCAAGATCTTCTTTTATCCCCACCAGGGATCCCCCCATCGCCCTTCTTTTTTTATTTATTCTTGTCGCCGGTTTTGTGTACCATTTAAACCTTTTGTCTAGAGCGCTTATAATTTGATTTTCGTTCTTTTCCTCTATCCAAGTTTCCTGTAACGCTATGATATCGTGCTTCCCCAGAAATTCCCACGATTCGTTGATTTTTCTCGCCCCCGCAATATTCCACGATATCAGTTTAATCGTTCCCATCATACCTGGCCTACCTCCTATTGTTTTCGCGAAACCCCCGAAACCCCATCCCCCCTCCCTTCCACCTGCGCCGTCAAATCTTCTGTGGTCCTCTTTCCAGTCTCCTTCCAGCTCGTTCCACCGGCACCATTTCCGATATTCGTATTATTATATTCATTCTCATATACTTTCATCAAGCGATAAAGCATTATGATAATACTTTATCGCTTGATGCAAGTATATGAGAGTGAATATAATAATACGAATATAAATATATTTCCGCTTGCTTTTATGAATTACAATTTATTTGGCATAGGGACGGGTGTGAGTTAAGCGCAAGCAATTATTTAGAAGATAAATAAGTTGTAATTTAGATTCATTATTATATTAGAATTAACGTACAAACTAATAAAATAAGCAGTCAGAGTGCGCGATAAATTTTTCGATACTAAAAGATAACTAATTAAAATAATAATGATAACTCATAAAAATACCTTATCAAATAAGAATTAATAGTAATAATAATTTTGAAAAAAGCATTGAGCGCGAGGAACGATCCCGCGCCCCTAGTGCAATTTTTTTCCCGAAAAACTTTGATTTTTTCCGGAAAATTTTTCCGAATTTTTCTATGAATTGGAACAAATATGAAGAATTCGGAGTTTTGCGGACAATTATTTTTACGCAAACATCTGTGTTTCTCCGAATTTTTTCGAATTTTCCCGAATATTTCATCATTTTAATTACGATCACGGGAAAATCTCGGAAATTATATGAAGACTTTAAGGGGTAACACCACTGGAACGGCCTTACAGGGAGCGTATTTTTTGATATTTTTTTTGGCGGAAGAAAATGTGGTATTATACTCAATAACTCAATAAATACACTTGCGGTATTTATTGTGGTATTATACTCAATATACTCAATAAATACACTTGCGATATTTATTGAGCATATATTTAAGTATATAGCTAGAAATTTTTATCCGAAAATATTACAAAATGGCGATACTGCAGTAATTCTTCCGAAGCATGTCGAACCTCTGCGGCACGCAGATAACTGTGCCAATTTTAATCTAAAAAGAAGAATTTTATTTTATTAAGTCTACATGAGTGTAGCTACTGAACCACGTAAGGGATTTTCGATAAGTTAGTTTAAACAATATTTATTAAGAAATAACTGTCGTAAAAAAAATTGAACATATTTAGTCAAATACTCGGCAATTACTCGAAAATCAATATTTCTAAAATCCCCTACGTGGTTCACTAGCTACACTCATCTAGAATTAATTTAAAAAAATTATTCTGTCCAGATTAAAATTGGCACAAGTTATACTGCGTACCGCAGAGCACCTTAAGTTCAACATGCCTCGGAAGAATTTGCTGCAGTGTCGCCATTTTGTAATATTTTCCCATAACATTTTTTTGCAATATACTTCAATATATGCTTAAGGAGTAAGGCCACTGTAACGGCCCAAAAAAAAAGGTTTTTTCACTAATTTTTTGCTCCCGAAATTGAAGGTATTTGAAAAAAAACTTTTAATGGTGTTATCGGGCATACATTAAACTTTATTATAAAATTTTTTTACAGTAAAAAAAAACAAAATGGCGGTTCCACAGCTATCTTCCCGGGACATGTTTTGCTTCCAGGGCTCCGCGGCACGCAGCACCACTGGTGCACTTTTGAATCTAGAACAAAAAAAAAACCATTAATCTAGAGGGCTATAGCTAGAGAATGTCGATCGGATTTTAAAAAGTATCAATTTTTGTGGATTTGGCGTGCGTTTGAAAAAAAAAATTGATTTTTGACGAAAAAAACGGCAAGTTTTTTGTTAATAAAAAATCAATAAATAAAGTTCTTGAAAATTCCGATCGACATTCTCAAGATAATGTAAATGTTCATATCTGGTTAAAATTTCAAGTAAAAAAAATGAAAATTGTTCGAGTTATGCTGCGTGCCATTTTGAAAAACCATGTTTCGAGAAAAACGCGTTTAAAGTTTTGCGAATAGTTTTTTATTGGAAAAAATTAAAAAAAGAAGTTAAAAGGATTTAAACTATTTTTAAACTAGAGGGTTTAAACTATTTTTTAAGCCAATAAAAAAAATCGATTTTTCAAAAAATTTACAGTGGCCTTACCCCTTAATAATTACCCCAAGTATTATTTGTCTAAAACGCTTCGTGGCAGGCCGTTACAGTGGTGTTACCTTTTAAGGAAAATAATGTTTGCAAAAATTTCGGAAATTCATTATTTCTCAGAATTATGAGGGATAAAAAATGGAATAACTTTTTTTTACGAAAATATCTTTTTTTGTTGTTATTGGTTTTTTCCTTAAGTACACGTTTTTCGCGTTTGTTACTTATTCTTTCCCCTCATTGCGCCCGTTTATTTCCTCTACTGTTTTTTACTACTTTTTTCTCCATCTTTCTCCCTGTTCTCCCCTCTTGCGGCCGCAGCCGACTTCCCCCTCTGTATTATATTCATCATGACATTTCTGTCATGGGTATAGGGAAATTGCGGAAAACCTACACCAATACAGCCGGTCATCGAGTTAGCTCCCCAGTCGTGGAACTAGTCTTATTTCGCCGCGAAATGCTGAAGAAAATCATTTTACGACGAAATGTACGCGACTGCGATTCGAACGCTAACTACTAAACCATCGCATGCACCGGTTAATAGGAAAAAGAAAAAGTTCCGGAAAAAAAATAATAAGTTTTTTTTACGAAAATCTCATTTTTTTCATCTATAAATTTTCTCCGAATATCTTCGCAGCCGTTCACTCAGGTAATAGGAAAAAGGGAAATTTCCGAAAAAAAAATAATAATAAGTTTTTTTTACGAAAATCTCATTTCTTTTCATCTTTAACTTTTCTCCGAATATCTCTGCAGCCGTTCACTCAGGTCATAGGAAAAAGAGAAATTTCCGGGAAAAAAATGAGAAATCATGAATTTTCGGTAAAAAAAATGTGTTTTTGGGAAATAGACCAGAACTTGAATCTGTTTTAAATCATTTTTTCTCCGAAAATCTCAAATACGACTAAAATATGAGAAATTATGAAAAATTTGGAGAAAAATTTGCACTAGGGGCCCCTTCGAACCGAAGCCAGGAACGCTACCAACGGGACCATCTCGTCGCTCGTAGAATATGTGCACTTTCTGGTACTTACGATTCGCGGCCGGATGGATGATTGGCTCGTTTTTGGGGATAATGCATTATCGCTTGATGAAAGTATGAGAATTAATATAATAATACGAATATAAATATATTTCCGCTTACTTTTATGAATTAGAATTTATTTGGCATAAGGACGGGTATGAGTAAAGCGTAAACAATTTTATATAAGATAAATAAGTTATAATTTAGATTTATTATTATATTTAAATTAACGTATAAACTAAAAAAATAAGCGATCAGAGTGCGCAATACATTTTTTTTTTGTATACATTAATAATGCAGAGAATCAAGAGCTAAATAAGCATTGAAATCATCTAAAAGCCTGCCACGTGCCGTCGGGTGACGTCACGCGCAAGTCGTGCTCAGATTGCTTTTTCCCTCGAAGCCTTCGTTTCGGCTTGGCCGCACATGAACGTGCTCAGCGTCCATGTGTTAGTGTAGCTGCCGAAGGCGCGGTCGGAAAACTTCGACCGTGCTCGGCTCTTTCCGAAGACGTCCGAGCGTCGCTCGCTCACGGACACGCGCTACTATGATTGTGTGATGAGCGCGTAAGAGACTAGAGAGGGGGTAACTTTTCCGCGCGATCTGGCTGCACTGCCGTTGACGACTTTGTTAAGTTAATTAGAAAATTGTTATTCGCGAATCGCGCCTCCTTACTCGCACGGAAAATCTCAAAAAGGCCGTATTCTGCTAACACGCATGACAGCAGCGACTTTTGCTATTTATATGCTTATTCTACATAATTAGCCGAATTGATCCCCCTATGTTTCATCCCGGCGACGGCTTTTGTTGATTGACAAAAATAAATAGTTCTCCGCAAAAAGGGTCGTGCTAGCCGCACGACTAAATTCACAAAAGGTTGTCTGCGGCCACCTTACGTGACAGCAGCTACTTTTTTTATTCAGCTGCTTATTGTTTATAATAAGACGAATCGATTGACCTATGATTTATCCCAGTGACGACTTCGTTAAGTTAATTAAAAATATTGTTATTCGCGAATCCCGCCTCCTTACTCGCACGAAAAATATCAAAAAAGGCCGTCTGCTGCTAACACGTATGACAGTAGCGACTTTTTCTATTTACGTGCTTATTCTATATACTAGGCCGAATCGATCCCCCTATGTTTCATCCCGGTGACGGCTTTTGTTAATTAAGAACAAAAAATGTTATCGGCCATTGCAAAGTCGTTTGCCGTCAACACGCATGGCAATTGCGACTTGACGATTTACATGCTTAATCTATATGAATAGACGAAACGATCGACTGATGATTCATCCCAGTGACGGTTGTTGTTAAGCGAAAAAAAAACATGAGTTCCGCCAGAAAATTCCGTGCAGAAAACACTAGAATGCTCTTTAAGATGAGCTAGCTCAGTGTCCATGACCTGGACACCGATATGTGGAGATCATAAAAGTCAATGCTTGATGAGTCTGCCTAGATATCACCTCCACCATCGAGTGACCTTTTTCTGGCCAGCAGGCCCCTAGAGATTTTCCGCTAACGCGTTGGTGTATCCCAGATAGACGAACGTACCTCATATTGACATCATATGTATATCATCACTGCGGCATAGAAAGTCTCACAGCTGTGTATCCTTTATGAGTACTCCCGTTGAAGTCATATTTGCATCACATGATGATTCACAATAATACATCCAAATGAAGCAAAGTTGTTCTCACGCGAATATGCATGCAGTGAATCCACCAGACTAGCAAATTTGGCTCACGAATATCTAACAATAAGTGAGTGCATATGAGGCTTTCTTATTTGAAGATATATGTAACGAAAGTACACTTTCGTTAGATTTAAATAAGCCGCGCTCCTCCACGTCACTTTATTCTCGTGAGTCTAATCACCGATAGAGAGCGAGTATCGGTGAAAATTTGGGAACGGACAGTCACGCGTGAGAAGTCGTATAAGACAGACACTGTAATGTAAATAGAGAAAGATATAAACTTTAATTGTCGTTTCTCTATTTGCAGGTAAGGTTAGAATTAATCAATTGTATTGTAATTTGTAATAATTTGTAAATAATTACAATCAATTGTATTGTAATAAATAAAGAGTTTCTCCACTCTATTTGCAGAGAGAAACACATTTTGTTTATTCTTTTCCAACGACCGAAGATTTATGAGGGAGGAATTTCCATTATAAAACGACAATTTTGGTTAAAAATGGCAAAAAAATTGGGATTCACATTCAAATATGTGGCATCACCCAATGACAGGAAAACAAGCGTAGTTGCGATAATCTCTATTACAACAGAGGACAAGGAGAAATACGTATTGCCAGATGCTGAAAAGTTCGCGAGTGTCCACGCTGAACTGATAAAAACAGAAAATTACAGAAGAGTGAAAAAAAGCCTCAATCAAAGAGGCCAAGAAAGAATGGTGTGGATCACATGCACAGAGGAGATGGAAAAGGTTTACTTCGATGAAGACGGCAATATCATTTTCAACGACACGTACCTAGAACAGATAATGGAAACAACAACACTTGAACCCACACAGAAGAAGGAAGATCGACTCAATCTGAAAAACTTAGTAGAGAGATTTATGATCGAAAAATTTGCGTGTAAACACACAAATGCGAAACAATGGTTGGAAACATTCGAAAAGGAGTGTGAGAGATTCGAAATCAACAAGGATAACACGAAAATCGAAATGCTGCGACTATGTCTGGACAAGCCATGTTTGGATTGGCACTCAGCAACATTAACGATGTTGACGATAGAAGCTGAGTGGACTGAATGGAAAAAAAAATTCCTGGAATCATTCGCGGACAAAGGATGGAGCAACGGCGTATACGCTATATTCTACAGATACAGAGAAGGTTCACTAATGGAATACGCAATGAAGAAAGAAAAACTGCTACGGGATATGGACAGCGATATAGGCACAAGGACTCTGGTAATGCTTGTAGCAGCAGGATTGCCTGAATTTGTTAGGAATAGGATAGACAGGGAAAACTGCGAAGATTCGACCGAACTACTTCACGAACTTAGAAAATGCGAGAATCTGGTGAGTAAAAACAGTCTTATAAGAAAGAAAGAAGAAAGACAAGACAATAAGAAAAAAATTGAAGAAAAAAAACCATGCAGGAATTGCGAAAAACTAAACAAAGGTAATAGATACCATCCCGAAGATTCATGCTGGTTTAAAAGGAAAAACGCAAATGAAGCTAGAGTAATTGGAAGCAATTCGGTGATAGAAGTAGATTTAAATGCAGAACAAAAAAACGAATAATCACACCATTGATTAAAGTAAGAATGTTACTAGAAGGAAAGTTGAAAGTAAACGGAACATATGACCCAGGTTCTCAAGTCTCTCTCATAAATTCAAAATTAGTTAAAATAAGAGAAAAGACAGAAGATGCGAATAAAATATTCTTAAAAACGGTCAATGGTGTGACTCAAACAAAAGGTCTAGTAACCATAAAAGTGCGAATTTTCGGAAAAGAGGAATACGTAGACGTATTTATTGTAGAAAGAGACGATTTTGAAGATTTCCTTATTGGTCTAGATATGATAAGGAAATTCGAACTAATTCAGGACGAAAATCTACAAATATCTCGAAAAAAAGAAATAAAGACAGACAGAACAATAAACACACTGAACAAGAATAACAGAAGAAAAGAAGTCAGAGTGAACTTTAACGAACACGTAAATGGAGATGAGTTTAATATGATGCTAAGGCACTTGGATGACACAAAAAAAATAGAGATCGAAAAACTTATAGACAAATATAACACAGTATTTGCGAAAAATAAATACGACGTAGGCACTGTTACGGACTACGAAGCTAGAATAGACTTACTGGTCAACAAATATTGTAGTAAGAGGCCATATAGATGCACTTTGGAGGATAAAAAAGAAATTGAGGACCAAGTGGCAAAATTATTACAAAATAAATTAATTGAAGAATCTCAAAGTCCATTCGCAGCACCAGTAACACTAGCATTCAAAAGGGAAGAAAATAAACGATCGAGATTGTGTATAGATTTTCGCGAATTAAACAAAATAGTTATACCACAAGCTCAACCGTTCCCGTTGATAGACGATTTAATCATAAAAACAAGAAACTGTATATTCTACACGACAATAGATATAAATTCTGCCTTTTGGTCAATTCCATTACGCATCGAAGATAAACAGAAAACAGGCTTCGTTACGCAGGAGGGGCACTTCCAATGGACGTGCCTACCATTCGGTCTAAAAACAGCACCAGCTATTTTTCAAAGAATTTTATCGAATATCCTGAGAAAATACAATCTAAAAGACTTTTCAGAGAATTATATAGACGACATTCTAATTTTCTCAACATCATTCGAAGAACACGTGCAACATATAGAAAAAGTCATAAAAGCAATAATAAATGAAGGCTTCAGACTGAAATTCAAAAAATGTACGTTTGCAACAAAATCGGTAAAATACCTCGGACACATAATAGAAAACAATACAGTAAGACCAATGAAAGACAATTTGATTTCAATAAAAAACTTTCCCACACCGAAAACGCAAAAAAATATTAGGCAGTTTCTCGGGAAAATCAATTTCTACCACGAGTACATACCGAAAAGCTCAGTACTGCTAGATCCGTTACACAAACTATTGCGAAAAAATGAGAAATTCATATGGTCGGAAAATTGCGAAAAAGCTTTCACAGATACCAAAAAGTTACTATGTTCTCAGCCAGTGTTGGAAATATTTGATAACAATTTACCAATAAGAATCTACACAGATGCATCACTAGACGGCATTGGCGCAATATTTAAACAAATACAAAATAATGGTAAAGAAAAGCCAGTGGCATATTTTTCAAAGAAACTTAACGATTCACAAAAAAGAAAAAAAGCAATTTATTTGGAATGCCTGGCGATAAAAGAAGCCGTAAAATATTGGCAACACTGGCTGATAGGGAAAAAGTTTACGGTATTTTCAGATCATAAGCCATTAGAGAATATGAACATAAAAGCTAGGACAGATGAGGAACTGGGCGAGATGACTTATTATTTGTCACAATACGACTTTGATATTAAATACATTCCGGGAAAAGATAACGTCGAAGCAGACAGTTTAAGTAGAAACCCAGTACTCGAACCACTCGAAAATACAGAAGAAATGCTACAAACAGCAAATCTAATAAAAACAACAGAGATAAAAACAGACCAAAAAGAGAATAAAACATTGCGCAAAACCAAAACAAAATTTACAGAAGTAGACGGACTGGTCTATAAAATCGTCAAAAATAAGAAGAAGATAATTTTATCTGAAAAGCTAAGCCTAGAATTAATTAAAGAAATACACTTGGAATGGTGCCATCTAGGGATCAAACAAATGATGAATAGAATATGTCCTCATTATACAGCTAAGAATATAACAGCGAACATAAAGAAAGTATGTAAAAACTGCGAAATATGTATAAAAAATAAATCTAGAGGGCACGGAAAGTATGGAATGATGTCACAATTAGGGCCGGCAACAAAACCATTCGAGATAATGTCAATAGACACCATCGGAGGCTTTGGGGGACAAAGATCAACAAAAAGATACCTTCATCTACTTGTGGACCATTTTACAAGATATGCGTTCATCTCAACATCAAAAAATCAGAACGCAATAGAATTCATCAAATTAGTAAATACGGTATTAGAAACAGACAGAATTGGAACAATACTTACAGATCAATATCCGGGGATTAACTCGAGAGAATTTAAGGAATTCTTGGTAGAAAATGATGTCAAATTAATTTTTACGGCCGTCAATGCGCCCTTCTCCAACGGTCTGAACGAGAGACTGAACCAGACTCTAGTTAACAAAACAAGATGTAAAATAAACGAGAAGGGGGAAAAGAGAGCCTGGGCTACGATTGCCAGAGAATGTATAAATAAATACAATGAAACAGAACATACGATAACGGGCTTTACACCTAAATATTTACTAGAGGGCACAAATACTAGCATTTTACCTGAAGAAATAAAAAAAAGAAACAATAAAGAAGATTGGGTAAAGGATAAAGAATTAGCTCTAGAAAGAGCAAGAAAATCACACGAATATAACAGAAATGTATTCAACAAAAATCGAAAGAATCACCAATTTAACACGGGGGATCTAGTGTATGTAGAAAATGGCAATAGGCTAAATAGGAAAAAATTGGATGAACTGAGAATTGGACCTTTCCAAATAATCGAAAAGGTATCCAAGTCAGTATACAAAATAAAAACGGGAAAACGAAACGAAGAAACTGGACTTTTCCATGTGACAAAATTACTGCCAGTGTCAGAAAACGGAGATGAAGACTGAAAATCTTACGAATTTTCACCCGTGGAGGGGAGATGTAACGAAAGTACACTTTCGTTAGATTTAAATAAGCCGCGCTCCTCCACGTCACTTTATTCTCGTGAGTCTAATCACCGATAGAGAGCGAGTATCGGTGAAGATTTGGGAACGGACAGTCACGCGTGAGAAGTCGTATAAGACAGACACTGTAATGTAAATAGAGAAAGATATAAACTTTAATTGTCGTTTCTCTATTTGCAGGTAAGGTTAGAATTAATCAATTGTATTGTAATTTGTAATAATTTGTAAATAATTACAATCAATTGTATTGTAATAAATAAAGAGTTTCTCCACTCTATTTGCAGAGAGAAACACATTTTGTTTATTCTTTTCCAACGACCGAAGATTTATGAGGGAGGAATTTCCATTATATATATATCTTCAAATATGCTTTCCTGTGAATTAGATTAATTATTTGTTATACAATATTATTTTGCTATGTAATTGTGACTTCATTATTGGATTAATTATTTTAATATAATAGATAAATAAAACTAATAATACATGTTTTCGAATTTTTTTATTTACCTGCACATGTAAAGTCTTATGAGAGATTATAAAATTTAAAAAAAATTGAATTAAAAAAAGCATGGGGACGTGAACTGTGAACTTTCAGAATGCCGGTCTGTCCTCTTACCGTATTAGGTACAGCCGCTCTTGTCTCAAGTATCAACGCTCAACGTACTCTACGCGCGAGACGAAACTCCCAAATTTTCAAATCGCGATATCTCAGCAACTAAGGCTTATTGGAACAAAAATTAAAAAAACGACGTTAATTCTGAGGTCTTCAACTTTCACCACGCGAAAGGAAAACCCGATTCGCGACATCCAGGCTCTGCCTTCTCCTTGTTAGAAATATGCATATCGGCGTCATAGGATGTATCACAGAAACACGCACATCGCCGTCATATTGCGCTCACCGAATGTATCACTGAAAACATGCATATTGCCGTTATGGAATGTATTACTGAGAAACATGCATATCGCCATCATATTGTGCTCCTGGGATGTATCACTGACAAAATATACATATCACCGTCATATTGTGCTCCTGGGATGTATCACTGACAAAATATACATATCGACGAAATATACATAATATACGGCTCAACGAATGTATCAATTAGAAACATGCATATCGCCGTCATAGGATGTATCACTGAGAAATACGCATACCCCCGTCATGTTGCGCCCATCGGATGTACCACTGACAAACATGCATATCGCCGTCATATTGCTTGCATGGCATGTCTACTACCAGTGCTAACCCAGTGAATTCATCAACACAGTCATTGGATGATTTCCATATAACGTAAAATGTGCAGATATTAATTGTGGACACTTGAGCACAGCGATATGAGTTCAACATGCTTTAATCGTACGATGCATTTGTAAACGACATATTGAGATCAAAATGCTTTGTACATTTACTATACTGAATGAGTTCACGGCTTTGCATCATGACATGTAGTCAATATGCTGTAAAATTTGCTTCATCAATTGTATGCACGGCGTGATGATCACGACTGTCTATCTGGGATATTACCCGAGGAAAAAGAAACAAAAATCACAAGTCGGGATGCATCGGGACAAAAGATATATTTTATGGGGTCCCGCAACTCTGCTCAAGTGGTCCTTCGGCGCTAAAGACCTTTGACGATAGATCCCTAAAGTTGATATGCTGTTCAAGAAATATGTTGTTTTCATCTATGTTTTGAATATCCGAGCTAAAAAAAATTCCCATCGCGAGTGGCTGTGAATGTCAGCCAAGAAAAAATACTTCAACCCTTACTTGTTAAGACCTGTCTCAAGAGTCGGCGAGATTCGGCGAACTTGCATGCAATCATCTTGACATGATCTTTCGGAATGGAGTTAAGACCTCGACGAGATACATTTTTCCAAGATGCAACATCTTGGAAGGTCAATTTTTTTATATACTCCGACTAATATTGAAAAGGAAAACCATTTACACATCTTACTGACCATCCCCACCATACTACAATTCAATGGAGTGCAGACATTGAAAAGGGTTTCGGGCGACAGTTTTCGCCATTCCAGTTTTCCTTCTCCGGCGGAAAATTTTTGAAGAAGCAAATTTAAAAATAGACGAGGAAAAGGGTACAATAATGGCTGACCGAGTATATGAAGTGATTGAAATATTCGACGCTGAAGTGAATGAAATATTCGACGGTGAAGTAATGATAATAAAAGATCAAGTGGTTGGAGGTTTTGGAATTACCAACCGCAACGACGCCGAAATCGAGGTGATAGACATCGCCAGCCATGACAGCGACGACAACAACGACGAGGAAATGGATGTGGCTGAAATGAACCGTGATAGTGATGAAACTGGATATTACAGTGACTCGGATGACGAATGATATGATGAGCGAAGAATAGCATTAATCTTGCAAAACATTCACAACTTAAGCAGGGAAACCGTGCTGTTCATCACGGTGCTGTACTATACGCCATGTGCTGGGCTGATGTACTGCATTTCGTGCATGCTTGACATGGATGGTATGTTCGCCAAAATTCGCTGCAGCAAATCGCATTAATGAGCGGATGTACCGCCAGCTTGAATTTGTTTCCGACTATAGCTAATAATGCCCATAACGGACAAGAAAACCACATCGCTGGCGGTTACAGTGAGCAAATGGAAAATGACAATATGATCAACGACAACCACGATGAAGAAATGATGGACATGGATATTGAGGACAATGATCTCCAATTCGTGAATTCCGGCTATGAGAGTGACGACGCTGGCCAAAGTCGTGAGGTAGAAGAACACTCATTGAGTGTGCGATATCGTCATCACATCCTTCATGCGCAAAACGTATAATGTGTAAATAACTTATACATCACTGAAAACGACCGAGCAAAATTTTGCACATCATGTTTCCTCGAGGATAGGCACATGTTCGTGGAAGCAACTGCAATTGTCGGTCATTACCGAGAACGGTATGCTGCGATAAGGGGAACGTTTTGCAGCAACTGTCGGTATCCACTTTACCAAGTAGTCGAACGCAGCACATGTTTGACCTGCCGAAATGGGATCTTCAGCTAATGTATGTATCATTTCTGAATTTTAGCATCAATCTTTTTAAAAAATTAACTATATAGATTAATGAAAAAAATGGTGTGTATTGTTTTGTTTCAGAATAATGACGTCACTTTCAACATTTAAAAAACCCACACACGCGCGCGTGCCCACACAAGCACACACACACACGCGCGCACACGTTATTATTGTAAAATTTGATTAGTAATAAACGATTATTCTATCTTTTCTAATTCATATAATTCTGTTTAACACCCCCCCTTTCCACGCTAGACCCTTTCTTCCATAATTATACGTTACACACCCACTCTCCTGCGTCAGGATCCTCCCCTCTCCGCAGAGACCTCCGGCATACCCTCTCCATGCCGCTGCATATCCGCGGTCGACTACCCCCTCGATAAGGCACTAGGCTTCTCCGCGCTGCACCCCCGCCCCGCTCCCCACTGAGATTTCGGGGTTAGAACCGGCATAGTACATCTACTTACTAAGCGTACATTTTACGTGTACTGAAAATAGACCGTATGTATTGTAACACCATACGTATGGTACGCATCTTTTATAAATTTATTAGTCGGATATAAGGCGTGTATGATATGTCTAACATACGGTGAAACCATGTCGCGATCGACGTCTGTAAGACCCAATTAGTGCGTATATTGAACAGCTAAATGACCGGCTAATATTCGTATAATGTACATATATTCTACGCTTGTTGAACAATACATTTGACTCATGATCGATGTCTTATATACGCATAAAATATACTGTTTAATAAAAGTAGAATATATATACATTATACGGATATTAGCCGGATATCTAGTGCATCAATATACGTACTAAATACGCATTACAGACGTTGATGGCGACGTCGCATATATGTTTATTATACGTCAGTGTTCTATTTGGGCAGCCACTCCAGGCGATCGGGGATTTTTTATGGCTGAATATTTAAAACATTGAAAACGGCGTATTTCTTAGAAAAAATATAAACGTTGGGGATACATTGTTAAAGGCCTTTGGCTTCGACCGCGATTGGACCACTCGAGCGCAGCTGCATGACACATAAAACACCTATTTTGACCCCGTGCATTCCGACTTGCTGTTTTTTTTTGTCTTGTTTTCCTCGGCAATTACTACCAACGCGATATTAGAAAACTCTGGTGTTACATGTTTCCCCGAATAGAAGAGATAGACGGAATATTTTTTTCTGAACGGAGGACCACTTTCAATTATCTGCTGCGCCCAAAACTGGCCGCAGTTTGAATGAAGCAGTCAGTTGGTAATATCTTGGAAGTCTTTCCAACTCGTTAAGATGGAGAATAACATCGAACAATCAGACCAAATCTTGGACGACCAAACCACGCTCTTCAGTTAAGAAATGAAAAGCCGAATTAAGCACCCGCGGTTATCAATTGGCCATCAACAGGCCATCAACCGATAGCCTAAATAGCTCGTCTGGAAGGATTGAAGAATTCTGTGCGCAGCCATTTTACACACACGGGTGCAGGACACAGCGGTGATGGGTTAATCTGGCAAGAGATTGACACATAATTTGAGAGTGGGATATTGACCGGTTCGATAATGAATCGCAACCAAATCGAGCCACAACAATTTCTCATAGATGCTCGATAAATAATTCTTCAGCATGAGCGAAATACTATTTGCAAACGCAATAGCGTTAAAGGTAATACGGTATTCAATGGTGAATTCGCGAGTGGTGACAAACATGCCAATAAAAGGATTAACACGCGAAACAGTGAACTATTTAACACAAGCGATTTGAATGAGTGGTAGGAAAACGCGTTATGGTGCCGACGCCAATGCTTGATGAATTTCAGGAACGTGATGGTAGCTGGACTTTGCGGAAAATACTCAAACTTGCGACAAATGTAAATAAGTATAATCCGATGCGCTCCGGGTGTTGTATATCATCGCCACGGAAAATAATGATGAAAAGGGCTGTAATTAATGTGAAATCAAGCGATCATGCATGTTTCGCATGGGCGATAGTCGCAGCCCTATACCCGGCCGAACGAAACAGTGACGGTCCAACTTCATATCCACATTATTTAACACTACTGAATCTACAGGATATGGAATTTCCAGTGGCCATGAACCAAATAAAAAAATGAAAGCTTCAAAACAGTCTATTAATTAACGTGTATACCACCACCACCAAAAAAGACATGGTTCCAATACGCGTGACTCAAAATATGAAGGCAAAGCATATCCATTTGCTGTACATGCAAGATACTGAAGACAAGAATGTGGGGCATTTCATATGGATGAAGAACCTGTCGAGGCTAATGAGAGCACAACTGAATGAAGATGGCCATATAAAATATATGTGCGATAGGTGTGTAAAGTTAAGATAATTAATATAAAATGATACATGCTAGACGAATTACGTCCGATCCGCGGATGAACTGCAATCACATGAGGTCAATTGTGGAGCGATAAACCATTGCGCGATAACACTACCAAATGACACCAATAAGTAGCTCCAATTCACAATCTTTAGCCGGAAAGGGCGACATCCATTCATCGTGTATGCCGATTTGAAGCGTGTTTTAGCAAAGACTGATGGGGAGAACCTTGCGAAAGATATGCATCACCAGCATGAAGTATTTAGCGTTGGTTATTACGTCGGTTGTTCGTATGTCCAATAGCTTTGTTTATATAATTCTCGTCGCAGTGCTGATTGCGTATCATAGTCTGTGGAGAAACTAAAAAATCTAGCAATGCGCATAAACGACCTGTTCTGTGACAATGTCTCAATGATATATCTCACACCGAGCGAGTGGGCAAGTTTTCGAGCAGCAATTCAATGTCATATATGTAAGAAACCACTTGCGCAAGACGACGTACGCGTTCGCGATCATTGCCATCTAATTAAACGTTATAGAGGTCCTGCCCATTCTTAATGTAACTTAAATTGCAAATAATCAGTTTTCATTCCAGTGATATTCCATAATTGATCGGGTTACGATGCACATTTCATCATTTAGGAAGTAGCCTTAGCGTTCGAACCTTAAAAACCGATGTGCTTCCGATAACAAAAGAGAAATACATCTCCTTCACGAACCATGTTCAAATTACAGATGATTCAAAACATAAGATCCAATTGCGCGTCATCGATTCTTACAAATTTCTCAACACCAGTCTCGACAAATTAACATCATTTTTGACCGAGGATAAACTCAAAATTCTATAAATGCAATCTCCAACTCTGTCGATAGACGATTTCAATTTGGTGACGCAAAAGACGGCCTTCCCGTATAAATTTGTCGACGACGTTATCAAGTTGGATGCAGAGATGGGGAACAATGTAATCGAATAAAATCCAATTAGAGATTATCCCAGTATTGTGTAATTGAACCTCACATTAATTACTCATTGAACGGGTAATGGATAATTGAAACAAGATTTAATTACACATTACACGCTTAATAGGTAATTGGACTCTGTTCAATTAAGAATTACATTGAGCATTAAATAAAAATTGTAATTCAATTACATTTGGAATTCAACTACAATTGTACTTTGATTACATTTGTAATTGAATTACAGATATTAATTGATTACAATTGTAATTGAATTCCAGTTTCCATTTAATTATATTTGCAATTTAGAAACATTCATATGATTCGGATGGGAGTAAATGTTAGACTATGTGAAGGTGCAGAGGGTGCCTATCTGTATCCAAGTGCGTGTCTTTAAGTGAAGATATGTGACTGTGTGCTTATCTGGGTGAGTGCCTGCCTAACATTACGAGTGCGTGTATGTATATTCGCAAACATGTGTGCATGTGTGTGTATGCGTACGTGCGCGTGTATGTCGAAATTCAAAATGGCCGATCAAAAAAACAATATTTTATTTTTTTGAAATAAAAGCTGATTGTCTGAGGTTTTCAGGGTCGTTGAATCCGAACCTGAACTCAGATTTTCAAATTTCAAAATAGCGGATCCAATATGGCGGATCGAAAAATCACTGTTTTTTAAATAAAAGCCCTTAGGCGGTTTTTGGTGTTGTTGAATCCAAATCTGAAATCAGATTTTGAAAATTCTAAATGGCGGATATAATTAACGGATCGAAAGAAAGAACATTTTAATTTTTGGCTGATGTAATAGAATATAACGGATGCAAAATTCGAAAAATCGTTTGTTTCCGATAAAAGTATCTTGTTTTCAAGGTCGTTAAATTCAAACTTAACATAAGTTTTTTAATATTTTCAACGGTGGATACAATATCGTGGATGCAAATTGAAAATATAGTTGCATTTCGACAAGAGTGAGTATACTTCGGTTTTTGAGACTAATGAATTCACATCTTGAGTTAAATTTTCAACATTCAAAATGGCGGATAAAAACAAAATCTAATTTTTTTGAAATAAAAGCTCATGCTTGGGGGTTTTGGGGTTGCTGAATTTAAACTTCGTATTCAAATAATGAATTTGAACCAAGCGACTTCAAAATGGTTTCTACAAAACTCAAAAATTGTCGGATTAGGGTGAAACTTGTGCTTCCCATCTCTTCCACTCAGCCAAACTATATTTTTGTTTAGTCAAGTAGGCGCGATCGTTAGATTTTCTTCTGATTTTTTTCTTTAATGTCTCATTGGTTCAATTTTTTTTTAACTCTTCGCCGACCTTTCAAAGCTCTTTTGAATTTCAAATATTTACATTAACTTGGGATCGTGTGATGTCAACAACTTGGGAGTGACACACTTCGTTTTAATAAAATAACATTTAGCTTTTTCCGTCCACCATATTGGCTCCGCCATTTAGAATTCATAAAATTTGATATGGGATTTGAATTCAGTGACGCCAGAATCCCGGAGTGTTAGATTACATTTCAATATAGTATTCGATATAGCATTCGATCATTTTTTTCGAAATTTTCGAAACAATCAAAATATTGATTTTTGAATGATATTCATTTTTAAATTCAATAAATTGTACGATTAAATTTTTTTTCTTCATTTTATTCATCTTTTTGCATTCTTGGGTTATTGTCGATACAACATTCGTCGGAATATTATAACAAAATCGATTCAGCGGTTACGTCGGTTTCGAAGCGATTTTTTTTCTCTATTTAAAAAAATATGATATATGAATTTTTTAATAAAAATGTTAAGCGTACAAAAGAGCAATATTCCAACAATACTTGAAAAAAAAACTCATCCAAAAATTTAGAAAATTCAGCCGCTGGGAGCCGGTTTCCGGAGAACCCTCAAAAACGGCGGACACAATTTCTCAAAGGCACATTTCTTATTGAAATTTTGCACACTTCTTCAAAATAGCATTGACTAGTGATTGAATGTGTTGTGCCACGGCTTCTGACGATGCGCGGAGAGCACAGAATTTCGCTTTCGAGTAAGTTGACACCGTGGGTTGTTAGTTGTCGCATGGGGTCTTCGAACCTCATGCGTTAGCAATATGAAAATTCCTGTCTTTTCAGGGCACAACATTCCTCCGCCTTGGGAAGAAGAAATTCCCAATTTCGGCGATATAATGAATTTTTTTTCATAGCTTTGGCAAGTTTTTCTTTCGGTCGTCTCTCGGCTTACAATAATACAATAGATTACGAAGGTACAAGTGCTTTTCTAATATTATATTATATACCTTTTTTTTAATATTTCGATTTTCCTTTCTTTTATACACATTTACGTTGTGCGTGTGCGAGATGCATTTCGCGTGAATATGACTCGCGGATTTTGTGTGTCAGCCGTTGCCTTGCGTTTGGCAGCTCGCGGTCTGGCCGGAGCTACGTCAGCAAGGTCGTCGTTCGGCGATGTAGCATTTAAGGCAGAACACCACTGTGACCCCCTGTTTTTTTGCCATTTTTCAAGAATTTTTTTTTGTGGGAAAAAAAGAGATATTCGAAATTTTTTTTTGTTTTGTTCGTTGTTTATTAAAGATACAGTAGAACCTCGATTATCCGAACCTCGATCATCCGAACGCTCAATTATCCGAACGTTGGCCCGAAAGATACATTGTTGCTCGCTGCCACCGCCGTGAGCAACAATGAGCAACCCAACGCAACTTCTCCTTTTCAAACGGCTGCGAAACTTAGCCGCTCAAAAACGCGTTACAGCCGTTCGTCAATTAAAATTGGACAATTTTATTTAAAAAAAAATTTTCAAAGGCATTCGACGTTTTTCAGGTGTTTAATATATGTGTGTGTGTGTGTGTGTGTGTGTGTGCGTGCGTGCGTGCGTGCGTGCGTGCGTGCGTGCGTGCGTGCGTGCGTGCGTGCGTGCGTGCGTGCGTGTGTGTGTGTGTGTGTGTGTGTGTGTGTGCGTGTGTGTGTGTGTGTGTGTGTGTGTGTGTGTGTGTGTGTGTGTATCAGCGTCAACATGGATGTCGAATTTTGATATATATGTATGTACTGTTTTTATGTAAAAAGGTGTTGTTTATGATCTTCTCCCAAAAAACCCACGTTTCGATTATCCGAACTTTTGATTATCCGAACTAGTCTCGGTCCCAATTGGTTCAGATAATCGAGGTTCTACTGTACACAAAAAAAAAAATTTCAAATGTTTCACGCCCCATGGTGACGCTGGGGAAGCTCCCGCGTCAGGTACTGTTGCCTCTGCAGTGGTTCGCGGGACGCAGCAGAACTCTCTTCAAAGTCGATCTAAAAAAAAATACCGAGTGTTTTCGTTAATAATATGGTATTTTGAAGAGAAGTACACAGGGATTTGGAAAAAATATTGATTTTTAAAAAATAGGCACGCTTTTGAAATTAAAGGACGATTTTCGAGCAAAATTTCTCGTCGAAAATAGGCTATAACTTTTTTTATTATTCAGATATCGAAAAAATCCTATGTACTTCTTCAGATAATCTAGTTTTATTGATGCAGTCCAAATTTGAAGTCGATCGGATAAAAATTGCTAGAGTTCTGCTGCGTGCCGCACTAAAAAAAGTGGTTTTGAGAAATACGCGTTCAAAGTTTTAGGTTTGTTAATTTATGCGATAAATTGGAAAAAAAATTGTTTACCTTTAATCAGCGATGCCGGCACCATATAGCTGGCCTTCAAGAAGCAAATCATTGTCCCTAGCATCTTTTCTCGCACTTGTAGAGGCTCTTCTTGCCTCTTTTGCAGCGTCTGTGAGCGAGCGCTCCGCCAGCTCGATCCGCGCTGCGTCGGTTTCAACGCAAAAATTGAAACAATTTGGGCCGATAGTTATCCCCAACGTCTCTAAAATGTTCATGAGGCTTCTCAGGCCATCATTGAATAATAATACCGCGATATCAGCTGCAATATCGACGATTTTTTTGCTCCCGGACTGACACTTGGGGGCTATTGCCCAAACTGATTTGTTGTAGCTTTCGTTGTTGTTTTGCGTGAAGCCGCCCAAACAACGCTGCAGCAAATCGTCTCTGCTCAAATTTTCGAAGATTGGCGTAATTGCTTCCAATACTTCCTCAGGAAGAGGCGGCTTATGGCGATATTCAGAAATATTACCGCTTGCGACCGCTCGCTGCCACGAACACCACGACTCGGCTCCCTCTGGGCAATCGTCACGTTGTGGCTCACTATCTGTGGATATTTTATGTTTGATAGTTGCCCTCCTCATTTTTTCAACATCATCGCTGTTCCGCCGAATAGCCAAGCCGTAATATGTGCTCACCTCGTCAATCAATTTTCCGGTGAGCTTTCCTCTGCCAGACAATCCTTTTTTGTTTTTTCACGACTTCGCGGAGGCGCGACCCCATCCGTTTTTGGACATGATGGATGCACTCTTCACTCATCGTCGTGGGTACTTTTTCATTCCCAGTACTCCGCGGTGCTTTCTTTTTTTCCCAATGCTCGAAAGCTTTGCAATATTTCGATTTCACCATAATGTCGATCACTTTTTTAGTGTACCAGTCGATTAGCGATGTTATGCTGAAAAGCGAGCTGAAACCGCGCTTACGCCACGATTCGTCGCCTGAAACGATAATTCCGTCCTCCACCCCATTTTCCAACGAAATTGTCTCCTCCTCAAGTGCAGCCTTTTGTTTGCTCACTGTGCTCACAGCTTTAGTGGCAATCGAAATCGAATTTAAGATTCGATCGTAGAAAGACTGAATATGGGGCGCGGTAGGTCCATGAATGCACAAAACTTCATCAGGCCATTCAAACCGACGCCAAGAAGACGCATACTGAATACGATCCGATGATTTATTTCGTATGCATTGTCAATCATAGGACACGAATTGATTTGCACTTTTTCACAATGGCCGCAATCGACCTCGATTTTGAATCCGAGTCCGCGCAAACTTTTTTCAGTTAACTTTATATCGCAATCACACACTTTGCACTTCACTATCGTCGATATAATGTTCAATGCATTGACGAGGTGTGCTATACGATAACCGAAATCGTTAGTAACACCGACCTCTAAATCGTCCGACGATTTTAACTTTTTCGCCGACGTGCTCACATACTCTGCAGAACTATTTTCGGAGCTATAACGGTTCGGAGGTTTTCGGTTCGAAATTTTCGTTCGACTCCTCGTCACATAGCTCCGTTTTGTTCCCTTTTTCCCCGCGTACACTTTCGGATTATCCATTTCGATGTGCAAAGAATAATTCTGAGCGTTCGATATTTATAAACGAAACGATTCGGAGCGTTTAGACACGAGTAGCGTAGCTTCTATTCGCAAACTGACGCTATGACGCTATCCCTATAACTGCCTTGAAAATTTTTTAATTATCGCCACCTATGGTTTTTTCGAAACTATATTTTTAACAATAGCCGGTTTTTGTGAAGAGAGACAAAAGAATACCTGGGAAAGACCCGCAGGACCTGGGAAAGGCCCGGTATACCTGCCGACCCTGAGGCGCGCAGCTGCGCGTGACCCCGAGCGTCACGGAGCGCTGCACTGCCCCACAAAATATGCAATATCTCCGAAAATAATTATTTTTTCGACCTGGGTCCACGGCATCTTAATCTTAAATGTATTTTAGATTTTTCTAGATGGTTTTCAAAAAATCGATTTTTTGAAGCCGTCACAGTGGTGTTGTCCCTTAAACGTCGCCGTTGCAACGCTTTAATGCCGAAATATGATATAATCATTGCGAAGGGAATCATTCCGCTGAGGGCATAATTCCCTATGATGTGACTGTGTTGTCACATGATCGTAATTTTTGTTTAATTTTGTTTTCAATATTTCGATTCGTTCGCCAATTTTATTAACTTCGTATGGATCATTAATTATCGTATGAGGAATATTTTCCAATATTAAAGGTTGAGGTAATTCGTTTTCTGTAATCAGAAAAGATAGATTGAATGGCGGTAAAAATTGTAGGAATTTTTCGTGTACAGTTTCCTTTAAATTTTCAATCTTAAAATCTATGGAGGTGACGGAACATTCCCCATCCAAAGCCAATAATCCTGTTCCAGTAATTGTCGCATGAGTTGTCGCAGAGTTTTTACAGTTTATCGTGAGAGCTACTGTCTCTGGGGCTACATATATCCATTGCCCTCCTTGTTCCAGAGCAACGACCAAAGAATTTTCTAATTTAACTAAACGATGTGTACAATTCGCCTTTTTGGGGTCTTTTCCTAAAAATATTGATAGTTCGCATGACGCTCCTGATCGTATTATTCGTCTTGCGTTTTTCGGATGACAGAAATATTGATAATTTTGTCCTTTACATTCGGATAATTTGTTTCCTGAGAATGATAGATATTCTGGACGCTCTCGACCAATTATAACATTTTTTACGGTCGTTTCTATGAACCGAAACGTGTCTTTTTCTACTCTTACGGGTAGAGGATAGACTTTATTCACAGTGAACTCGTTGTTGTCGATTAATGGAATTTTTATCACAACGTTGAGGGTATTTTGAATATTATATGCGCCTAATTCAGAAATTTCCAGTAATTCGTTAATTTTTTCTGGACGTTTTTTTGTCGGAAAAGTCCTTTTGGTAAATTTGGTAATGCTTCTATTAGATACGCGTAGAGCTTTACAGGTGGCAATATTGTAGGATTAACGATTCCTTTTGGCAAGCCTACTAAAAAGTTAGATAATTGACGTATATCGTTTAATAAGGATTCGATTATTACACTAATAGTTGTTAATTTCTCGTCCAATTGTTGATGTGTTAAAATATCTATTACGAGATTTTGCATTCCATGTGTAAATTGTTTACTAAACGGCCTAGTGTTTCTTCGTTTGCCGCGAGGCGATTCGTTGTGCGATTGAACATTTCCAGTGTAATTTGCTGGATTTGCAAATTTTCTTTTAACGCATCTTCTGTTGTTTCTTGTTTTTTCGTTATCGCTGTAATTTGCCGTTCGATGTTCGCAACGTCATTCCCATCTAACAAGGGGACAGTACGGCAGTCGGATTTTTGTAATTTTTCGTACTCATGGTACGCGAAGTTCAGAGCTCGAATATTAATATCCCAAAGCAGTTCGACGCCATATTCAGACATTTTCGAGAAAATTGACTTTGAAGTTTTCGAGCGCACTCTTATCCCACAAAGATGCAACGATGTTCGAACCGGGCTCGTGGCGTACCCGGTAGCGCTCGAGTCTAGTAATCGCGGGATCGCTGGTTCGAGTCTCACTTCGAATTTTTTTTTTTTTTTTTTTCATTTTTTTTTATTCGCATACCTCCGTAATTTAAATATCCCGATAAATTTTTGTTGTATATAATCACATATTATTATATATAATTAATATAATATATCTATATATGTTTATATATGGACAAAATCCATATATAGTTATTTATGTACAAAATTCATTGTAGTTATACATAATTATATATTTTCTCATATATGATCATATATTATTTATATATAACAATAGGTGATTATTTATAAAAAAATAAATAAACAATCCCGGGATAAAAATCATAAAATCTATGCTAATTCACATATATGTAATTATACTTGTCAATGATAAATGCAAGTCTTATTTTTGATTATCTCTTGCTTGAAATTGCGAATAGGCGACGTAAAAATATCCAGTAATAATATTTACATAAACTCCCTTGTAGATTAATAGGAATATAAATAGAAGAATAAATGTTGAAATATGTGAATATAACGCTTGCTTTGGCAACCGTCGATATTGTGAATAACAGTTCTGCGTACATTTTTTGCCTTTGTCCTGATCAACTACCTGCGAAGCGGGCACAGCTGCTTGTGCACAAAGATTTCTGGGAATTCCAGAACGGGTGGAAGGGATACGGCGTCTTCCGCAAGGAATGCCTGTTTGAAGTAGCATTCGACCGTTGGTTTTCGGAGCAGCAAGTACTGTTTTTCGGCGTGGTACACGATTTTGTAGAATATTCGATAAAAAAAAGATCAAAATGTCGGGCGTGGGAGACGACGAGGTGCCTGGGCCTTCGACGGCACAAGATGATATTGAATATTCTTTGTGCAGTGAAGTTTCAAAATTACGATTGAAGGATGCCCTCGTATATTACGAGCAAATTCTCACACAAAATAATCTTGTGGCACCAACACCATCGGAGGTAATTACTGAAGAGGGAATGTTACTGGCAGAAGACTTGTTCCATTATACAGTACAAACTTTACACGAAAAAAAGTTTGTAACGGATGAAAAACTAATTATGCTTGATGAATTGGACGAAGAATACGCTTTTGACGAACCTGCATCTGACAACGAAGATTCGTCTACAAATTATGAGCCAGAGGAGAAAAGGGCGAAATCGTACACGAACAATATTCCGCTGGATTATAAAAGGAAAGTTATCAATATAGTTCGAGCACATCCGACATGGAGCCTAAAAGTTCTGCAAAAATACGGACAGACAAATGCGCGACCATCGATTCGTGGACTTACGATCGCTTTGAGAAAGCGCGACAGAACAACCAACAAGTTACAACCCGGAACTTGCAGCAGTGGGCTTTATCGGCTGCGAGTCAATTTGAAAATTTTGATTTCAAAGCTTCCGATAGGTGGGTTGTGAAATTTAAACGGAGACATCGAATTCGCCAAAGAAAAATCACGAAGTTTGTAACGGAAAGAGAAACCGCAACGCTGGATGAAATCCTGGCTGCTGCAGAAGATTTTCGTATCCAGCCTCGTGATGTCATACCAAACTTTGGTCCCGATTTCGTCATTAATACAGACCAAACAGGTATTCAAAATTTGTTCTCATTTTCCATAATAAATTAATGTATACTTTCGTATATAGTATTTTCAATTTATTCCATTTCTATTTTTTTCAGGATGCCAATACCAGTCGACGTTCGACAGAACTCTGGCGACCAAAGGATCAAAAGTAGTGCTGGTAAAGCGGCAGAATATGAATAAAGTCACCCATTCCTATACTGCGCAGTACTCTGTTACCCTATCAGGAAAATTGTTGCCCCTGGTGTCCGTATGCCTACAAGAAACAACAGGTTCATTTGGTCCCAGAGTTCAAAAATCGGTCGACGAGAACCTAAAAAAATACGGAAACGTCGTAGTCACGTCATCGAAATCGGGAAAATTGACTACAAAGTTATACAAAGATTTTTTAATCAACGTTTTGAAACCCTACGTAAAAAAAGAAAAGTTTTTCTTAATTATCGATTCCTGGGGCGGCCAAACCGATACCGTGATGTACAATGAGGTGTTTCGAAATGACAGGCGTTTGCCTACTTGCACGGTGCAGGTAATTCCACCAAAATGCACTCCATTAGTGCAACCTTGTGACGTGTATTTTTACCGCCAAGTAAAAAATTTCATAAAGTGTCTGCAGAACTGCGCCTATCTGGTTGAACAAGGACGTGAAATTAATGATAGAGAAGATTGCATAAAAATTCATTCTATTGTTCATCATCAGTTGTCTTCTCCGGTCTTCAATAACATGATCAGATATGCGTGGTTTGCTTCGAAACTTTGCGATCAAAGAGAAATCTTCATGAACGTGAATGAAGTTTGTTTTCCGATCGATGTATTGAAAAAAAATTGCGAATGTAACAATGCAGCGTTTTCCTTGTTTTTACGATGGTTATCACTCTGGCTCGTGTAACATTACACCCGATGTATAAAACAAACGAATACAGACCGAATAATAAAGTATTCAATTCCTTACCCGACGTTTTTTATTTTCATCCTAAAAATGTTGTTGATTATAAATATTGATACTTGAAAATGTATGTTTATAATCAAGAGATAATTAAAAATATGACGTGCGTTTTTTCATTAAAAAAAAATGAAAAAAAAAAAAATTCGAAGTGAGACTCGAACCAGCGACCCCGCGATTACTAGACTCGAGCGCTACCGGGTACGCCACGAGCCCGCTTCGAATACCGTTGCATCTTTGTGGGATAAGAGTGCGCTCGAAAACTTCAAAGTCAATTTTCTCGAAAATTTCTGAATATGGCGTCGAACTGCTTTGGGATATTAATATTCGAGCTCTGAACTTCGCGTACCATGAGTACGAAAACTTACAAAAATCCGACTGCCGTACTGTCCCTTTGTAAGTTACCTATTATCGATTTTATAATGGACCCTAATCCGTCTATTAATCCTCTTTTATTTATTCTACCTTTTGTGCCAGTTATATCGTAAATAGACTGCATTTCGGAATTTATTCTTCCTTTCGTGGTTTCGAGGGAACTCGTTACGAGAGAACATAGCTTGTCCTCTGGTATCGATTGACATAATTCTAATAGCTTTTCCAGCTTTTCCCTAAAACGCTTTTCTCTATTTGCTATTGGCAAAAGATCCATGCGGATCACCAGTTTCCACATTTCCTGAATCGTGTGCAGTTTTCCGATTTCCTCGTAATAAATTCCTGGGGTTGTGGAAAATTGCGTTGCGTGGAATTCTGCATTTTCCTTTCTTTCATTAGTCCTTTCTGTCGTCTTAACTGTTGAGATTAATAACCTGCAAAAAGGGTTTGCCTTTTCATTTTCAATAAAGTTTTCTTTCTCGTTTCCCTATTTCTACGTGCAATACTTTTCTTCCTTTTTTTGCGAGTTCGAATAATCGTTTTTTGCTTACATTGCGATTTTTTCCCTCTCTAATCTCTCTCTCTCTCTCTCGCATTTTTTTTTAAACTTGGAATGTAACCATATACAAAAAGTTTGGTTTATACTTGCTTTTCCTTTCATTTTCCTCTCTTTATTTGATTATTTTTCTTTTTATTCGTCATTTTTTGTTGTTGTATTTACACGAAAAGTTTACATGCATATTATTCATTTTTATTTTAGACTCGCTATCTTTAGTGTATTTACCTTTTTATTTTCTTTCGTTTATCATTCGTTTTGTTCCTCTGGAAATTTAGAGCTCTTCCTATCTTTCTTCTTGTAAATTTTATTTAATTTATTTATTCTCTCTTTTCGACTATTTCATTCGCTTATTTTTGTTATAGATTCTTTCAATCGGAATCCTTGCTGCGTATGATGTAGGGCCCTGTCCACTTGGGGGAAAGCTTTGCTGATCGGCCTCGGCGTACAGTAGTGTCGTGGAGTAGGACTCTGTCGCCGGGGCAGTATTCCACCGTACCGGCGGGGATATCATGCCCTTCTTTTACCATTTCCTTTCCTTTTTCCAATCGTTCTTTGGCCACGTTCCATGTGGCTCGAAGCCGTTCACGTAACTCGGAGACATAATCGTCGTATGAGTAAGTCTTTCGTGGTGCTTCTTTAAGCGCTGTCGGTAAATCGGCTACTTTTCCAAACACTAACTCGTACGGAGTGAAACCTGTCGCTGTGTGCGGGGTGGTATTGTAGGTAAACATCGCGTATAGCAACCACTCATCCCAATCCGTTTGATCCTCTTTAATGAAACTTTTCAGGTATTCTGCGAGAGTTCGGTGTGAACGCTCCAATGCTCCGTTTGATTGGGGATGGTATGCCGTCGTTTGAATCTTTTTTATTCGGAATAATTGGCACATCTCCTTGAAAGTTTCGCTCAGAAAATTCGTTCCTTGGTCTGACAATAATTCTTTTGGAGTGCCGTACTTGCAAACAATTTGAGTTGCAAATCCTTTGGCTACTTCCTTGGCTTCTTGCGTTTTTAGCGGTATAGCTATGCTATACTTGGACAATGCGTCTTGAAAAGTCAGGATGTATTTATTCCCGGCTTCGGTCTCGGGTAAGGGACCTACTATATCGACTGCACATTTGACGAATGGTGTCTTGGGTGTCGGTAATAGTCATGGGGGCATGCTTGCGTCGCGTGATTTTATTTTTCTGGCATTTGTCGCATGATTTTACGTAGTTTTCTATTTCTTTATTCATTCCAGGCCAGCTATACTTTATCTTTATTCGTTGTTTCATCCTGTTTTCGCCTGGGTGGCCTCCAAGAGGGGCGTCGTGGTATTCTTGCAGAATCGTACCTCGCTCCTCTTCATTCGGGCACGCTCGATCTCCTATTTCTGTCTCCCTGTCGCTTGTTGTCTCGCTTGCGCTCGAATCTTTTTCTATTTCCTTCTCTTTTCCGCTCGGGCCTGCTGCCTGGTTCGCCTCCACTGGTGGGGGTTGCGGTCCGTTCTCGCTCGCGCGGGCCTCTGTCGCCTTGCGTGAGCGTTCCTCTCTAGCGGGCTGCATTGTTTTTCTCGGTCGGCCACGTGCTCGCGGGACCAGCTGACCACGGCCGTGCTGGCTCGGGTCTGTTGATGCCGGCGGCGGCGGCGGCGCGGAGCGGGGGGCCTTCCGCGGCCTTCCTCTACCGCGCTTCTCGGCGTCCTTGTGACGCACCACCGCCTCAGGTTCTTGCCGCGTCAGCAGCAATACATACATACGGCTTAAAGCATCCGCATTTGTATTCTTCTTGCCAGCCTTATACTCTATGGTATAGATGAACTCCTCTATTTTTATTCTCCAGCGCATCAGTCGTGATCCTGGATCTTTTACGTTGAAAAGCCATGTGAAGGGCTTATGATCCGTCACGATGGTGAATTTTGGTCCATATATGTATGGTCGGAATTGCGCTACTGCCTAAATTGTTGCTAGCATTTCCTTCTCCGTTGTTGAATAATTCATCTTTGCCTTGTTCAGAGTGCGACTCGCGTAACAGATGGGTAGATCTCCGATTTTTCCTTGCGATAAAATCGCGCCAATTGCCTTGTCAGAGAGGCATCAGTTGCTACCACGAAGGGTTTCTCGAAATCCGGATACTGCAGGCTCAGTGCTGTGCTGAGAGTTTCCGTCAATTTTTGGAAAGCTTGTGCGCAGTTTTCGTCCAAAATGAATTTGTTTTCTTTCTTGATCAGTTCTGTTAACGGCTTTGAAAGTTTTAAAAAATCCTGTATGAATTTTCGGTAATATCCGGCTAGTCCCAGAAATGATTGTACCTCTTTTACGTTATTTGGGGCTGAAAATCGTTGTACAGCCTCTATTTTTTCCGGATCGGGTTTTACTCCCACTTCGGTAATAATGTGTCCCATGTACTGGGTTTCTTTTCCCAGAAATCGACATTTCCTAGGTTGAACCTTTAATTGGGCTTCTCTCAGTCGATCGAATACTTCTGTCAGCCTTTTGTTGTGTTCTTCGAACGATGATCCGTATACTACTACGAGGGTGGGGTGAAGAGTTTCCGGCCTGACCAAGAAAAACGATGTTTAATAATTTTTTTTTGCTTTATTTTTCAACATAATCTCCATCAACACTGATACATTTCTCATAACGGTGTTCTAATTTAGTTATACCAGTTTTAAACGTAGATCTGTCAAGCTCCTCAAAATACTGATTTACAGCTTCGATAACTTCTTCGTTGCTCTTGAATCTTTTTCCGCCAAGCCATTTTTTGCGGTTAGGAAACAGGTAATAGTCGCTGGGGGCTAAGTCTGGAGGGTAGGGAGGATGCGGCATGAATTTAAACTTCAATTCGTGGATTTTGGACATGGAAACAATCGACGAATTCGCTGGTGCGTTATCGTGATGAAACAAAACTTTTTTCTTTGCCAAATGAGGTCGTTTAATTTGCACCTCGTGCTTCAAACGTTGCAATAACTCTGCGTAGTATTGACCAGTGAGTCTTACCCTTTTCAAGGTAAACAATGTATATAATTCCTTTCGCATCCCAAAAAACAGTAGCCATTACCTTGTTTGCCGATAAAATTGTTTTTGCCTTCTGTGGGGTTGGTTCCCCTTTTCCAACCCACTGTTTTGACTGTTCTCTATTTTCAGGAGTGTAGTGGTGGATCCATGTCTCATCAACAGTTATGAATCGACGCAAAAATTCGTTTGGATTACGCCTATACAGCGCCAAATTATCGGTAGAAATGGTTTTTCGAAGCAGTTTTTGGTCGAGCGTTAGCAAACGCGGCACCCACCTTGCACACAGCTTTTCCATGTTCAAATAGTTGTGCAAAATATTTCGCACACGTACAGCTGACATCCTACAGGTCTCAGCTATCTCATGCACTTTCAACCTGCGGGCTTCCAATACTATTTTATGGATTTTTTCAATCATCTCTGAAGTTGTGACTTCAACGGGCCGTCCTGAGCGAGGCTCGACAGAGGTGCTCACACGACCCATTTTAAATTCAGAAACCCACTGCTTAATAGTTGAATATGATGGGGAGGAGTCTCCTAGTGCTGAATCCATCTCTTCTTTTATTTGTTTTGGTGTAAAACCTTTCAAATGGAAGTATTTGATGACAGCACGTTTTTCCAATTTTTCCATTTTTACGAAAACAACGGAAGCGGCTCGCGCAATGTGCTCTCAAACGCAAACTAACATAGCGATTGGACGGAAACTGTACATACAAGCTCGGTAGGAATGGTACTGTAGGACGCCGCTCCAAAACTAGACCTAGTGGCACCATCTCTTGGTCAGGCCGGAAACTTTTCACCCCACCCTCGTATATCGTCGAGATATACGTAGCATTTTAGTCCTTGTAATCCAGCAAGTACAGCGTCCATCAGCCTTCGAAAGGTTGGTGGGTCGTTTTTTAATCCAAATGGCATTCGGTTGTACTCGTAATGTCCAAGAGGAGTGGAGAAAGCGGTTTTCTCCTTGTCTTTTTCGGCCATTGGGATTTGATGAAATCCCGATGCCAAATCGAGAGTCGTGAACTATTTTGCTCGTCCCAATTGGTCCAATAATTCGGTAATATTAGGCAATGGATACGTCTCCTTCCATTGCTTCGTTTAGTTTTCGGAAGTCTACTACCACTCTCTTGCGTATATTTCCGTCGGCGTCAGGCTTTTTTGGAACGACGAGTAGAGGAGCATTTCATGGGCTCTTGCTCGGTCGAATTATTTCGTTTCTTAGCATCTCTTTTGTCTGCGCCATTACTTCTTGCTTGTGGACTTCTGGTAATCGATATGGACGAATTTTTATTGGCGTTGTCCCTGATCGTACGCTTATGCGGTGCTCCACCATAGCGGTGCACCCAAGCGACTCTTCCTCTAAATGGAAGACGTCAGCGTATGCGTCAGCGAATTCGCGTAGAAATTTTCCTTCTTCTGGGTTTACGTTCGAATCTCTTTTGATTTCTTCCCATATTTTGTCTTTTCTTCTTAATTTTTCTTCGATCGTTACAGCACTTATTTCCTTTTCTTCGGTTGGCTTTTCTTGTTTAATTTCTTCAATTTGCACCGTTGGCCTTTCTATTTCGATTTCTTCATTGTTTGTGTTTCGCACTACTATGAGGCAGAAATGTCCTTCTGGGTGGACGTAACATCTGCCTATCTTTACTCCTGGTCCCACTTCTTTTGCTGCGACACATCCTATTTTTGCCGTCAATGTTTTTGCGTATAGCATTTGCTCTGTTCTGGGAGGTAGTTTAATTTTATTCGTTCCGTCCAGCATAGGGATCGGATGTCCGTATATTTTAATATGTCTTCCGCTTAGGATGTCGACGTTGTGCTCTCTCATGAGGTCCAAACCCATTATTCCGTCTACTTCCAGTGGTACTGCGTCATCTATTACGTAGAATCCGTGTTCTACATTTACTGCGGGTGTTTCGAGCACGAGCATAATTTTACACAGTGCGTAGAATTGTTTTCCTCCGATTCCTTTGAGTTCGGTCGTTTCTTCGATTATTTCTGTGTCCTTTTTTAATACACTCTTTTTTACGAGACTACACTGGGCTCCGGTGCCTCCTTTCAACGTGAGGATTTTGTCTTTAGCCTGGGGAGACGCGATGTGGAAGTCGCTAGCGGCTCCTCCAGAATTGATCGTTGTTATCGAGTACGATTTTATTTTCTTCCTTGTATTTTTTTCTTTTGGACGGACCTGTATTCGATGCTTCGATTATTTTTCTGACGTTGCGTTGTTTGTCTTCGTTCACTGCCGTTGCCATATCGAGCCAAAATGACCTAATTGTTTTCCTGTTTCCGATGTCGGTGCGGTTTTCTTCTCTTGGCCTGTTTACGTTTATTGCCGTTATCATATCGAGCGAAAATGGTCCAATTGTTTTTTTCTTTCTGCTGTCGTTGCGATTTTCTTCCGTCGATCTGTCTTCTTTTGGCCTATTTTTATTTGCGTTCCAGTGATACTGATTTGGGCGCCCTGGGGGCCCACTCTTGTTGTAGTAGCTGGTTCCTTGGCCCTGCTGATAATTAGTTTGATGATTTTGATAGTGCCCGGTTCCCGGTGCCTGTCGATATCCGTTTCCTTGTCCTTATTGCCAATTCCTTTTTCGGCAATCCTTGTACGCGTGTCCCGGTTTCTTGCAGTAATTGCAGGTGATGTTGAATTGATGCACGCTTTTCGATAGAGCTGGTAGGCTGTATCTTCCGTAAGACGGTGTGTTGGACCGGCAATCCTTCGCTAAATGTCCCATTTTGTGACATTTATTGCACGTCATCGGCGGTCGTTTTTCCAGATGAGTCTGCTTGTTTATAGATTCGCCTCCTTGTAGCGATTTTTCCTCTTCCATTGCTCCTTTAAGGGCTGATCCGAGATCCTTGAATCCTTGAGCCTTTACGATGACTTGATATTCCCTTCGAAGTCCTCTTTCGAAGTTGTATAGGGCTAATTGCCTTACATATGTCTCAATTGTTCTTTTTCCGCAGGCGATCTTGCCTCGGTTGTGCTAGTTTCGATTAATTCCATCATTATGGCCTCGAGTCGTTGACCGTATGCTAACACGCTCTCGTTGTATTTTTGCTTACACGTATCAAAACCGACTTGTACCGCGGCTACTGTACGTCGCGTTCCATATAATGCTGTCATTTCTTCCTTAAATTGTTCGTACGATTCAATTTCTTTATATCGGGTATCTTTTCGCGCTTTTCCTATTACTTTTCTTGCTAACACGGATCGTAAAAGGGAATGTCTATCGGCTGCTGCAACGCACGCGTTTGCATAGCCGAATGCTTCAATTATGTCGTCGACTTCTTCAGGTTTTTCGCCATCAAATCGGGGAATGAGGCTTCGCGCCTCCTTTAGGGTCATGAAACCATTTTCATGAAACCATTTTCTTGCGCCATGTTATCTGAATTAAGTTGGAGTATCGAAAATTCTTCAATTTCTATTTCGCGACCACGCCTAGTGTCTATATTTACACTAATTTTTTCACTAATTTTGTGAATTTGGACTGTCGTCTGAACTTGTTGCGGATCGAAATCGCTTTTTCCTAGGTTCCTGTAGTTCTTGTTCGACTGTTTGATTCTCGGGACGATCTCTCGCAATGAGTTCGTCGAAAGTTGAATTTAATGAACGCGATAATTTGTTGTTGCCCGGTAATCAGTATAATTTACGACGCTCGTCTTCGTTTGACATTAATGTTTAATCGTTTGGCTTTGGAGGGTGTTTTTTGATAAATGTTCCGTCACTTACAGTACGATGATGCGCCGCATGTTGATCGATGCTTCGTAGTCGGTTGTTCACAAGACGTTTACCTCGTTCTCGTAGCTGTTTGTCAGGAAATTGCCAGTATTGTTCCCTGTTGTCGTGTTGCTTTGGTTTGCTGTTCTCGTGCGCTCTGTTGTTCCGTTGTAGAAGGTATTTGGTGAATTTTCGTCCTTGGGTCGATCTGGTATCGGTGATCCTCGGGATTTTGTTGCTTTTGGACAGCTCTGTACGGTTGACTCGGGCATTTGCTTACGCCGCACGTTTTCTTTTTATTTGTCCGGTTCGACGGTCGTCGATCGGATCACTCGTTGACCTCCTTTTCAGCACTTGCTGCGTTCAGTTTATTTTGTACGTTGGATAGGATGTTTCCTTCTTCTTCTTTTTTTTTTTTTTTTTTTTTTTTTGAAGTTGTGTAATGCAAAGTTGCAGTATCCCCAATTGCGGGAATCCCACCGCTGCCACCAATGTTGTGCCCCGGCTTCTGACGATGCGCGGAGAGCACGGAATTTCGCTCTCGAGTAAGTTGACACCGTGGGTTGTCGGATGCTCGAGGGCGAGGGTATGTGGGGACTTTTCCCGTTCCGAGTAAATCTCCAACTCGGGATATTGCAACTTGAACAACTTATATTTTATTTAAAATTAGGCAACACTAATACAATTCTTTTTTATGCCGTGAGACCGACCTCCTCGGCTTCTGGCCGAAAACTGACTTTCGATTAATTCTTTCAGCTAATTGTTAACTCGGGTTTTCGCAACCAATCCTTCGAGAACGTTCGAATCGTTCGATTGTGATTCAGCGTTTTTTCGGCTGAGTCGAGCGGAATATCGGACTTGTGAAATATCGAGCTCGATATCGTCGCATGGGGTCTTTAAACCTCATGCGTTAGCAATATGAAAATTCCTGTCTTTTCAGGGCACAACAAATGAATTTTTTTTATTTTGATTACTACTAATTCTACCATGCTATACGCAGTGTAAATTGTAGCAAACTATTTTGCATACAACTCTGCAAAAAATTCAAATTTCAATTTTTAAACAAAGCCTTCTTCCAATCACTAGTGAATGCTATTTTGAAGAAGTGTGCAAAATTTCAATAAGATCGGTGCATTAGTTTTTAAGAAATCGTGTCCACCGGTTTTTTAGGGGTCTCCGGAAACCAGGTCCCATCGGCTGAATTTCCCGAATTTTTGAATGAATTTTTTTCTAAGTATTGTTGAAATGTTACTCTTTTATGCGCTTAAAATTTTACATAAAATAATGCATATATTATATTTTTTTTAAATAGAGAAAATATTTTTTTGTTGGCTTTGAATCTGACGTAACCCCTTAAAACAAAATTATTATTTTTAGGCTCGGTGCCTGTTTCTCCCACAATTCCTGTATTCAGCCGAGGTGCCCGTTTTGCTCTACTGTCCATTTTTTCCTACTGTCCATTTTGCCCTTATCTCCCTCCTCAAAGTGGACGATACCACGTTTCACACCAGTTGCAACGCTTACTGCAAACACGCACAGTCAATCACCTTATTCCTCACAGTCACCTATCTAAGTGCACACACACAGGACTTCAGAGAGGCATAACCACATCCACATTCACTTATACACTCCCGCTCACAACCGCACTGTAAGGCCCGGGCACAATCTTCATCCAGGCAGTCTTTTGCTCATTCATTCACATCATCATCATATAATTTAAGCTCTATAAATGTAATTAATTTTAAAAAGTAACCACGTAATCACAAAAGTAAGTAAATTACAATTTTAATTGAATAAAAAAATATACTTGAATTACAGATGTAATTTTTAAAAAATGTAATTAAATTACAAAAGTAATTCAATTACAAACGCTGGAAATAATTTTTAATTTAATAATTTCTAATGACAAACCCTTGAAGTAATTTATAATTAAATAAATTCGAATGACCAATACTCGAGATAATTTGTAATTAAATTATTTTTCATTACAAACGCTAAAAGTAATAAGTAATTAGGTATGTAATTTCATTACGTGGGTAATGGCCCACGCCCACCTTTGGTTGGATGACACTTGCCTACCACCACGTGACGCATGTAACAGTTCCCTGACAGATGACATAATATCCAAAATCGAGTACGCACATGCTGAAAACGTTTAGGAGCGGATCTCCATTCGAACGCTGGGTGAATATAGCGATTTAAACTTGACGACAAATGTCTTGTTATGAGCCAATATTTTCGAAAACTTTCGCAATACGTGCATTGAGAGTTATGGACTAGAACCCGCGTATTACTACACGTTGCCAGGGTATACCTGGGATGCGGGAGACCTAAAGCACTCGAACGTTAAATTTGAATTATTAACGGACATTGATATGGTTTTATTCGTTGAACAGGGGATATGAGGTCGTCTGAGTCAGTACTCAAACAGAAATGAACATGCTAATAATAAGTACACGGAGTCGTTTGATCCATCGAAATCGTCATCATACTTGATGTATTTTCATGTAAACAATTTGTATGGAATGGCAATGTGTTAACCTTTGCCATATGCAGATTTTCGCTCAGTCAACGATGTGTCCAAGTTTGATCTATCAGTCATTCAAGATTCACCTACAGGCTACATCCTTGAGGTCGACTTGAAATATCGACAATTTATACTACACGTAATCCGCACAAAGACCTGCCATTTTGCCCAATATACGAAAAACCACCGGGTAAGCGGCATCAAAAGCTGCTCGCAACCGTCTGCGATAAAAAACGCAACATTATACACTACCGAAATTTGCAACAGTGATTATGCCATGGACTTTACCTCACCAAAATCCATAGAGTATTACAGTTCATACAATCCCCATGGTTGCGCTCGTATATCGGGTTAAATACTCAGTTTCGAACATTAGCCAAGAACCATTTTTAAAAGAAGATATTCAAATTGATGAATAAGCGGTGTTTTTCAAAACAATGGAGAATGTGCGCAATCATCTAGATGGGAAGCTTTTGCCAAAGTGGGGTTTAAGGTATGATTTAGAGGCAAATAATGCGAAGCCAAACTTCCACAGCCAAAGTGCTTTTTCTGAAAACCTTATTGCTGTAGAATTGCGCAAGATGAAGTTCGAGGCGAAGTTCAACAAGCCGATATATGTGGGTATGTGCACACTCGACATATCCAAAACGTGCTCGTATGCATGTCATCATGAGTATATGGTACCTCTGTATCGGGATAATCGTAAAGTCATGTATAACGATGCGGATCATCTCATATATGATATTGAGAGCGATGACGTATACACGGATGTGAAGCGCGACACTGGAAAATGAAATACGAGCGACTATTGAGCGAACAACAGGTGTGATATGCCGCTTGTCAACAAGAAGGTACCAGGTCTTAAAAAAGACGAATGTAATTGTGCAGTTATGAGCGAGATCATTGGACTTCGATCGAAAATGTATGCGACACGTGTCGACGGTAAGAACACTAAACAAAGTTAAGCGCCAAGAGCAGTGTTGCGCTTAGGACGATTACGTTTGACGATTATGCTCGGTGCTTGAACGAAGTAAGTAAAATAAGCCGTAGTAAAACGTGTATCAGATCAAAGTTGCACAAGGTCAACACAATTCGTGAGACAACAATCGCTCCAACTACTCTCGATAATAAGCGGTATATCACACTTGGAACCTCTGAAACCCTGCCATTGGGACAGAATTTTTAAATACCGTCGTAAAAAATCACATACATTTTTGTAAATATAACATGATGTTAAACGCGTAAAAATTATGTACATTTTTTGTGATCAGTAATTTGTTTTGTATAAATGGATTTTCGACTGCAAGTAAAAAAACACGGCTTTTTGTAATCCATATGCTTATACCCATTATTTTCCTATATATCACCTTCATATACTTTTCGAGTGTGGGGAAAAAAGGTATTAAAGGACAAGACAATGCTGGCTGAGGCCATGGAGCGCCACGTACGGAGGAGACAGGTATAGAACAGAAAGTAACCCCGGCTCAGTGAATAAATCATTTGAAAACTAGTTTCTGGAAGATAAACGTGAGTCATCATTTGATATTGCCATCGACTTGATCACACTAAAACATATTCGTTATGACTTTGCCCACGTTTGTCGATCTGCAAGGATTCATCGTTGGAAGGAACTTTATCGTTAAGGAAGTAGCAATTCTGAGAGCGGGATGCGTACTGCCCCATACTTCGTTGTACCAGCACTATCCGTTATCGTTCATTCATGAAGGGTTCGAAGAGGTTCAAGAAACTTTTGAAAACGTTCATAAGACGTTTGATGACATTCACGAGGGGGTTCGAAGAGGTTCAATAAACTTTCGAACACGTTCGTGAGACTTTCGAAGACGTTCAGAAAACGATTGAAGATATTTATGAGGGTTTCGAAGATGTTCAAGAAATTTTCGAAGACGTTCGTAAGACTTTCGACGATATTCGTGAGGGGTTCGAAGACGTTTAAGAGACTTTCGAGGACCCTCGTGGGACACTCGAAGATTGTCATGACGTTTGAGTTTTGTTGAGTTTTGTCGTTTGGGTTTGTTCGGATGAAAATCCCAACCACACTTGAACAAACCCAACCATACTTAAGACGAACATCGCCAGTGAGTTTGCTGTCTTCTTACCAGAGTGGATTGTGAAGGCTTTCAACCAAGATCCGAAAATGTTCGAGAGTATGCTGCAACAGATTCAACACAACTCAAATGTCACGACAATCTTTGAATGTCTCATACGGATGCTCATGCAAAAAATACATCGATGTTTTTTTCGATGTAATACATCGAAACATTGCATCGATGTTTTACGATGCATCGAGCAAAAACATCGATGTTTTCGATGCATCAAATAAAAACATCGGTGTTTTCGATATGGCGCAAAAAAAACCTTGACCTTTTCTATTGGTTAAAAGTATAGGCAGAATGCTGACCAAAACCGATATAATTCAACGTTTTTCATTAAGTTGAATTTTATTCATGTCATATAAGTTTTATTTGTTTTAATCGCGATATATTTTTGCCAAATTTAGATTACAAATTCTCCGTTAGTATAAGTATCCTATTTTATTTTTGCAAAATTTACGTTACAAGTGCTCCGTTTGCATAGAAAGTATAGTTAGTATCCTCTATATTTTTTTTTACTTGGGAACGAATCGTAGTTTGTAGTTATCTTAATAATTAATCGATAGTTACAAATTAGTCTTACTTGCACAGTTGAGTTGAGTTCGGTACCCAGCACGAGTTGAATCGTTATTTAAATAAATGAAAATCAGTAGCTACTTTGTACTTGATTTAATCAAAATTTGAATCATTAACACAAATATTAAATCTTTTACTTATTTAGGGAACATCCTAAATTGCAGTTGTCTTAGTAATTAATCAATAGTTACAAATTAGTCTCACTTGCACATCTAAATGTAACATCTTCTAAAGTATTATAAAAGGTTTCAATTGAAATATTAATCTTAAGGTTCTATAAATTAAAAAAGGAACAATCTTAAACATACTACTTATTAATCTTCTACAAATGTTGAAGAAAACATACACATTTTTAAGATATAGCAATTACGTTTCCGGGTCTCTAATATCAGTCTCAAAAGTAAATAGGATTAGAACTTTAAAACGGCCGAACTACTAATATAATTAGTGTTATGAGATCTCATTTGTTGGTTATGTGTACGTAAAAAGCTGATGGCGTCAAGACTTTGGTCACTCAATCTAGTTCTTAAACGGTTACAGATGTAACCAGCAGATGAGAATATCCTTTCCGGTTCCACACTGGTGGGAGGAATAATAGACAAATGCTTATAAGCCAGAGACAAATGCCGCCCTCGTTCACCTCCATTCTCCCACAGTGCTATTTCAACTCTCACAAGTGTTGCAAGATCATGGTGATCTCTATTAGTCGCAGCCGCATCAGTTGGCCCTGGTCCCGCCAACGCTTTTTTATTTCCAAATTAAGCTTATCTTTCTTACTCAATTGATTTTTTTAGACTCCTGTGCTCGAACAGCGGCTGATTGACTAGGAGACCGACCATCATGAGTTTCTTCATTAGCGGCACACTCGCTAAATGTACGACGTAAGAGTTTTACAATTCTATTGTGCATTTTATTACCGTCAGGTCGACGAAGTACTCAAATCTTCGTTGGTCATGTTAAAAAATATGTATCTGCATTTGCTAAGTATTGCATAATGGATGTATCAAGCAGACATCTTTCTTGGTATCTCTTCTTCAAGGTTGTGTGGACATCTCGTTACTCAAGTTGGAGTTCAAGTTCTCTAAACTTTTAAGGGCAAATTTGACTGCAACGTCTGCAGTTAAAAGTGTCGCATCTCTTTGACATAGTGATTCAACTGTGGTTTTCATAGTATCCAATAATTCATGAAGTTCCTTCAATATTGTTCATTCCTTTTGAGTGAACTCCGATCGTCAATGAGAGCTTTCGTGATAGTCCCGCAGCATCGAAAATCGGCTTAACACATTAGCGACGCTGCTCCATCGGGTTAGAACATCTAAAATCAATTGATACTCCTTCCCAAATTCTGATAACACGTATTTTTTAAGGAATTCTTCATTCTTTTTCGGAGATTTTTTTAACATTTTCACAGTTGTTCTAACTGTTGACAAAGTGTCATGAAATCCAAATTCAGACTGTTTATTCCGTCGTACTGCCGTCTCTGTTGCAAACGCCACACTGTCATCATCATCATCTTCATCAGAGCCTTCAGTAATATCGCCTACGTTTCCATTTAGAAGACGAGCCAAGTCGGATACAGGCATCTCTTCATCTTCGCTGTCTTGGCCTTGTATTTCATTTCTGTCAACATTACCCACAGCAATTGGTATTCTCTTATAAAAGACTTTAACTACTGCCAGTTGAACTGTACGTGCAAGACATTTCTGATGATGCGAGTTGAGAATTCTCCCAATTTTTTACATTAAGCTACATCCATCGGTAGCAGTAGCTATGATGTCTTTCTCGAGCAACAGTCCATAGCTCTGCAATTTCTTGCTCAGTTCTTCTATTACTTTCTCGGCAGCCATTGAGCCATGGATCCGCAATAATCCTAAATTTCGAAACGTACAATCTCCATGAAGGCGCCGTGAATTAAGTTTTAGACTGAGGTATTTCCTGTTTCGGTTCGATATCCTCTCATCAAAGCTTATGTAGAATTTCTCACCATCAAACAAAATTATTTTTATTTCTTGTACTAGGGCTTCTTTACTTTTTGCAGTTACCAGCAAGAACATTTCCCTTATGGAGTTAGGAGACTTTGGTAACTGATGCCCATCATTTTTAAAAAGACACCTTAGACCTTCAGACGTACTGAATGTCCTGAAAAGTATGCTATCCAAAGATACGATGCGAGAGAATGTTTCTTTGGTCGTAGGTTTTGATGTTGAGTCGAAGAAATCAGTCAGTTTAGCTTTTTTTTGGTATCAGAATAGAATCCTCCCCAACCATTGACGAAACTGACGTAGGTAGACTAGTAGGCCAATTATTCCGCGTAGATGAACTACTGTTGCTGGATGAAATGTTTTTATAACCACCTTTAAAGTGCTTTTACAAGCCAGTAGTGCAACCTCCAGCACATTTCAACACTTTGAGGCATATTCTGCATCATGCGTGAGTTTTGTATTTGCTCCTTAAAAAATGATGCCAGACTAATAAAGTGTTCTCACTTTTAAATGGAACTTCCTCAAAATCCATAGCTGAAAGAAAATGAAACTATTTTAAATGTGTGAATGAATACGAATTAATCATTGTTGAGGGACGCCTACGGAAGACACCGTGTCCATACAAATGAAATACCAAAGCCATTAAGAAATAAAGTATGTTTTTTTTAAAGAATGACTTAATTAGAATGAACATCGCAATTATCTATTCTTCATCGAAATATGGACACGACAAAATTATTACTTAAATTGGGTTTCCATCGAAATTTTACTTATGCTAATAATTTCGATTTGACGGTTCGACGAAAAATAACAACATAGATAATTGTGATCTAAATCCGAATTACCTACATAGTTGTATTAAAAAATCTCTTAATTTTTAAATGACTTCGGTACCCAACTAATTTCGTACGGACGCAGTACGCAGTAGTCCATGCAGCCTTCCATGGGTCATTTAGGTATGTGGGTAAGTTTAGTTGCCTGCGTTAGCTAGTTTAAATTAGTAAGCACGGGTAGTTGTTTTCAATGACGTATAATTGATTATGTTTACAACAAATGCGATTTCCAACGAGACAAGGTAATATTCAACTAGAAAACCTTATTACTTAGATGAAAGAAGATGAAACTTTTAATACAGGCACACTCAAAATAATTAATAAAACAAAAGTAGGTAGCTTATTTTATTTCGTATAACTTACATTACAATAGAGATAATATAAATGAAGAAAATGCTAAGAAACATTGTTCTTAGACATATCGATGCTTGAAAGGAATAAGCACTATTTTTCTGTGAAATTGAGTTAATGGGGTGTTTGGCGCATGGACCGACACATTTTTTTGGGGGATTGGGGGAGTCATTTGCTAATTTTTTAACCCTTGGATCCTACTTCTTAAGTGTCACGGTAATGTATATGTTTTTTTTTGTTATTACCCGAAACTTCCCCTTTAAATCGTTATAACTTTCCAAAGTGTAGTTGTAATAGCACGAAATATGTTTTGTTGTATTCTGCAATGTGTATTTATTATAACTAATTCATTATTCAATGCAATTGGTTTCAAGAAAATGACTTTTGTGCTTCCAGCGTTAAAAAAGTGTAAATGTATAAAAAATGTCTACTCCTAAATTCATTATAAAAAAAACTTATTCTCTTTATTCTGACCAAGTAATGAATTATTTTTATGGCATGTAGCATACCGTTGTGAAGGATAGAAACTAGACAACTTTTTTTAACAAAGTTAAGTTCAAAAGAGCTTTTAGTTTTCTTTATAATGAATTTAGAAGTTCACATTTTTCATACATTAACGCATGTTTAAGACTTTGGAAGCTGATGAGTCATTCCCTTGAAACCAATCGTATCAAATAATGATTCATTTATAATAAACATACATTGCAGAATACAACAAAAGTTATTTCGTGCTATTCAAACCACAAACAAAAAAGTTATGACGATTTAAAGGCGAAATTTCGGGTAATAAAAAAAATCATATCTTAATTACCGTGACACTTAGGACCTAGGGTCTAATGGTAGAAAAAGGAGCAAGTGACACCCTCAATCCCCCAAAAAATGGTGTCGGCCATGCGCCAAATACCCTGTATATACACTTTCGCCTACTTTATGGTTTGTTTTTTGGCTCTCCTGAAAAGTTTTCCAAATGTCGATTATCCCCTTTTGCCTTTTGAGGATCGTTATTGCAATTGTTTACATTGTATGCTCGCTCGCTACGTACGCACTTATCAACAAAAAGAGATAAATACATTATAAATATATCATGCCATTACTCATTTTTACGTAGTATAACTCCTCTTCGAATACCTTTTCCGTAATCTATTATACCAGTTATAATCGCCAAATATGATGCCAAATAACCGCAAAAAGCACGGTCAGTGAATTAGAAAAGTAGACGAAATAATGAGTGAACCGCCGCCGAGCAACGTCGCCGAATAATGCCGATGGATGGCATGTCGGGTCAAGCCGAGTACACAGTGTAGACAGATCGCGCGTAAAAGTTACCTAGTCTAACTTCCTAGTCTTCCTAGTCTAACTAGAGACTTACTCTAGTCTCTTACGCGCCCATCGCACAATCATAGCAGCGCGTGTCCGTGAGCGAGCGACGCTCGACGTCTTTGGAAAGAGCCGAGCACGGTCGAAGTTTCCCGACCGCGCCTTCGGCAGCTACACCAACACATGGACGCTGAGCACGTTCATGTGCGGCCAAGCGAAACAAAGGCTTCGAGGGAAAAAGCAATCTGAGCACGACTCGCGCGTGACGTCACCCGACGGCACGTAGGAGGCTGTTAGATTATTTCAATGCTTATATAGCTCTTGATTCTCTGCGTTATTAATGTATACAAAAAAAATGTATCGCGCACTCTGATCGCTTATTTTTTAGTTTATACGTTAATTTAAATATAATAAAAAATCTAAATTACAACTTATTTATCTTATATAAAATTGTTTACGCTTTACTCACACTCGTCCTTATGCCAAATAAATTATAATTCATAAAAATAAGCGGAAATATGTTTATATTCGTATTATTATATTCATTCTCATACTTTCATGAAGAGATAAAGCATTATCCTCAAAAACAAGCCAATTATCTATCCGGCCGCGAATCGTAAGTACCAGAAAGTGCACATATTGTACAAGCGATAAGATGGTCCCGTTGGAGAAAAATTTGCACTAGGGGCCCCTGCGGACCGAAGCCCGTTCTTGGCTTCGGTCCGCAGGGGCCCCTAGTGCAAATTTTTCTCCAAATTTTTCATAATTTCTCATATTTTAGTCGTATTTGAGATTTTCGGAGAAAAAAATTATTTAAAACAGATTCAAGTTCTGGTCTATTTCCCAAATCCACATTTTTTTTACTGAAAATTCATGATTTCTCATTTTTTCCCGGAAATTTCTCTTTATCCTATGACGTGGGTGAATGGCTGCGGAGATATTCGGAGAAAAGTTAAAGATGAAAAGAAATGAGATTTTCGTAAAAAAAACTTGTTATTATTTTTTTCCGGAACTTTTTCTTTTTCCTATTCAGTGAACGGCTGCGGAGATATTTGGAGAAAAGTTATAGATAAAAAAATGAGATTTTCGTAAAAAAAACTTATTACATTTTTTATCCCTCATAATTCTGATTTCCGAAATTTTTGCAAACACTATTTTCCTTAAGGGGTAACACCACTGTAATGGCCTTCCAGGAAGCGTTTTAGACAAATAATACTTGGGGTAATTAATGGTGGGAAATGTAAAAAGGGGAAATCCCTGTACATGAAAGCTACAATTAACGAAGCGGTCGCCGTAGCAAATACAATAAAAAAATAAAAAAATGAAATATACTTTCATCAAGCCATAAAGCATTATCATAATGCTTTATCGCTTGATGAAAGTATATGAGAATGAATGTAATAATACGCATATAAATAAATTTCCGCTTACTTTTATGAATTACAATTTATTTGGCATAGGGACGGGTGTAAGTAAAGCGCAAACAATTTTTTAAAAGATAAATAAGTTGTAATTTAGATTTATTATTATATTGAAATGAACGTACAAACTAATAAAATAAGCGGTCAGAGTGCGCGATAAATTTTTCGACACTAAAAGATAACTAATAAAAATAACTAATCAAATAAAAATTAATAGTAATAATAATTTTTAAAAAAAGCACTCAGCGCGGGGCACGATCCTGCGTCGCTAGTGCAATTTTTTTCCGAAAAACTCCGATTTTTCCGAATTTTTCTATGAATTGGAACAAATATGAAGAATTCGGAGTTTTGTGGATAATTATTTTTACGCAAACATCCGAGCTTCTCCGAATTTCTCCGAATTTTTCCAAATATTTCATCATTTTAATTACGATCGCAGGAAAATCTCGGAAATTATATGAAGACTTTAAGGGGTAACACCACTGTAACGGCCTTACAGGGAGCGTATTTTTAGATATTTTTTTTGCGGAAGAAAATGTGATAAATTGATCACACTTGCGGTATTTATTGAGCATATATTTAAGTATATAGCTAGAAATTTTTATCCGAAAATATTACAAAATAGCGACATAATAACATTTTTTTACAATATACTTCAACATATGCTTAATAATTACCCCAAGTATTATTTGTCTAAAACGCTTCGTGGCAGGCCGTTACAGTGGTGTTACCCTTTAAGGAAAATAATGTTTGCAAAAATTTCGGAAATTCATTATTTCTCAGAATTATGAGGGATAAAAAAATGTAATAAGTTTTTTTTACGAAAATCTCATTTTTTGTTGTTATTGGTTTTTTCCTTAAGTACGCGCTTTTCGCGTTTGTTACCCATTCTTTCCCCTCATTGTGCCCGTTTCTTTCCTCTACTGTTTTTTACTCCTTTTTCTCCATCTTTCTCCCTGTTCTCCCCTCTTGAAGCCGCAGCCGACTTCCCCCTCTGTATTATATTCACCATGACATTTCTGTCATGGGTATAGGGAAACTGCGGAAAACCTACACCAATACAGCCGGTCATCGAGTTCGCCCCCCGTCGTGGAACTAGCCTTATTTCGCCGCGAAATGCCGAAGAAAAACATTTCACGACGAAATGTACGCGACTGGAATTCGAACACTAACCATTAGACCATCGCATACGCCGATTAATAGAAAAAAGAAAAAGTTCCGGAAAAAAAATAATAAGTTTTTTTTACGAAAATCTCATTTTTTTTATCTTTAAATTTTCTCCGAATATCTTCGCAGCCGTTCACTCAGGAAATAGGAAAAGGGGAAATTTACGGAAAAAAATAATAATAATAAGTTTTTTTTACGAAAATCTCATTTCTTTTCATCTTTAACTTTTCTCCGAATATCTCCGCAGCCGTTCACTCAGGTCATAGAAAAAAGAGAAATTTCCGGGAAAAAAATGAGAAATCATGAATTTTCAGTAAAAAAAATGTATGTTTTGGGACATAGACCAGAACTTGAATCTGTTTTAAACCATTTTTTGCTCCGAAAATCTCAAATACGACTAAAATATAAGAAATTATGAAAAAAATGGAGAAAAATTTGCACTAGGGGACCCTGCGGACCGAAGCCCGGAACGCTACCAACGGGACCATTTCATCGCTTGTAGAATATGTGCACTTTCTGGTACTTACGATTCGCGGCCGGATGGATGATTGGCTTGTTTTTGGGGATAATGGTTCATCGCTTGCTGAAAGTATGAGAATTAATATAATAATACGAATATAAATATATTTCCGCTTACTTTTATGAATTATAATTCATTTGGCATAAGGACGGGTGTGAGTAAAGCGTAAACAATTTTATATAAGATAAATAAGTTGTAATTTAGATTTATTATTATATCTAAATTAACGTATAAAGTAAAAAAAATAAGCGATCAGATTGCGTGATACATTTTTTTGTATACATTAATAACGCAGAGAATCAAAAGCTAAATAAGCATTGAAATCATCTAAAAGCCTGCCGCCTGCCGTCTGGTGAAGTCACGCGCGAGTCGTGCTCAGATTGCTTTTTCCCTCAAAGCCTTCGTTTCGGCTTGGCCGCACATGAACGTGCTCAGCGTCCATGTGTTGGTGTAGCTGCCGAAGGCGCGGTCGGGAAACTTCGACCGTGCTCCGCTCTTTCCGAAGACGTCCGAGCGTCGCTCGCTCACGGACACGCGCTACTATGATTGTGCGATGGGTGGGTAAGAGACTAGAGAGGGGGTAACTTTTACGCGCGATCTAGCTGCACTGCGAGTACAGACGAACCGCGCCATCGGCCCACAATCGTCCATGTTCATATCTGCCATGACCTCGGTTCAAACGAAAGCCAAAATGGCGCGAATATTTGAAAGTAAAAGTTATGCAATTATGATATCCCGAAAATACCGAAAGTCTCGGGAATGGCGTTGTCAGTACAGGTACTAGATAAAGGAGCAGAATACCGGGAATTCCCGGGAAAAATAAGTGCCGGGAATTCTCGGGAAAAATCAGTACCGGGAATTCTTGAGAAAACTCAGTACCGGGAATTCCCGGGAACGAACCCTAGTCGCGCTAGCTAAAGACGAGACCTGTTCAATGGCGCCCATTCGTTTGTTGATTTCCTTTAGGATTAGGTTATGTACTTACATCACTACCAGTTCACCAATCACAAGGGATTTGAGCTTTGAAACCATGCAGTGCACTAAAAAGATCACTTTACTGCTGGTGCAGTAGTAATCGCCACATATTTCCTTAGTTGCAGCTTCAAGCGGACGAAGAATATTCAGAATAACTATTTTATGACGAATTAAGATATCGCTCACTGCATTTGCAAGCCCTCAAAATCGTTGGATCATATAACAGGTGCTGTTCCAACGTATTGACACATCCTGTATTAATTTCGTCCCAGCACTCACCGATTTCCGCAATTCGTCGCTTGCGACACAGCTTTATCTGATGAAGCGTACAATCGTTTTTATTTTCAATAGTATACTCTGCAGCTCAGGTATTTGCAGAATATTTTGAGCTACTAAATTCAGTGTGTGAGCGAAACAAGGGATGTGCTTCTTCTTTCCGAACGCCATTTCTACAACTTTCACCATATTCGCGGCATTATCGGTAACGACTGCAGAGATTTTATCCTTGTCAAATCCCCACTCGTTGCAGGTTTTAATCAGCATTTGCGGAATGTACTCCGATGTATGTCTTTCATCCAATTGATAAACTCCCAACGTCATCGATTGGAATTCCGTGTCTAGACCAAAATTAGCTGTGGCGCCCAAAAAGCTACGCATCTGCATGTCCGACCAAATATCACTAATTAACGTGAGGTGATCGACTTTTGAAAGTTTGGATTTCAATATCGTTGCCAAGACGTTATACTTGTCATCAAGCCATCGAGTCACAGTGGTTTGGCTGGGAATCTTGTAATGCGGAACCGTAACTTTCAGCAGATTTTTGAAGCCTTGATTCTCTACCACAGAAAAGGGCTGGTTGTCCTCACAAATCATGTACAGGATAGCAATGTTGATTTTATTTGCTTTGTCACCAGTAGTTGACGTATATGAATAAATTTCTTCAAAACTGTTTTTTATTGACTTCTGAGTCTTTAGACGTTTGGCAGATGGCTCTTCGTCGCAATCAATGTCGATAGTTTCATCTGCTGGTGCTGTGTTCGATGTAAATGGCTGTGGAGTCAGTGCACTGGTGCTGTCGATGACCTCTTTAATTTCGTTTGTCAATGTACTTGGACTTGATAAATTTGAACACAACTTTTTTTTCAAATCATTTGTGTTTTTAATTTTCAGATCAATGGCTTTGTGGACGTTCTTTATATGCCCCGTTAAATTTGTCGTATTGCCAGCAGGTCATATCGATCCCTGACATATTTTGCATTTAGTCATTTTATCATCCATTTTTTCAAAGTATTTCCAAACATTGCTCTTTGTATTAGGTGCCGTACTAAAATAATTCTATAATAAAAAAAAGTTCGGTACATAAATGATCTGTTAACGAAATCGCGACATATATCAAAGCTTATAAAAAAAACGAAGTAAACAAAAATATTCAAATAGATGTTGCGATTTTCCAAATCATTTCGCCGATAATTGAACTAACATAATACATGCCATTCACGTTAAATTTAGTCGAAAGCGAAACAAAAACCTAACCTAATAAATATAGGATAAAATGAAATGACCTGCCAATGGAACTGGAGGAGTCTCGTCATTAGCTACGGCCCGGGAATTCGGCGGCGAGAAAAAGCTTCGCTGATACGAAACGGCCGGTAGAGTGCAGGAAGCAACGCTGAAAAGATCCAATTCGAGTTTTCTGAATTGAAAGTAGTGCCGTGCACGGCCCTCAGGTACCGATGTTCCGAGTGGTGGCGAGGTTTTGCAGATCTTGTCTACCTGTAGCGCCAGTGTGCACAGGCCATCTCACTTGCACACTATTACTGTTTCACTCGCGCAGCGATTGGGTAATAGTGAACGAGGCAAACAGAAATAGTATGACATAGTGTGGCGCTAGTGACATGTTACGTACACTAGAGCCACAAGTAAATAACATAGCTCAATAAAATTAGCCGCAGACTATGACAATATCGAATTCTTTTCCATGCCAATCGTTTGGTAGTCGTTTGTTAGTGTTTGTTAGACAAAATCCAGCATTTGTTAGGCGTTATTTATTTAATAATACGAAAAACAAATTTTATGTCAGAGTTAGCCGCAGGAAAATGATTTTCTAATTATTTTGAACTTTTTTTCGTAACTTATCGTTTGCTAGTCGTTTGTTAGTGATTATTAGTCGATTTTTATTGTTTGTCAGAGATTAATTTTGACTTTATCGTAAAAAAACTTTTCACTCCTATAGCACGCCGCAAGCCACGTGAAGTTGGCCGCATTGCCACGACGGCTGAGCAAGGCTTTGTAAATAAAACTTCTCAATTTCAGCAAAATGCTGATTATTTAAATCTTACTCGATTGTTAGTCATTTGTTAGGGTTTGTTAGATAAAATCCAGCGTTTGTTAGATTTTATTTATCTAATAATACCAAAAACAAATTTAATGTCAAAGTTAGCCGCAGGAAAATGCTTTTCTAATGATTTCGAACTTTTCTTCGGAACCAATCGTTTGTTAGTCGTTTGCTGAAATTGAGGAGTTACATGTACAAAGCCCTGCTCAGACGTCGTGGCAAAGCTGCCAACTTCACGTGGCTTGCAACCAACTTCACGTGGCTTGCAGCGTGCTATGGGAATGGAAAGTTTTTTGAAGATAAAGTCAAAATTAAGCTCTAACAAACGGTAAAAATCGACTAGCAATTACTAACAAACGACTAACAAACGATTGATTACGAAAAAAGTTCGAAATCATTAGAAAAGCATTTTCCTGCGGCTAACTTTCACACGAAATTTGTTTTTCGTATTTTTATATAAATAAAGTCTAACAAACGCTGGATTTTGTCTAACAAATGACTAACAATCGACTAACAATCGAGTAGGATTAAAATAATCAGCATTTTGCTGAAATTGAGGAGTTTCATGTACAAAGCCCGGCTCAGCCGTCGTGGAAATACGGCCAACTTCGCGTGGCTTGCAGCGTGCCATGGGAGTGAAAAGTTTTTTAACGATAAAGTCCAAATTAAGCTCTAACAAACGATAAAAATCGACTAACAATCACTAACAAACGATTGGTTACGAAAGAAAGTTCGAAATCGTTAGAAAACCACTTTCCTGCGGGTAACTTTGACATGAAATTTGTTTTTCATATTTTTAAATAAATAAAGTTTAATAAACGCTGGATTTTGTCTAACAAACGACTAACAATCGAGTAGAATTGAAATAATCAGCATTTTGCTGAAATTGAGAAGTTTCATGTACAAAGCCCTGCTCACCCGTCGTAGCAACGCGGCCAACTTCACGTGGCATGCAGCCAACTTCCCGTGGTTTGCGGCGTGTTATGGGAGTGAAAAGTTTTTTTCAACAATAAAGTCAAAATTAAGCTCTATCAAATGATAAAAATCGACCAACAATCACTAACAAACGGTTGGGTACGAAGAAAAATTCGAAATCATTAGAAAAGCATTTTCCTGCGGCTAACTTTGGCATGGAATTTGTTTTTCTTATTTTTAAATAAATAAAGTCTAACAAACGCTGGATTTTGTCTAACAAACACTAACAAACGACTAACAATCGAGTAGGATTAAAATAATCAGCATTTAGCTGAAATTGAGGAGTTTCATGTACAAAGCCCAGCTCAGCCGTCGTGGCAATGCGGCCAACTTCACGTGGCTTGCAACCAACTTCCCATGACTTGCGGCGGCCTATGGGAGTGAAAATTTGTTTTAACGATAAGTCAAAATTAAGGTCTAACAAACGATATAAATCGACCAACAATCACTAATAAAGACTCACAAACGATTGGTTACGAAGAAAAGTTCGAAATCATTAGAAAATCATTTTCCTGCGGCTAACTTTGACATGAAATTTGTTTCTCGTATTTTTAAATAAATAAAGTCTAACAAACGCTGGATTTTGTCTATCAAACGACTAACAATCGAGTAGGATTAAAATAATCAGCATTTTACTGAAATTGAGGAGTTTTATGTACAAAACCCTGCTCAGCCGTCGTGGCAATGCGGCCAACTTCACGTGGCTTGCAGCCAACTTCACGTGGCTTGCAGCGTGCTATGGGAGTGACTAGTTTTTCAACGATAAAGCCCAAATTTAACTCTAACAAACGATAAAAATCAACTCTCAATCACTAACAAACAACTAACAAACGATTGGTTATGAAGAAAAGTTCGAAATCATTAGAAAAGTATTTTCTTGCGGCTAACTTTGACATGAAATTTGTTTTTCGTATTTTTAAATGAATAAAGTCTAACAAACGCTGGATTTTATCCAACAAACACTAACAAACGACTAACAATCGAGAAGGATTGAAATAATCAGCATTTTGCTGAAATTGAGGAGTTTCATGTACAAAGCCCTGCTCAGCCGTCGTGGCAATCCGGCCAACTTCATGTGGCTTGCGGCGTGCTATGGGAGTGAAAAGTTTTTTCAACCATAAAGTCAAAGTTAAGCTCTAACAAGGGGTAAATATCGACTACCAATCATGAACATACGACTAACAAACGATTGGTTGCAAAAAAAAGTTCGAAATCATTAGAAAAGCATTTTCCTGCGGCCAACTTTGACATGAAATTTGTTTTTCGTATTTTTAAATAAATAAAGTCTAACAAACGCTGGATGCGTTTGTTAGACACTTTTGTTAGACGTTTGTTACACACAAGAAACACTTGCATGCGGACTCGGATTCGTTTCCCGATCTAAAATTCCTCGACTCCAAAAGAAATTCACATGAGATTCGACGTTGATAAATACGCCTGTTTCAACCATTTCTTTTATCGGATCGAGACGAATCGAAAATGAAAATCGGTCCATTCAAATTTTGTTTTATGTTTCATTGTCGAAATAACCTCGAGATTGTTCGGATTTGTTCCCAGTAGGTGATTTAAAAAAATCGATCACCCTCGGCACGACAATACCCATTGAGGACTGCTACTGCTGCTGTGGACTATAAACGTGAACGGATCCGATGGTCGGCGAGGCATTCTCATATTGTAGGGATTATTCCAAAACAGAAACATTTGCATGCGGACTCGGATTCGTTTCCCGATCTAAATGTCGTCGACTCGAAGAGAAATTCACATGAGATTCGACGGTGATAAATACGCCTGTTTCAACCGTTTTTTTATCGGTTCGAGACGAATCCAAAATAAAAAACGGTCCATTCAAATTCTGTTTTGTGTTTCATTATCAAAATAACCTCGAGATTGTTTAGATTCGTTCGCAGTGCGTAATTTTTTAAAATCTACCACCCTCGGCACGAAAATAGCCATTGAGGACTATCACTGCTGCTGTGGACTATGAACGTGAACGAATCCGAAAATCAATTTGATCAAATCATCTCTTATGTTTGTTTATCGAAATCATGTTTGCAATGTTTGGATTCGTTTCCCTGATTGATTTTAAAAATGTATCCTCCCTCGGTATTGAGAACATCGTTTAGGAATCACTACTCCTGCGGTGGACTGCGAAAAGATAAGAAACCGAGGTCTTGCGCAATGTTTTCTGATTGTCGAGCTTGTTCCGCAACGAGACCACTTGCATCCACACTTGGACTAGTTTTCAGCTATGAAAAACATTTATCCAAATGGAGATTTACGCGAGGTCCTACTTGGATTTTTTCAACTTTGAAAAATTCGAAAATGTTTTTTTTTAGTATCGAAACGAGTCCAACGTGCGAAACGATTCGTTCAAATAATGTTTCACGTTCGTTTATTGAAATCATCTTGCTAGTGGTTGGATTCGATTCCTTTTCATAATTTGGAAAAAACATACACTCTTCAATGCTTAAAAGAGCGTTTTTCAACTGCTATCGTTGCACTAGCCAACGAAAAGAAATGAATCGAATGCGTTAGGCAGTGTTTTCCGGTTGTAGGATTTATTCTACACAAGAAGTACTGGCACGCGCACTTGGATTAATTCCCACCTGTGAAAAACTTTCATCACAACAGAGATTGACACGAGATACGATTCTTTTTGCCTGCAAACTTTGAGGCTTTTTTGGTAAAGCGTAACACTCAAACGTCTATCGTTTTTAATTAATTACTAGAGAAGAACCTAATTCTTTGCGCCATCACTTCGGTAAAGCGAGCCGAAACATGATTTGAAGAAATCTTCTGTTACCTTGCATTCGTCGTGATATCCAAAAGATATCCAATAGGAGTAGATTTTTTATAATTTGAAACAATTAAACGTCATAATATATATTTTTGAACAAATACTTGTTACGTAGACCGATGTGTTGGTCTAGTGGTTAGCGTGCTTGCCTCTGGAATCAACACATCGGGAGGTCGCGGGTTCGAATCACCGTCTCGTAGTTTCGAAGAGAAATAAAAACACAGGCGTGACGTAGCTCCAGTTCTACACGGGTGTCGCGCACACGGACCGGTACGTGTGTGTGTCGGGTGTGTATGGCTGTAGCCTGTGAGCTTATTTCTCGACGAAACGCGACTAGCTCCGACGCTGGGAAGCGAACTCGTGACCGGCTGTATTGGTATAGGTTTTCCGCAGTTTCTCTATACCCATGACAGAAAATGTCATGGTGAATGCGATACAAAGGGGGAAGTCGGCTGCGGCCGCAAGGTGGGGATCGATGAGGGATGTGGATTGGAGAAAATGGTGGGAAATGTAAAAAGGGGAAATCCCTGTACATGGAAGCTACAAATAGCGAAGCGTTCACCGTAGCAGATGCAATAAAAAAAAATACTTGTTACGTTCGTTCAAAATCTCGTGCGTTGGGAAACCCGCTTGAAGATAATATTTTCTACGGCAATAGAGAGTAAAAATTACATATATTAAAAGCCAATACACAATGTATTTTATCGTGGAAACTCTTTTATGTTGGTGGCTAACAAATGGGATATAAATACGAAACCAGATGTCTATAATTTATCGGTAATCCATGTTCAGAAGCACCGAGTATTACAGTAAATTATTTTTTAGTTCGTATTTATATTTCTTCGGCACTGACTCCGAAAATATCGCATACAGAAACAGAATGTTCCGCGTCGGCTTTTTATTTATTTATTCTCCAGTATTCTGTACTTTATTATTGTTGCTCCGGATGTATTTACTCATCGAATTAATGTTGTATATTTCTTCTGAAATGGATTCCGTATGTTCTCTTTTCCCAATCTCGCATTCATATATTTCATCCTTTCGAGATTTTGCATGCCTGCATTCACGGTGCAGTTGCCACGCATAAGCGCTGTCATTTTTTCGCGAGGCTGTATCGCATGGAGCCTAGATACCAGGAGGTTCAGCGGCAATGCAAAGGCGCTGAAAAAACCGTCCCCGAAAATGGCCCGAAGTGATGGCGCTGGGGTGCAGCGCGACCGACATATATAGTAATATATTGGTCAACGAGGTGAAAGTGATCGGATGAGTTTCTAACCTCACGACAGACCGATCGTGACATCAAACGTCGAAATATCCGCCGATTCATAATTTCCTCATGACGGTTCGGAAAAAAAAACGCAAAAGCGAGAAACGATCTCAAACTCAAAATGGCGGCGATTTACATTTAATAAAAAAAACGGGTACGTACTCCCATAAAAAATATAATTGTGAAGCTGCCATCAAAATTTCAACCTCGAAATCGATGCATGCAAAGGTGGTCGAGTACTCCGTCTTCCGAGATCGAAAAAAGTGCTATCAAAATTGATGCATGCAAAGGTGGTCGAGTAATCCGTCTTCCGAGATCGAAAAAAGTGGTTTCGAGAAAAACGCGTTTAAAGTTGTACGAGCAACTCAGCGCGCGGTCCAAGGCGCTGCGGCCAAATCGATAATTGAACCTTTAAATAAAAAAATTTGCTACAGGACCAATTGCATATTGTTTTTATGACACCAAAGTATTTTTAGGAAAGAAAACGTCTTTCCAAAGTCCTAGAGTGGTGTTATCCCTTAACACTAATGAGGGTTAGGTACATCATCTGTGATCTGTCTTAGATCACACCTATGTTTAGCGTATATCTATATACATATAGGTTGCGGAGCACCCCAGCGCCATCCTTTCTCGTTCTCGTTTTGGGGACGAGTTGAAAGGCCTCGCTGAACCTCCTGGTATCTAGGCTCCATGCTGTATCGCCTCACGGGTTAGAAATGACTCGTGACACATCAGTCTGAAATTCGTTCGAAAATCTATCAATGACGTTAACTTCACAGAACGGTAATGTTTCCGCTCTTTGAAGTTAGCTCTCACACAACAGGTTCAGGCATTAACTGAAGGCACTGTACAAAGCCCTGCTCAGCCTTCGTGGTAATACGGCCAACTTCACGTGGCTTGCAGCCAACTACACGTGGCTTCTGGCGTGCTATGGGAGTGAAATTTTTTTAAATGATAAAGTCAAAATTAAGCTCTAACAAACGATAAAAATCGACTAACAATCACTAACAAACGACTAACAAAGGATTGGTTACGAAAAAAAGTTCGAAATCATTAGAAAAGCATTTTTCTGCGGCTAACTTTGACATAAAATTTGTTTTTAGTATTATTAAATAAATAACGTCTAACAAACGCTGGATTTTTTCTAACAAACACTAACAAATGACTAACAAACGATTGGCATGGAAAAGAATTCGATATTTTCATAGTGGGCGGCTAAGTTTATTGAGCTAAATAACATCGGCAAAACATCGTCACCACTAGAGCCATCTGTGCTTGGAGGCTGTGGTGTCATGATGTTCTTTCTGTTGAATAAATTTGCCGTGCTTGGGTCGTTGTGGCGCGAACGCTCAACGGACGCTCATGGAAGGTTCTCGCAGTCTCCGTCGTTTCCCCTTCCACGAGCGTGCGAGATGCTGGTGTTAGCAGCCAAACGCGTTAGTCTTGCTTTGTACGCTGAACCGAGCAGAGAAGGGTTCTAGCTTGTCACTACTACATATATATATATTGCGAAGAGTCTACGTCTCAGTATTCTTTATTCCCTCCGCCACTACTCCTTCCCTCACGGTACAAATAAGAGCATAGGGTGAATACATTGATGTTCACCGGCATTGCGCAACAGGTTTTTTTGTAAAACAGTTGCGAGAATGCCTGATGAGATATCTGTGAGAAGCATACCAAAGTTCGATGGGAAAAATTTTCTCGCGTGGAAGTTCCAAATAAGGGCACTTCTAGTCGCGTATGGAATCGACGATGTGGTGCTGGGTGCGAGAGTCAAGCCGGGCAACACGGCGGCGGAAGTCGGTGCGAGGAAACAATGGATCAAGGACAACGCTAAGGCGATGGTAATCATCTCGTCTTCGCTCGAAGTCGATCAACTCGAGGGGCTTCTTGTCTGTGAAACGGCGAAAGAGATGTGGGAAAAGTTGTCGACAATTCACGAACAAAATTCTGCGACAAATCGGCTCCTACTGACTCAAAAATTCCACCAGTACTCGATGGGTGCGAACGATACTGTTGCACAACATATCGCGAGAGTACAGAATATGGCGAGGCAACTGATGGATCTCGGTGAAAACGTGTCAGACGTCACTATCATGGCGAAGGTTTTAGCGGGGTTGACGCCGAAATTCAACACGCTACAAATCGCGTGGGATAGTGTGGATCCTGGGAGACAAACGTTAAATAATCTACAGGAACGTCTAATCAACGAGGAAATACGTTTAAACGCGGAAAGTGACGGCGCGACGACATTAGCGGCGATGAGACACAGCGGCGAGAAGGTCGGTAGTAGAGGACAAAACAAAGAAGACTCAAAGTACAAAGGCGACAAGAAAAACCGTCGCGCGAAAAAGAAAAAAGAAAGTGAGTGCTACAGTTGTCAAGAGAAAGGACATTACGCGAGAGACTGCCCGGCGCGAAATCAAAACAAAAGTGACCGCGAAAAAGGTGAGTCACAAGACTATGCTTTGATTGCCGCAAGTGAGGGGTACGAGGGAGATTGTCGAGCGCAAGGTCGGTACAGTAGGCCATCTAACGAGCAAACGAGAAAGTTACTCGCGACAGATGCGCGAGAAATCTGGTATACCGACAGCGGTGCTTCTCGCCATATCATTTATCGACGGGGATGGTTTATCGACTTTCGGCCTAGTCGAGGCAGCACGATATCGCTGGGTGATAACGGTGTGTGCGAGGTTGCCGGCGAAGGGACAATTGAGATAGAGAGACTCGTGGGTGATGTGTGGTGCGCGGCGCGACTCGACAATGTGCTCTATGTACCGGCAGTAAGAAAAAATTTGTTCTCGGTGGGCACGTGCACAACAAAGGGTCTCGCAGTGAATTTTAAAGACGAGTTTGTCCGCGTGTTCGATAAGGACTATGTCGTGGCAATTGGAGTGAAGCAATCAAACGAGATCTACCGAATGTTTTTCCGAGTCAAGAGTGTGCGCGAGGTGGGGGAAGCGAACGTGTCAGCAACAAGCTTCAAAGTGTGGCACGAACGCCTCGGACATCTCCATCAGCGCGCCCTGGGCGAGCTCGTCGAAAAACAACTCGTGCAAGGAGTGAACAAGATCTCGAAGGACAAAGATTTTTTCTGCGACGCGTGTCAGCTAGGCAAAGCTCATCGTTTACCATTCAAAAAGGTGAGAGACAAAAAAGTGAGCACGAAATTAGGCGAACTCTTCCACAGTGACGTGTGTGGACCAATGTCCGAGAACTCTGTATCAGGTTCGCGGTTCTTTGTCACGTTCATCGATGACGCGTCGGGGTATCGTCACGTGTATTTTCTTAAACACAAATCAGACGTATTTGAGTGCTTTAAGAAATTCGAAAGTCTCGTGACGAATAAATTTGGCTCCCCGATGAAAACCTTGAGATCGGACAACGGTCGGGAATACGTGAACGAGAGGATGACGCAGTTGTTACAGTCGCGCGGAATCAAATTCGAGACAAGTGCGCCATACACACCCGAACAAAACGGTAAAGCGGAGCGCGACAACCGTACAATTGTTGAGTGTGCGCGTACGTTGCTGAAGGCAAAAGAGTTGCCAATTTTTCTGTGGGCAGAAGCCGTAAACACTGCAGTCTACCTCCAGAATCGGGTGTTATCCTCAGAGAAGCGAGGAGGGAAAACACCGTGGGAAATCTGGACAGGAACGAAACCAAATCTCGGACACGCGAGGGTGTTTGGTTCGGAAGCGTTTGTTCACGTGCCCAAGGAGTTCACGAGAAAATTCGATGCAAGAGCGAAAAAGGGATTGTTCGTCGGATATGAAGGCGATTCGACCAACTACAGGGTGTATCATCCGGAAACGAGGAAAATTACGGTATCGAGAAACGTAATTTTCCACGAGGAGTTCAAGAAAACAACAACACTCGAGGTAACAGAGGCGAGAGTGATCCTACCGATGGCAGACCACGCAGAAGAAGACGACGACGAAGCAGGGGTCGAGCGAGAAGAGATCGCACGAGAAATAACGGCGGAACGTGCAGTCGAAAATGCAGGAACCGCGCGTCAAACGAGAGATAACGAGCAGATACAACTTATCGATCGTTGTCGACTTCGAGATCGAGCGTTGTTAAAAGGTCCTGCGAGACTCGGTGAGTATGAACTAAATTTTGTCGAATACGAGGTTCCTCAGACATATCAAGACGCAATCGAAGGGAAAGATTCCGCAAGGTGGGTGGAGGCAATTCGCGAAGAAATTGCTGCTCACGAGAAAAATAACACCTGGACGATCGTCCCGCGAGAGGTCAAGAAGAAGACGATTGACTCAAAATGGGTATTTAAAGTCCTCCGAGACAGAGAAGGTCACATAAATCGATACAAGGCTCGATTGTGTGCGCGAGGTTTCAAGCAACGAGAGGGGATCGACTACAAGGAGACGTTTTCGCCAGTAGTCAGATACGATTCAGTTCGTATATTGCTGGCTGTCATCGCTCAAGAAGACCTCGAAATGATGCAATTCGACGTGAGAACGGCGTTTCTCTACGGCGATCTCGAGGAGAAGATCGATATGGATGTGCCGGAGGGACTTAGTGTGAGTGGCGGTGTAAAAAATGTGTCAAAGTGGGTATGTCGATTGAATAAGTCGCTGTACGGGCTTAAACAAGCACCTCGTTGTTGGAACAAAAGGTTCTCCGATTTTTTGCGAGTTTTTAATTTAAAATCAAGCGATGCGGACAAATGCGGGTTATACGGAGAATTTGAGGGCGAGAAAATTTATTTGGCATTATTTGTAGACGACGGGCTTGTTGCGTGTAAGTCTCAAGAAGTGTTGCGCGAAATAGCAAGTAGATTGAGCGAAGAGTTCGAGATCACAGTGGGCGACGCGAGCACTTTCGTAGGAATCCAAATCGAGCGTGATAGGGAACCGAAGTCTGTGTTCATTCATCAAAGCTCGTATGTCACGAGGATACTCGAGAAGTTCAGGATGAGCAACGCGAAACCAGTTAGTGTACCTGCAGATCCTCACGCGATATTATCTCCGGTGGAAACGCACGAGGAAAAACTGTCGGATGTACCGTATCGCGAGGCCGTAGGGTCTTTAATGTTTCTGGCGATTGTGTCAAGGCCGGACATCGCGTTTGTAGTGAGCAACGTGAGCAAATTCTTGAACAATCACAGTCGAAGCCACTGGCAAGCTGTAAAAAGAGTATTTGCCTATCTGGTCGGTACAGTAGATCTCGGAATCGAGTATAAAAGCGGCGGAAGCGAGCCTGAGTTAAGGGGTTTTTCAGACGCCGATTACGCAAGCGACATCGAGACGAGGAGGTCGACTACCGGTTACGTTTTTAGCTTGGCAAATGGCGTAGTCTCGTGGTCGTCACAGCGACAGAAAATGGTTACAAAGAGTACAACCGAGTCTGAGTATGTCGCGGCATCGTCTGCTGCGAGCGAAGCTGTGTGGCTGCGAAACTTGCTGAGTGACATCGGACATGGATGTGAACAATCTACCGAGTTGTACGTAGACAACGAGAGCGCCATTAAATTGGTCAAAAACCCAGAGTTCCATAAAAGGACCAAACACATCGATGTCCGATATCATCACATTCGAGAGTTGGCTGAGAGTGGCGTGATTCGAGTAAAACATGTAAGCTCGAAAGCACAACGCGCCGATATGTTTACAAAAGCGTTGCCAAAAGTGGCCTTTAGTCGACTGTGTGAGAGCATAGGAATGTGTGTGAGAGCGACCAAGCATGCAAATGGCGGAAGTGTTGAATAAATTTGCCGTGCTTGGGTCGTTGTGGCGCGAACGCTCAACGGACGCTCATGGAAGGTTCTCGCAGTCTCCGTCGTTTCCCCTTCCACGAGCGTGCGAGATGCTGGTGTTAGCAGCCAAACGCGTTAGTCTTGCTTTGTACGCTGAACCGAGCAGAGAAGGGTTCTAGCTTGTCACTACTACATATATATATATTGCGAAGAGTCTACATCTCAGTATTCTTTATTCCCTCCGCCACTACTCCTTCCCTCACGGTACAAATAAGAGCATAGGGTGAATACATTGATGTTCACCGGCATTGCGCAACACTTTCATTCTTCCATAGCAAGAGATAAAAAAGATATAAAGAAAGCCTAAAAGCCTACAGAGCCTAGAAAGCCAAACATGAGTCAGAATACACAGTGCGTTCGGTGCAAGATATTTGCTTATTCTAAAATTCCATACACCGAATGAAATACATCGATGCATCATTAAACATCGACAGTAAGCGGTATATCGGATTGATTCGATGCATCGAATAGAAAACATCAATGTTTTCGATACATCGATGTGTTTCGAGCATCCCTAGTTTGACAACGGCTCATTTCAATTTCTTCGTTTAAGAACCGAGCATAATCGTCAAACGTAATCATCCTAGCCGCAAAACTACTCTTGCCACCTTCAACTTTTTTAGTGTCCTTCTTACCCTCGACACGTGTCGCATATATTTTCGATCGACGTCCAATGAACTCAGTCATAACTGCACTATTACATTCGTGTTGCATAAGACCTCGTACGTTCTTGGTGACTAGTGGCATACCATACCTATTGTCCGCCGAATAGTCGCTCGTATGATATTGTTCAATATCGCACTACATATCCGGGTATGCGTCATCGCTCTCAATGTCGTATATGAGACTATACATATCGATAGACATAACTACATTTATCCCGATACAGAAGTACCACATACTGATAATGAAATCCATACAAGCATGTTTTGGATACTTCGAGCTACGTATATCGGCTACATATATCGGCTTGTTGAACTTCAATTCTATAACAATAAGGTTTTCGGAAAAACGCATCGGCTATGGAAGTTTGGCTTGACAATAATTGCCTCTGCACCATACCTCCCCCCCCCCCTTTGTGGAAAGCTTCACTTCTACATGATTGCGCACATTCACCATTGTTTTGCCAAACACCGCATTATTCATCCATTCGAACACATTAATTTCAAAATGGTTTTTGGCTAACGTTCGAGACTGACTGTTCAACTCGATTTACGAACGCAGCCATGAGCATTGTGTGAACTATAATACTCTATGAATTTTAGTGAGGAAGAGTCCGTGGCGTAAACACTGTTGCAAATTTCAGTAGAGTCTGATGTAGCGTCTTTTTTTATCGCAGACCGTTGCGAGCAGCTTTTCCTGCCGCGTACCCAATGGTTTTTCGTGGATTGGGCAAAATAGCAGGTCTTTGTGCGCATCATGTATAGTAGCAATTGTGGATATTGCAAGTCGACCTCAAGGATATAGCCTGAAGGTGAGTCTAGCGCGATGGCTGATGGACCAAACTTGGACACATCGTTGGCACAGCGAAAATCTGCATATGGCAAAGGTTGACACATTACCCATCCATACAAAGTGTTGACGTCAAAATCCATCAAGTATGATGACGATTTCGATGGATCAAACGACTCTGTGTTCTCATTATTATCATGTGCATACCTGCTTGAGCATAGTCTCAGATCACCTTATATACGGCGCTCAACGAATAAAACCACGTCGATGTCTGTTAGCAATTCAAACTTGACGTTCGAGTATTTTAGAATTGCATCCCAGGTATATCCTGGCAATGGATAGTAATACGCAGGATCTAGTACATAGCTCTCAACGCACGTATTCCGAAGTTTCCGAAATACGTACCACAAGACATTTGTACCACAAGACGTCTGTCTTCAGGTACAAATAGCGATATTCACCCAGCGTTCGATTGGAGAATGGGAGTGCATGTTTGAAGCTGCATTTTTTTATTTCACGTATGGCCACTGGAAATTCGATGTCCTGTAGATTCAGTACCGTTGAATAATGTCGATATGAAGCTGGTCGGTCTCTGTTTCGTTCGGCTGGGATATAGAGCTGCGACTATCGCCCATGCGAAACATGCATGATCGTTTGATTTCATATTCGTCACAGCCCTCTTCAGCATTATTTCCCGCGGCAATATTGTACAACACCCGGCGCGCATCGGTTTATACTTATTTACATTTATCGTCAGGTTGAGTATTTTTCGCAAAGTCACTGTCACGTTCTTGAAATTCATCAAGCAGGGTTAAAGTCGACTCCATAATGCGTTGTCCATACCACCCATGCCAACCGCTTGCATAAAATAGTTCACTGTTTCGCGTCTTAATTCTTTTATTAGCATGTTTTTTACCCCCCGCGATTTCACCATTGAACACTGAATTAACTTTAAGGGATAAAGCGACGTAGAATTTTCAAAAAATCAAATTTTTCGCTAAAACGGCGCTTTGTCATCATAAGATAAGTTACTATTCGATGTAAAGCAATAATTTTTTTCACCGACTTTGAGCGTATAATGTAAGCCCACCTCTGGCACGCCCAGAGGCATATGTGAAACATTAAACACGTTTTTCTCGAAACACCTTTTTTCCAATTGGCGTGACAAATAACTTCAACAATTTTTACTAGATTCACTTCATATTTTAAAGTTATGTTCTTAATTGCATTTCGCATACGAAAAATTTCACTGAAAATTCAAGTTCAATTCCAATTCAAGTTCACATACCTACAACTTTTGAATAAAACGATATTTTTTAATTTCCGTACGTACTTCTCTAGGCATTCTAATGTAGCTTGACGAGAATATTTGTTTTTTGTTCTAGAGCAAAAATTGTGGATGCTCATTGTCACGCCGCGGAACGCCTAAAAAATATAACAAAAAGAAATATTAGTAGTCGGCCATTTTGTACATCGAAAAAAATATATTTTTTCTAACAGCTTGATATTCATACTAAATAGATGTGTAACTAATTTTTTGAGTGAATCACTTTTTCATACGAAAAAAAAATTGATAAATTCGCACATGATTTTATACCCGTTATTGTGGCCTAACCCCTTAACGCTATTGTGTTTGCAAATAGTATATCGACATGTTGAAGAACTATTTCTCGAGCATCTTTGTGAAGCTGTTGTGACTCTGTGGTTGCGATTCATTAGAGAACCGGTCAATATTCGACTCTCGAATGATGTGTCAATCTCTCGGCAGATCAACCCATCACCGCTGTGTCCTGCACCCGTCTGTATAAAATGACTGCGCCCAGAATTATTCAATCCTTACAGACGTACTATTGGGCAATCAGTGACTGTTGATGGCGAATTAATGATTGCCAGCGCTTTATTCGGCTTTGCGTTTTCAGCACTTCGATGAACTCGATGCATCGTTGCTACCACGCAGCAAAATCTTCGATGGAACTTAAGAGCGCGGCTGGCTCGTGCAAGATTTGTTCTGAATGTTTGATGCTATTCTCTAAATTAGCGAGTTGGAATGACTCCCAAGGTGTTAACCAACTGACCGCTTCATTCAAACTTCGGCCAGTTTTGAGTGCAGCAGATCATTAAAAGTGGTCCTCCTTTCAGAAAAATAATTTTCGTCTATCTTTACTTTTTGGGGAAAAATGTCACACCGGAGTTTTTAATAGCGCGTTGGTAGTGATAGCTGAGAAAATCGATACAAAAAAACAGCAAGTCGGGATGCATGTGGTTAAAAGATGTATTTCATGGGTACTGCAGCTGTGCTCAAGTAGTCCATCTGCGGTTGAAGCCAAAGGCCTTTGACGATAGATCTTTAATGTTTATAATTTTTTCTAAGGAATACGCCGTTTTATGTATGTTTTGAATATCCAAGCTATACAAAAATTCCCCATCACTTGGAAAGTGCCTATGAATGTCGACGACTAAAAAATGGTTCAACCCTGTGGGTGACTTATTAAGACCTGTAGAGTCTCAAGTGTCATCAGCGAGATTCGTGACGGGGTGGATTACGTACTCACACAGATGCAAACATCTTAAGGTTATTTCGGAATGAAACCAAGACCTTTACGGGTGGACGTTTGTTTTTTTTATTTTAAACAATGACTCATTTCATAGCTGCAGCTGCATAAAATAAATAAAGCATGTAATTTAAAAAGCTTCCGGTCATATGGCATCGAGCGTTTTCTTATTGCCGAAAATTTGCCTAGCCTCATACGGTAGTTTCTCTCTCTCATACACACACACATGCGCGCGTCTATTTTTTTATACAGACTCAATAGTGTAGAAATAAAAACACTTTTCCTGCATTGATAAAGATTGCATACTTTTTTATGTGTTTAATCAATTATCAGATTAATAGGTTTCAACGTCCATCCACTGCTCTATGCCCCCCCACCCACAAAAATTTGTGGATAGTGGCTTCTCCCTCCCGCCCTCTGGTCTATGACAGGCATTCGGAACCCATGCCTACCCCCCTCCACAGACATCCTCGCCCCGGCGTCGCCCCACCCCTCATTGACGTGACATCGCCGCGCTTAACTACCTCGCCCCTTCGCCCCTCAGTAGCTTGTGTTTGGAGAGCTACGGGTGTAGCTCTACTACTTACACGGTTCCATACAACATAGTTTCGAAAAAAACACAAAAGAAAGCGTAACGCAATGAAAGATTTGACCCTTCACGAAAATCGTCACAACTCTGTACATTTTTTAAGTTTTTAGAAGTTTCTTGTTGCAAAGTAAAGTTGAGACCCTAGGCTATAATAATAAGCAATGCTTTTTTTTTATATTCCGACGTTACGCAAACCGTTTAACCGCTAGTCATCTTTGGTGCGAATGACCACAGTTGAATTTGGTGGGTAAGTGGGATTCATAAATCCCCCTAGTTGGATATCGATAAATCCGGGTTGGTAAGACTCGTTCCAATACCTTTCTTCCATATAAACGTAGTAAGCGAAAAATTGCAATGAACCGTAAATAGTGAAATGAAAACAATATGCTACTTTCTTTTCACCTGTTAATTCCAACGATGCACGACATTTTATGTGGCCTCCGTAGATTTATCAGTTTCCAGATTGCGATAGCGACGAAGACGAGGATTTCAAGCAGCAGGATAAAGAATTGAAGGCGACCGTGCCTTTCGCGGTAGTAGGAAGTTCGACCGTTCTCGAAGTGGCTGGACGAAAAGTTCGAGGCCGCCAATATCCGTGGGGAGTCGTGGAAGGTGAGTACATTTTTTTTTACTCTGCATCAAACATTTGGACGATGTTAAGAATATTAATTTTAAATCATAATTACATTTATAACATTTTTCGAATGTTTCGAAATTTACTTAAAAGATGAACAATTCAATTGCAATATACAGTATTAATAAAATTATTCAGAACATAATAGTAGAAAAAATCAGTATAATCGTTGTGCTGCTTATTAAATGGGTTTTATAAGTTTTTTATTACTCCCGTTTTTTTCAATAAAAAATTCTTACTTTAAAACTTCGAAAAAGGTCGTTTTTTTCAAATTTGATTGCTTCGGGAAAAAATTAAATTAGTCCGATGCATGACAACATATTTAACGAATCAAATTTTATTTATCTTTTCTCGTGCAATAATTATTTAATATCAGCACTCTTAACAATCTTGTAGTGATTTAGTGTGGTGCGTAATCATTGCAGGCTGTAAGGGCAACGCAGGTGAGAAAAGCCCCACCAAAATTATTCACAAAACCGGTTGATACTCATTTATTAAAAAGTAGCAGAGCGAAAGAAAATGAACACTCGCACTTCCGTTTGACCAGTTCAAACCGTAGAACGGAATTCAAAACGAGATTAAACAAATGTGTTCTTCGGATCTCTTTTTGGATTGACTGATAAATTTGTTGCTATGCGGATTGGAAACGAAGATTAACATTATAACTTGAAAAAATGCGAACGAGAACAGGATACCGAAAATAAAATTATCGAAATGAAAACATCTTTCTACAAAAACAAAAGTCTTTGGCGAGTTCATAACATATATTGGAATTTGTACTACATGTACTATGGATAAACACATTACACGACCATGCAGACTAGGTAAATAGGGCGTTTGATTTTTCATGAGTTTCTTTTTGGTTATACTTTTTGTACTCTATTTTTTCCGCTATAAATTATAATAATTTAAATTTAATATTTTTAATTATAATGGTTTGTCTTGTAAGGTTTCAAATTATAATGGTCTTTTATGTGTCTAATCCTTCGAGCAATCAATTTTTCAGCCGAAATTAAGGATATGGCTCATACATCGGGCCTCGAGACCGTGTGTGGCTCTAATCAAGCAGCTATGAGTGCGAGAAAACTAGCTAGTTTGCAGGTGCCGAGCGTTCTCCGAGTCGGCTGATATTTCGGAAAACAGAAAAGCAACACTTTTTCCTCTGTTCAATGATGACCGTCTTTCTCTTCGTTTGCCCGAAATGTGATCCGTTCAGGAAAAAACTTGGCCATGGTGATCTTTACCGAGAATACGTATGAACCCACGGCTGGCGTCTTGTTTTCAATCCCACAAGCAATCAATTTTTCGGCCTACATCAATAGCTAATGCATTTTTTTTAACGTAATATTTCCGCACGAGAAATTAATTGCCCGAGGGTTTAGCGTTGCCACCCACGAGTTTCCGTTAACGCGACGGTAAATTCGACAGAGACATGATAAATTGCCAACTGTGCACCGGGCATTTATCGATCGCACTGACCGAATGAGTGCGATTCAAATAAGAATTTGAGAAAGTCGTTACAATTTTGTACAATCTCTCAAGGGCCATCCATTTTCTCAGATGATCATATTTCCACACATTCAAATTCGAATTAATGGCCCAACATTATGCGTGACAACCTGAACCGAACATAAGTAGTTTTTCGATTTTTTTCTCAGAAATTGCTGCACCGAATGATTTTAATTTTTCACAGTCGATACCTAATCGATAGATCAAAGACCTAAAACTTTCGGATACTTAAGTTTTTTAAGTTTGCCGTTGAATTTATCACGGAGAACTGCAATGGACGAAGGTCAGGAAACGAACTTTCGGTTGATCCAATCGCATATCAAATAGAAACTCGATCTAGATATGTTAGAAACATGCATGTGGACGTTTGAAGGTTTGCATTGTAAAAAAGTGTAGCTGAGAAAAATTCTGAAAATCACCGTGTAGATATTTTGTTATGATTGGGGCGAAGTGTGTGCGTGTCGCTCGTGCTTCTAAATGCAAATCGTTGATTATCGTATAAACACATTTGGACTTTCTTTCTACTTTGCATAGTTGAAAATCCGAAGCACAGCGACTTTGTAAAATTGAGGACAATGCTCATTTCGACTCACATGCAAGATCTTAAGGACGTCACGCAGGATGTTCATTATGAGAACTTTCGTGCTCAGTGCATCTCCCAAATATCGCAACAGGCCATCCGGGAAAGGAGGTATTTACGCATGTAAATAAATATATTTTGTTCTATTTTTTGTACTTATAATTTAGATTTTGTTTCCGTTTACAAAGGGCGAGAGGGCCGGCGATCTTCGTCAATCACTAATCTTAAGGTCATGTATCACGCTGCGAAATTTCGACGCCGTCTCTCGTTCAGAACGGTATTGCAGAACTCGTAGCTTTTGCCTAGGCGTCGCTACAAACCATGGTCTTATGCCGATCACACAAGCTTTTGCATAGCATAGCATACCATAGCATAAGATGGTTCGACCAATCGCATTGTACTATATATACGGGTGTACTATGTATACACGCATAGAGGTACGCGATTGGTCGAAACATCTTATGCTACGTTATGCTATACTAGGCAAAAGCGTGTGTGATCGGATTTACATACCGGTCTAGAAACCCAGGCGTTTTTTAGTAGTAGGGAGTTATTAGTGAGGCACAAACTCAGTTCCGTAGGGTTGTAGGTATAGGGCAATAAACAACCTCCTCAAAGTCTCTGAATCGTGTTTCCGTGCCCGGTTTCAGTGTCAAAAGGAAGTGAATGGACTGGTCATGGAAGTAAATGATTGTTTTAGAAACTGCTTACAGACTGCATCCTGGGGAAATATTGGAAAAGTTTTAAATGCCTAGTTGAAATGTTTGAAAATAATGATTTTTTGTTTTCTCAAAATATACCCTTTCAAAAATATTCCCCGAAAATTTCCAGTTGATCCATTCAAAGTTCAGCTGTGGGCCTTTAAAGGTAGGTTCCGTGAACCGGTGGACTTTCAACGCGATATTCTGAAAATGACTTTTTCAGATCGGTGACCACGATATCTTAAACATCACTTGGTCGATCAACTTCAAATTTTACAAGTTTTTTAAATATCAAAAAGCAGTGACTGAAAGAAAGAATTTTTTTCGATGCACAGTTTTTTTTTAAATAAATTAAATGGAACGTTTTTTCCACCGAAAATCGATAATTTTACTTAGGGATACCACCTTTTTTTAACAAATATTTCATTAAATCCTTCATCTATGGGTCAGACAATTTCATGAAAAAACTGAATGTATTTGATTTTTTTATTTTGGATGATTTGTTTCCGAGCAGCAGTGGTCACCGCGAAGGACGTTTTACAAACAGCGGTCTGCACAAACCATTGTATCCACAACATTTATAAATACTTTTCAATGCAAAAATTGTAAGAGATACCTGAAACCATACTCTTTGATGTAAAAAAAAACCTGCACATATTTTCCCAGAAAAAAATCACAAAAATACCTCTTTGTTCCGGCCATTAGCTAGATGTAACTCGTCAAGGCCATGTGCCACGCGCCAGAAAATTTCGACGCAGTGTTCCGCCACGGCGGTAGTGCAGAGCTCGCAGTTTTTAGCTTCGAACCGCCGCTCACTACCGCCGGATAGCGCAGCGCTCGTTTTCTATAGGGCGTCGACGTCCCGTGCTATGTCGAAGAGTAGAGTTCCGATAGGCAACGATTGCTGCATGGGTGTGGGTTTCGCTACGCCGACCGCGTGCAGAAAGAAGTAACCTTCTCGCACGCAGTATGGTCCTAACGAGAACACACTCTGTATATATGTATGTGTACCAAACGATACACACAACTAAATTTAGCGCCCATAGCACGCTTCGTAGTATGTGCTCGCTCTGCAGAAGAGCGGTGAAACATTGGATAATTGTTCTTTTTTTTTTAAATAATAGGTGAGGCGATGGGATTAGTCCTTCTTTTTCTCTTAACTTCGGCTTGGTATACGAGTGCTTTTTATTTTACCTTCTAACGGTAATGCATGAGAAAACTTCTACACGATGGGAATTATAAATAGGTAACGATATACTTTACAGATAAATTCTTAATTCTAGTTGACACTCGGCTGCAAGGCAACCTAACGGAGCGTTGCGCCACTCGCTTTAAGTTAGTAATTTACGCGGAGCCCCGACCGACCGCGTGGCGGGCTACTCCGATTTCGCGTCTCTCTCTATCTCTTTCTATCTCTCTATCTCTCTCTATCTCTCTCTAAAGATTGCAGTAGTAGAATGCAGTAGTCGGTACAAGTAGCACGTATGCGTCCGTAGTAAAGGCGACACAGATTAGTTTTCCGCGTGGTCCAACTGTCACGGTTAATAAGTCAGCAGATAATCGGGTGATTATAGAGCCGCACGCTTCGGAGGCTGAACGCTTTACTTCGGCAAATGCCACCAAGCAAGTGCTATACGACACGCTCAACCCGGTAACTTTAGGTCTTAAGATTACGAATATGTCCCGTATCCGTAACAATGGTGTACGCATACAGGCAAGTACGGGTGACCTCCAAAAATTAAAAACGCTAAGCAGTCTCGCTGACGCTGGTCTGCAAGTTTTAGATGACGTTAAATTGAATCCTCGACTACTTCTACAGGACGTTCCCGCGGCAATGGATCGTGATGCCTTACTGGCCAACCTGTTTTCCTTGAATCTCCCAGGGCGTGATCGCAAGGACACCAGAGTGATTTACGTCTACCCTGCACGTGGTCGTCGTTTTACGAGAGTGGTCATTGAGACGACAGCAGAAAATCGGAAATACCTTCTGGGACTACCGGAAGTTTCATTGGGCTGGAATCCTTGCTCAATTCAAGATCATATCAGGATTCTCCAGTGCTATAAGTGCCAAAAGTTTGGCCATATAGCAACTGAATGCCGTCATGAGACAAAGTGCGGCTACTGTGCCGGGGATCATAACTCAAAAGCCTGTGAATCGAGAGATGGGCCTCATAAATGCGTAAATTGCAATGCTGCACGGCTAACAAGCACAGCGCACTCCGCGATGGATACAATGGAATGCCCGATCCTGAGAAAGCGAATCGTTGAAAAAGCCAGATTAATCAACTATGGATAGAACAACGTCACCCTCATTAACAGAGCTACTGGTGTGTCACGTAAATTGCCAGTCCTTGTGTGCTCATCTTGATGAATTTCGGCTGCATTTCCACTCAAATAAGTACCATGCAATTTGTCTAAGCGAAACATGGCTTAAACCTGAAATTCTGGACTCCTTCGTTGAACTTCCAGGATACTATCTACTTCGTCGCGATCGTGTTGGCAAAATAGGGGGTGGGGTTGCCATGTACGTACTCTCTAGTCTTCGCGCGGAGATACTATGTACTTCACCGGAGGTTTATGACAGAGAACCTGAATTCTTAATAGCTGGTCTAACTATTCCTAATGCACTGAGCATACTTCTGGCTGTGGTATATAGACCCCCAAAATATGGTTACCTGGCACGCTTTATTGATACGTTCACTGAAATTCTTCAAGATTACCAGCAAGCTCTTGTGTTGGGGGACTTCAACTATGATCTTGCTATTTCATCGTCGGAGTCTCTTATACTCAGAGAATTCATCGCCACAAATCATCTCTATCTTGTACCTTATGGGCCAACACACCATACTGCTACGTCTGCGACACGCATCGACCACTGCATCGTTAGCGCCATCTCGAAGATTGAGGGTTTTGGACAACATCCAGTACCGTTTTTATCCGCGCACGACCTCATTTTCATCAAATGTGACATTCAAGTACCCCGGCATACACCCACCTCTTTCTGGTGTAGAAGCTTCGGCCAGCTTAATGAAAAAGAACTGGTGAAAGACCTTGCAGCGATTGACTGGAAGCCGCTATATGCCATGAGGACATCAGATGAGAAGGTTAACTTTTTAAGTTCTGTTATAATTGGGACTTTTGATCGTCATGCGCCTATGGTCAAACTCAACGCTAGGCGTCGTCCTACCCCGTGGCTAACCACTGAGTTACGTGAACTCATGAGGCGTCGGGATCGTTTGCGTCGTGCTTTTCAGAAGGCCAAACGGAATAGACAGGACTTGTATGAAAAATTTAGAGGGATACGAAATAAAGTGAAGAGGGCCATGAAATACGCTGTGGACAACTACTATAAGGCAAGCTTCTCAACAGCAACAGAACCTACGGCAACATGGAACCTTGTGCGAAAACTGGGCTTACTTCCTGTTAGGGGTAATCGGACACAGCTTGCTTTCCCGTTGGATACATTGAATACACACTTTCTTGCGAGTGCTATCCCAAGAAACCAGGGCAATAATTATGTTGATGCACTATGGGATCAACCGTGGGGGTATAACGATGATGCTTTCTACTTCGCCCACATAACGCCTGATGTCTTGGATAGAGTACTCTGCAGAACAAAAGCAAACGCCACAGACATAGATGGTATATCTTTGAAAATGATCCGCATTGGATGGCCTATACTCGGTGTCCATCTTCTTCACGTACTAAATCATGCTCTAATACACTCTGCATTCCCGGGGGAGTGGAAAATGGCACTAGTGCGCCCAATACCTAAGACTAAATCGCCGATCAACGTGGACGACTATCGTCCAATTTCACTGCTATGCAATCTTGCTAAAATCCTTGAGCGTATAGTGGCAAATCAGGTTATACTTCACCTCGAAATGTACAGTTTGCGTGATCCATATCAATCAGCGTTTAGAAAGCATCATAGTGCTCAGACAGCACTAGTCCGAATTATTGAAGATGCCCGTCTTGCTATCGACAGGCGGATGGTCACAATACTTGTGTTTTTCGATCTCTCCAAGGCCTTCGACTGCGTTCCGCATGATCAACTATTACGAAAACTAATTAACTTACGTTTTTCCTGGAGCACGGTGCAGTGGTTTCGTGCATACTTAACTGGACGCAGTCAGGCTGTATCTAATAACGATGGAAATCGATCGGAGTGGAAACAATTATGCTCAGGAGTTACGCAAGGATCTGTCCTAGGTCCGATCCTTTTCTCGATTTTTGTGAACGATCTACGAGAGGCCATAACTGAGTGCCAATATAGCATGTATGCCGATGATCTTCAAATTTACTTGCACTGTCATCCTTCGGAAATTGAGGTGGGGATCGCCAAAGTCAACAGGGATATTGAGGCCATCTCTTCATGGACGAGCAAATCATACCTAAGGATTAACGCGGCTAAAACTAAAGCGATGATCATGGGTTCCTCACGTCGTCTATCACAACTAGATGCTCGGCCACTCTCATCGATCCAAGTGGGACCAGACAAAATAAGCTGGTCTAACTCAGTAATGTGTTTAGGAATCCGTCTAGAACGAACACTTTCTTGGCGCGAACACGTCATGGGAGTTGTGGGGAAGATGAGAGGGGCCCTATACCAGCTCAAACTTTGTCGAGCGAGACTACCACGAGCCGTTCGTAAAGTGTTAGTGGAGTCACTCGTCTTGCCACACCTTGACTACTGTTGTCTTCTTCTAACCGACATTAAGGATGGGTTAAATCTTCTGTTACAAAGAGCATTGAATGTTGGCGTGCGGTTTATTTTTGGCATACGTCGTGATGAACATATCACGCCGTACTATATTGCTCTTAGATGGCTGAACACTGCTGATCGTCGCAAGCTGCTACTTGCGTCGTTCATGCAGACTTTATGCAAACATCAGCAGCCGCACTACCTGCTACAGCGATTTGAGCGTCCAAAGCGTGCGCCTCTGATACAACTCCGGCGGCCTTTAAACAGTGGAGATTTTGTAATTCCCATGTGCCGAACGAACTATTATTACAAGTCCTTCTGTACCACGGCGTGCTACCTCTGGAATTCGCTGGAACCCACCTTGAGAATAAGGTCAAATCAAACACTAAAGCGAGTCCTGTCCCGAACTCTGTTCGAAAAAGCATTGATTAAGCCTACATGCGAGCAGGTGTAAATCTGTCTTAGTTTTATTATAATAATATAATCTAGTCTTAGTTTATAGGGTTAGTATCTTTATACATAAATGCTCATGTACATACTTGTACATCCATACTATACTTACATGCACGGTACTCTTAGGTAGCACTAGCTGCAGAGTACGAAATAAACGTCTCTCTCTCTCTGTCTCTCTCTCTCTCTTTGATTTCCGTAGCGCTTAGTGTAGTGATAAAGTAGCCATAAGTTATACTGTACATCTTCGAGCATACTATAAGAATTGATATGTAAAATTACTGTTGTTTGTAATTTTTACCCCATAGTCTTGGACTAGGGCATAATAAAGTAATCAATCAATCAATCTCTGTATCTCTCTCTATCTCTCTCTATCTCCGTCTATCTCTCCTTATCTCTGTCTCTCCCTATCTCCCTATCTCTGTCTATCTGCCTATCT
>OZ023314.1:45086065-45121081 GCA_964007375.1 Ophion obscuratus
TCTATAGAAGATGTAGAGCGAAGCTAATAAGCTTCTATCAAAAGCTGTATTATTGATTGTCGTTAAGAATTCATTGGTTGTGATAGAGCGACATCGATGCTTCATAGACACACTCAAGGCTTGAGGGATATATTTTATGATACACAAGATTTTTCTTCCTCAAACGAATTTATTTCCCCGGGAAAAAAAGTTCATGTCTGAGTGGATATGTTCATATATGTTTCAGATATTGTCATACATGTATCAGATATATTTATATCTGACATTTTACAGTATCATATATGATTAGGTCTGATCATATTCCACATCACATATGCATATAGAAGATCATATCTGATCAAATACAGTATCTGGCCTGATCATATATGAACTCATATATGTTTATATCTGGCTAAGTACCAAGGCGAGTTGGTACCGTAAATTCGTATCCGAATATACATGTTGTGATATATGAACGTATCTGTTCGTATAAGATCATATCCGACCAAATACCGTACCAGACTCTGCTATATAGATCTCATATATGTTTTTATCTGGTCAGGTACCAAGGCGAATTGGCAGCGTGAAACCATATCTGAACATATATGATGTGATATATGAGCAGGCACATTCATATTTTTATCCCATCAGTTACGATACCAAACCTGGAAAATATACGAAGTCTTATATACTCATACCTTGTCGTATATGCAGTTCAGTTGTTCACACATGAAAACATCTGAATATATGAAACGATATATTAAGATATGAGACGATATCCCATCAGATATGGCACCTCACCTGACTATTATATGTGATCATGTGAGTTACTATAATATTATTAATTATTAACACGACAAGTGATGACGTGTTAATAACTCCACTCTATATATGTAAACATTTTAATATCTGCATGAGTGCACTAACAAGATTTGATCTGTCACAACAGGGTAAGATTTGCTCTGATATAGTCGGAGTCATACCTGGTCTGATGGTTCAGATAAACTATGATTCTATCATATGGGCAGGTCTGTTGTTCATAGATGTCCAGGTCTACTGGGATCCACAGTATTTTATTCTTATACGGACAGACAGATCTGGTCCAATAAGATTAGACTTGCCTGACATGATCAGATCTGGTCCAACAAGATCCCCCCATGGAAATTTATGTATGTAAAATATATGCAGAAAATATATGCTACCTATATATATATCGGTCGCATATATAGTGACGAAAAATAGAATAATACGTATATATTCAGTATACATGCACCAAATATATGACGCATGTATGACCCATATATTTTCGATGTATTTTTCTGACCAAAAAAGTATATGCTACGTATAAACACTATATATGATGCACATATGAGGCATATACGACGCATATATTTTCAATCTATTTTTCTGTCCGAAATATATATCAAAAATGTATGCGTCATATATGACTCATATCTGTGTCATTTATGCGTCATATATGACGCATACATTTTTTATACATATTCTTAACAAGAAATATATGCTGTGTATAAACACTATTACAGTTAAACTTAATAAAACTTAAAACTTAAACTTAAAAAAACTTAACTTACAGTTAGAGTACACTATTACATATAAACACTATATACAGATATGCTACGCATATCTGTATATATGTGGAATATATGTACCATTTATGCAGTATATATGTGATATGTATGCAGTGTGTATGCAACACACATGCTAAATATATGTGGTATATATGCAGGGTAAATGCTAGATATATCATTGATATATGATACATTGATATACAGTAATACCACGCATATACATCTCATATATAAAAACGTTACGAAAATTATAATTTGCCACATACATGGCATACATTTCACATATATTATAATTATTAATAAAATTAATTTGCAGTATATTTTTGCGTATACAAATCTCCGTGGGGGTCAGATCTTGCCTGGGGATTGGATCTGGTCGGACCTTCTGCGATATGGACGGGTCTGCTCTCAAAATTATCGAAATGGCTCTGATATGATCATACATGCTCAGATATAAGCATACATGATCTGTCATGACACTACATGAACAGATATTGCCAATTTTCTTGTCTGATCATATCTGATTCTACCGATATGATTCAGATATATTCAGATATGAACTTTTTTCCCGGGTCAAGTAAAAAAATATATATGTTTACAGTATTGGCATTTGTTTTTTTTTCACTCGTAAATAAATTCACATTGATTATATTTGCCACCGAGAGGACCAATGCACAGATGATTTCCTTTAGCCGCGCGGACCAACTGTTGAAGATGTTCTGCACTTTCTCGCAAAAACTTGGTGATCCTCGTTGGCAAATATACGGAGTACTCGTTATTCAGGTCTATGATAACCTGTTCGCCGAAACTGGTACTAATCATCTTCACGTTGGTGACCTTCAAAATGTTTCCAGGCTTCAGCTCGATGAACTTCTTTGTCGGTAGGAAATTGTCTATACGACTAATTTTGTTGATTTTCGTCAAATCCATGATGTTGTTACTGCTGCTGCTGCTGTTGGCGGGATGTTCAGTCGAGAGAGAGAGAGAGAGAGAGAGAGAGAGAGAGAGAGAGAGCCTTTTGAACATAATATTGATGTCACTTTTCGATTGAATGAGTTTTTTTATTTCGTTAATGTATTCGAGAAATAATTAAACTCTCACCTTCAATATTGGCCGTTTTCAAATATTGTCCGTTTGTCATTGTGCATTCAGCTATTACTCCGAGACAACTGATGGAGCATCGCAGAAGTCCACCCCTTTATATGCCTCCCACTCTCTAGAATATTCAAAGTCGCCTGGAAATATTCTAGAACATCGTGTAACGTGACTCCTTACAACGGGATACACACAATTATTATTAAGTCAACTGCGTAGTTTATTATTTTATATATATATATATATATATATATATATATATATATATATATATATTGTAATATAGGCTGGGAATTTTTTCCTTTTTCCTTTCCCACAGTCCTCGAATTTCATCACCTCCGACTCATCCACCGACATTCCGACGAAAACTCCTACACAAACATTAGAAGGATCCTAACATTTTTCCCGTGTACATCTTTGTCACCACCGCTCGATGCAGCTGCATTCGGACAATCGTCGGGGCTTCTCCAAATTTATGGCTTCCGCCCAATCGAGGTCCCGAATGGAATAGTCAAATACTGGTTTCCTGAATTCTCAGAAAACCCTCTCATAGCCTTATCCCTCTGGAAGATTCCCGCATAACGCCCCAAACCTCACGTAGGCCCTTCCTCCCACTATTCTCGATTTCCCACGCTCCAGCCCTATAAGTTGCCTCCGTTCTAGGCCTAGCGAGTAGTAAGCCACCAAATTTGTAAGACGCCGAATCTCTGTCAGTTGAATAAACGTAGTTCAAGTAGCTCAACTTCGTGTACACCGAGTTGATTCATCCTACAACCGTGTTCTGTAGCGAGTCAGTCACCCCTTTTAATTAAAAAATCGACAATCTTCCCCAAACCGACATTACAATTGGTGCTAAGTGTGGGGTGTGCTGACTAACCAACGCTGGGAACATAGGACCGATGACGACACGCCGAGTCTACGAGAGTCTACGAACAGAACTGGATCCACGGAAGGAATCGGTGAGTAAAGGTTCATTCACTCTTTACCGCGAGTCACAAATCATAACGACCGATTCCGAGACTGACTCTGTGGATTCGAACAATATGTCGCTATCAAACGTGAACGCGGCAATTAAAAGCGCTTTGAATAAAATTAACGATTCGAGCGTGGGACCAGAAATAAAGTATGACACTGCACGTCCACCAAGTATCTCGTCAGAAGATGATATCGAAGAACTTCAACCAAAAGAAGCACTCGAACTAATTCGGGAATTTGATGGAAAAAATATCGGAGTCGAAACTTTTATCAGCTCCATCGAAGAAGTCAGGCCACAAGTACTAAGATCGGATTATTTTCGACGACTCGTAATTGCAAAAAGAATAATCGGGGATGCAGCAAGAGAGATTCAAGAGTACGAAACGAACTCATATGATAAACTTTATGAATGTTTACGGATAATTTTTGGAAGCGTTCAACCGGCTAGCGTCTGGCGCGACAAAAGGTCACGGATGTTTCAGCAAAAAAAATGAGAGCGTAACAAAATTTACAAATAGATTCCTCGAAGTGCAAAATCAACTCCTGTCTGTGCTAGCCAACTCAACCGCAGATGAGGTACAGCGACGATTTATAATAGAGTATGAACGTCAACAAGGGCTGGACCAATACCTGTTAGGATTGAAAAAAGAGATCTCCACGGAAGTGCGTGCACAAAAACCAGAAAACATTCGTGCAGCGATAGCCCGAGCACAAGCTGCAGAGGCATACGACTACACCCGAGAAATGATGACACGCAGCCTTAACCTAAGCGACAAAAGCACAGGTAGCTCAGAGACTCGTAAGCCGCCCTATCATAAATCTCCTGGAAATCTGTCAAGCGCACCGTTCCCGTCGATCGTTTGCCGGTATTGTAACCGCGCAGGTCACTCCGAACGCGACTGTCGTAAAAGAGCATACGACTTACAAAATATGAACAGGAACGTAGCCAAACAATCGGTTTTTCACAAGAGACAATCCCAGAATCACCAACCAATGCGAACAGCAGTCAATCACATACCGGAGGAAGAAGCAACCACTACGACACAAGACGAAATTCCCCAAGTCAATGCCATCGGATCCGCTAAACGAGTGGTCAAACTTCCCACCCGAACAGCCAGCAGAATAGGCAGTTTTCTCCTCGATACCGGTTCAGCAATAAATTTACTTAAAATCAGCATGTTGACAAATCGTTGACATCAGTTGATGATCGCAGATCAATCAAAACATTAAGACACCGTTCTCCATGGGCAATGAACAACATGAGTCGTTATTTGCTGCTAGGCAAGAATTTCAAGGAAAGATTCACATCTTTCACGTCGTTCCCAATGACTTCCCATTAGACGAGGATGGGTTGATCGGCATTCCGTTCATGGAAAAGTACCAAACGAAAATCGGTATCGGAAGAGAAAATTATTTAATGTTCGACGATCAACGATTTGAATTCGAGAAAGTGTCTGTCACCATTCCGCCACGAACGATCTATTTTATTACGGTTCGTACGAATATTGAAAACGGAACAGCCGTCACGGACGAGAACAATCCAGGAGCAATAGTGCCTTGCATCTTCGAAGCCAAGGATTACGAAACCCGAGTGCCATTTTTGAATGACTCGGAAGAAACGATGACGGTTACAATTGACCAGCTACAGGGCATTCCTTTCTGTGAAGCCGCCCGTTCGCCTGAGGAGGAGCGCCAAGACGCACCGAAGGATGTAGCTCGTGTCAATGCTATAGAGATGACCAATACTGCCGAACGTATTCACTCATTAAAAGAAAACGTTCGACTCGAGCATGTCCCACCAGATCAAGCAGAAAAGGTTTGGGACATCGTCTCCAGCTTTCCAGATGTATTTGCCCTACCTGGTGATCCACTCCCAGGCACAAAAATGGTCAAGCATCGGATCATCACGAGTGATGATACACCCGTGAACACCAAACAATACAGGTACCCGCCGGTTCACAAGGAAGAAATCGACAGGCAGGTAAACGAAATGCTGGAAAAAGAATTAATAGAGCCGAGTGACTCACCATACAACTCGCCTATTTGGGTGGTACCTAAGAAATCGGATGCATCAGGAAAACAGAAGTGGAGGATCGTCATTGATTTTCGGAAATTGAACAAAAAACGACACACGACGCCTATCCTCTCCCATGCATCGACGAAATTTTGGATCAATTAGGTCGAGCAAAATATTTTACCGCATTCGATCCAGCGTCGGGATTTCATCAAATCCCAATGGACGAACGAGACAAGCAGAAGACAGCGTTTTCCACACCATCAGGCCACTATCATTACAACAGAATGCCGTTTGTATTGAAGAACGCACCCGCGACATTCCAACGCATGATGAATAACGCGTTGAGGGGATTGATCGGAAATACATGCTTCGTTTACTTGGACGACATTATTATTTACGGACAAACCCTCGACGAACACAATAAGAAATTAATTGACGTGCTGACCCGTCTTCGCGAGTCAGACTTGAAGTTGCAGCCCGACAAGTGCGAATTTCTACGGCCAGAATTGGAATTTTTGGGACATGTAATCTCGGAAGAAGGAGTAAAACCCAATCCAAAGAAAACAGAAGCACTACAGAATTTTCCAAGGCCAAGTGACCAGAAGCAGATTAAACAGTTCTTAGGACTCGCTGGATATTACCGAAAATTCATAAAAGATTTCAGCAAATTAGCGAAACCACTTACAGAACTCCTGAAGAAGGATGCACCATGGTCTTGGACAGACAAACAAGAACAATCATTCAGCCTATTACGAGCAGCGCTGACGACATCTCCGGTCCTCCAATATCCGGATTTCAAGGGATCTTTCGTGCTCACAACCGACGCGAGCAACCACGCCATAGGTGCAGTGCTATCGCAGGGACCCATCGGTAAAGATCGTCCCATCGCTTACGCATCACGCACTCTTAATAAAGCCGAACAACGATATTCGACGACGGAAAAAGAGATGTTGGCAATAGTCTGGGCTGTCAAGCACTTCCGCCAATATCTGTTTGGAAAGAAATTTCAAATTGTTACGGATCACAAGCCGCTAATCTGGATCTTCAAAACCTCGAATCCTCCAACGAATAGTCGCCTAATGAGGCTCCGGTTAAAACTAGAGGAATACGAATACGAGGCCGTTTATAAAAAAGGAACGCTGAATACAAACGCTGACGCCCTATCACGGATATACCCCGTAACTACCCGTCAAGGAAAGCACAACGGCGCTCCGAATGAGGGGACCGAAAAGCAAGAAGTATCAGATATCGTCATCGAAGAAGAAAGCGACAACGCGGCAGACACCGAAAACACAGTGGAAAAAGAAAATCATCGAGAAGAAATGGAAAATGAAAATTTTCCCCTCTACGTGGAATTCGAACCATCGAAAGAAAGTCCACAGGTTCCTGAAATTTTGGAGGAAGCACCACCCAGGAACACACCGCAGATCAAAATAACCGACCAACTTGAAAACAGTGAAGATGAACTGCACCTCGATTTCGCAAGAGATGAAATCGAGTGGTATAACGTGTTAGCCGAAAAACTGTCGGTTACCAATGAACCTACCAAGATTTATTTAGGTTGCAAATACCTGAATGAAAATCCAGTTACAAAAATGAGAATTAAGCAGATGATCTCGTTTATTTGGTCAAGGAAAACAGAACGACCCTTTCTTTATCTTTACGACATGGAACTGTACGAGCCAGGTACAGAAGGGGAACGGATAGACATTATAAAGCAATACCACGGGACAAGCGCCACAGGTCATTTCGGAGTAGCAAAGACCCTCGATCGGGTGAAGGCCGTTGCTACCTGGCCCAACCTGCAGAGACATCGAAGATTACATCCGTAGATGCGACACGTGCCAGAGGGTGAAGCTCGTGCGAACACAACCACGAGCAGAAACAATAATTACTGACACACCGGAGAAACCCAACGAAAAAATTGCATTGGACCTTGTGGGCCCACTACCTGAAACGTACGAGGGTCATAAATACATTCTTTCTGTACAAGACCAGCTCACAAAATACATTACACCGATCCCATTAAAATCACAGGATGCCCAATCAACAGTGACAGCACTGGTTGAAAACTTTATTTACATTCACGGAGCTCCGAAAATCATCTTGACCGATGGCGGACGAAACTTCATCAGCCAAACGTTCAAGCATTTAGAAAAGCTCTTTAAGATCTCCCACATGACAACGACAACGTTTCATCCTCAGAGTAATGGGAGCCTCGAGCGAGCACACGGACCGATAAAAGAACAAATTAAAGCATTGATATACGACCATCAAGAAGATTGGGACAAGAAATTAAAGTTCGTCTCTATGGCTTATAACACAGCCAAACACGAAGGGACAGGACTAACTCCATTCGAGATGCAGTTCGGAAGAAAACCCAATATTCCAAATAATTTGCCAGCTCAAAGAACTAATACGACGATTGACGAATACTTCGAAGGAATACGTGCGGATCACGAACGCATCGTCAAACGAGGACGCGATAATTTGATCGCAGCTAAAGAAAGATACAAGGCAGTCCAGGATGCTCACATACATCGCACTATACCCGTCTTCGCAAAAGGCGACGAGGTCCTCGTTGCTCAAGAGCGAGACAAGACCCCACTGGCCCCGAAGTGGGAAGGACCAGCTATCATTTTAGAACAAACATCGGACGTAAACTACGAGATATTGCTAAACAACAGAAGAAAACTAATCCATGTTAACAAGTTAAAACCTTATCATAGACACTAATCAAACATTCTGTGCAGGCATTATGTTGCTGTTACTTCTTCTCCTTCCCCTGACTTGGGTTACAACCAACGAATTAAGGGTGGAACCACTCGAAGGCGCTATATATATGGAAAACCTAGGAAACGCCGTGATCTATCACCAAACCTGGACAGTAGTCAACTACGTTGACCTCACCGAAATAAATCTACATCGGGACGAACTGATACAAGCTTCACTGGGGATGGCCACGGTTTGCAATGGAGACAACGAAAGGAAGAACTGCTCGGAGTTTGCATCGATCGAGATCCTTCAGCAGAGGTTAAATAGAATAGATGCCAAAAGATCTAGATTAATGAACATCATCGATTATAAACCCCGATTTAGACGAGGCGTATTTAACTTTATTGGCGACATAAGCAAAATCCTGTTTGGAACTTTACGAAATTCATATGCCGAATATTATAACAATGAGATCGATAAACTTCACGCTGATAATAAGAAAATGAGTACCCTAATTCGAAACCAAACAGCAATAGTTAAGGGCATGGCCTCTACACTTTTCAAAGCCATAGAAGAATTACGCACTGAAAATCAACGACTTTTTAAGTCCTATGCGAAAGTCAATTTTGCTATAGCTGATAACACTAGAGATATTAAGATTACCGCACAAGTGACCCTTCTAGAGACTCTTATAGACGAATACAGCGAATGCCTGAATAATGTCTTGAATGCAGTCAATGATGGGAAACAAGGGATTATTCACCCTCAAATCCTTAATCCTGCCGACTTAATCGGAGCTCTAAAAACTATTCGAGAGCAAACAGCGACTAGTAACGTTCCACCTGTACCTCTATAAGAATCTGCTTTTGCGGCAATTATAGGAATCAGTGATGTAAGCGTCATGTTAAAAGATAATCGTTTTACGTATATAATTAAGGTGCCAGTAATAGAAAATAGTTTGCTTGATGTGTTCCGTATCATCCCTATCCCTAAACGGAAGGGAACCTCAAGTACATTTTTCTACGTGAACCCTCCTGATACATTAATAATGACCAATGTGGCCAGAACAATATTTACTCCAAGTACTGAAGAAGACCTCGATCACTGTAAGGAAATAGGACCACGACGCCTGTGTAAACGTAAAAACCCTGACTACTTTGTACACGATCCCAATAGTTGCGAAGCAGTGATCATCCAAAAGCCGATAGACATATCCGACTCGCAATGTCAAATACTCTACATAAATCTGGTTAAATCTTTGTGGATTCAATTAAAATCAGGAAATTCGTGGATCGTGACGTCCCCGCATGACGAGACGTTACATGTGAATTGTGATGACCATAAAACACACCAGGCACTACTGCGCGGTACCAACGAAATAACCATAACAGGCGACTGCGTTGGGCATACTGAACACATCTTCGTAAGACCGAGTTATGATAAAAGTATTACACAAGCCACTGACATTCTTCTCAACAAAACTCTCAAAGTTCCAAAACTCGAAGAAGTGCTTCGAAATTATTCAGTTTCTTTAGACGACATTCAGCTAACGACTTTAGGACGACCTACACACGTTGACCTTACTCAGCTCAAAGCTCTTGGACAGACTTTAGACGAAATCTCAGAAGAGGCCGAGAAAATTGGACAACGTAAACGGACCAAGACATTTTTCGAGACTACTTACGAAGGTATCAGGTATCTCGGCTACAGTTGTACTGGCGTTGTTCTCTTGTATATCATGTTCAGATGCGGATTATGTGGCTGTTTGTCCAATATGTTCACTAGACTATTCAAAGCAACCTTCTCCCCTTGTATCAACGTGTACAACAATTGTTTTCACCAGAATAACGAACATGTAGACTACCGTGTAAACTACGATGGAGAAGAATGTTCCATGTTGGAAATCGCCGGAAATCGTAATGCTCATAATATTGCGAAACAAGTGGGTCGCCGTCGGTCCACTAGTCTTAAAGCTTAAAGAAAATTCATTTTTTTTGTATGAATTTTCTTAAATTAGGGGGGAGGTGTAATATAGGCTGGGAATTTTTTCCTTTTTCCTTTCCCACAGTCCTCGAATTTCATCACCTCCGTCTCATCCACCGACATTCCGACGAAAACTCCTACACAAACATTAGAAGGATCCTAACATTTTTCCCGTGTACATCTTTGTCACCACCGCTCGATGCAGCTGCATTCGGACAATCGTCGGGGCTTCTCCAAATTTATGGCTTCCGCCCAATCGAGGTCTCGAATGGAATAGTCAAATACTGGTTTTCTGAGTTCTCAGAAAACCCTCTCATAGCCTTATCCCTCTGGAAGATTCCCGAATAACGCCCCAAACCTCACGTAGGCCCTTCCTCCCACTATTCTCGATTTCCCACGCTCCAGCCCTATAAGTTGCCTCCGTTCTAGGCTAAGCGAGTAGTAAGCCACCAAATTTGTAAGACGCCGAATCTCTGTCAGTTGAGTAAACGTAGTTCAAGTAGCTCAACTTCGTGTACACCGAGTTGATTCATCCTACAACCGTGTTCTGTAGCGAGTCAGTCACTCCTTTTAATTAAAAAATCGACAATCTTCCCCAAACCGACATTACAATATATATATATATATATATATATATATATATATATATATATATATATATATATATTCAACGGGATAAACAATGCCCGGAAATCTGTCCTTGAAAATGCCCCCTCCCCCTACATTCCATAACCACTGAGTCAACTGGGTAGTTTATTAGTATTATTTTTTTTTATTTTTTAATTAATAGACTTTATTGCTCCGGGCAACGCACTTCCTCAGTTTGCACTGGGAAACATTCACCTACCCCCGGGGGTTAGGCTCGGTCTTAATCTAGACCGGAACAATAACGCTGGACGGCACTCGAGGGTTCCGACATCACCTCGGCAGCCGCCCAGTCAAAAAGTCGCGCGAAAAATCCCATATATCGCTCTGCGATAGCCGCTCCCTCAAGCCAGAGGGTTAGCGGCTACCGCAGTCCAAAATCGTGTTGCCTGAGTAAACGGAGAGACCCAAGTATGACCGCCTTCTGCATCTGACCCGCCAGCAACCGGACACCGGGTTTGCAAACCGGTATGCTAGCGAGGCCCGATACAAAAGACTCTTTCATCCCCCCTAGCGCGCCGATGATGAGGACAACGAGAGTTACCCTGAATCCTCGGGGCAAACGACGTAGCTCGGCCAGGAGAGGCTGATACTTGAGCCGTTTCTCCTCTTCCTTTCGCGACACGTTCACTTCGGCCGGAGCCGAGAACTCAATGACGTATATCGTCTTGTCGTCGAAATCGAAGAGGACAACATCAGGCTTAGTCGCTTGAAGCGGCCCGATGGTCGCAAATGAGAAGTTCCAATAAATCTTGCACCTCTCGCCCACGACAACGGACTCAATATCTCCTTGTAAATAAGGCGGCACGGGCTCCCGGTCTATCCGATAAGAGTGCCGTAGATGATAGTACAACACTCTTAGGGCCGCGTTATGGCGATAGCTATAGCCGGAGACTGCATATACTGGGCAGGCCGACGGTAGATGCATTAGTGTCTCCGGCGATTGTTTGCATGCACGACACAAAGTGGTCGGCAGAGGCTGACCCAAAACGCGACTGCGATAGACCAGGGTGTTGATGACTCCGTCTTGGCAGGCGCAGATAAACCCTTCGGTCTCGGACATCAGTCCAGCTGACCGCAAAAAGGAAAAGGTCAGCTGGGTGGACAGCCCCTGTTCCTCGATGTGGTGAAAAAACACACCGTGCATGGGTCTGTCCACGTGCTGCCGAGTCAGGACAGTCTGCTCGGCAGCCCTGATTGCCCGCCGACGTCGGGACTTGGGCAACCGAGCGACGGAGTCTATTGGCAAGGCGCCACGCCGGCGCCGGCGGAACTCCAAGCCGAGGGTCTCTGCCGCACGATCTGCCGCCTTATAAAGAAAAGCACCCGCCCCATGAAGCTCATGCTGGTGCACAATCTCCAGGAGCGGGTCCGAGCTTGTTATTACATCGCTTGCTATTTCGAGGACCATGCGGTCATGAAGACACTCCAATCCCAAGGGCCCACGCCCGCCGCTCTGACGCAGCATATAGAGGCGCGGGGTGGAAGATCGAGGGTGCAGACTCCGCTGGATGTTCATTATTTTGCGTGTGCCGATGTCCAGCTGTTTAAGCTCGTCTCTGCGCCATTTGACGACGCCAAAGGAGTAGAGCAGGACCGGGACAGCGAGCATATTGGTGGCAGTGATCTCATTTTTCCCAAACAGATCTGATTTCCAGATCCGTCTGAGACGCCGCCTATACTCGCTGCGGAGGGCTTCCTTGACACCCTCAGCGTCTTGTACAGAACGCTGATCGACGCCAAGGTACCGATAAGACCCTCCGGCGTCCAGGTGTTTGAAGACGCTCCCGTCCACCAGCCGAACATCAGCCGCGACACCCTCTGCTCTCCCTCTCCTGAGATGAAGAACAGCGCACTTGTCCAATCCGAAGTCCATTCCCGCCGCCCGCGTGTACGTCGCTATGATGTTCAAGAGGAGCTTAAGCCCCCCCACCCCAGGAGCGTATAGCTTGAGGTCATCCATATAAAATAAATGGGTGATCCCTCGCCCACGCTCCCCCCCGCTTCGTACCCGCGTGCAGCCCGCAAGGCGATTGACAAGGGTAATAGTGAAATGCAAAACAGGAGGGGACTGAGAGAATCTCCCTGGATAATCCCCCTCCTATACCCCACCACTCCGGTCGACACGTTGCCTTCACTAGTCTTAACTGTGAAGCGTGTCTTCCAGAGCGGCATGAGTTGCTTAATGCATCCCACTATGTAAGGACTCACCGAAAGGCGTTCGAGTAGGTGTATAATCAGTTTGTGACTGACAGTGTCGAACGCCTTACGATAGTCTATCCAAGCGACTGAGAGGTTACGCTTGTGCTGGACCGCGTCTTGCGTGATGCAGCGGTCCACCAGCAGGTTCTCCTTACAACCTCTCAGCCCCCTCTTGGATCCCCTTTGTTCTTGTATCTCCCGCCATGCAGGCTCGATCTCGCCCAGAACACGCTCATAAAGAATCTTTGTGAAGATCTCACAGAGCACATTCAGACACGTTATCGGGCGGTAGTTCTCCGGATGAGACAGATCCCCTTTTTTGGGAATTAACACCGTCCTTCCCTCTGTCAGCCACGTAGGGATTGGCACCGTCCCATCGATGAACGACGAGAAGATGCGGGCCAGATGGGTATGGGTGCACGTGAATTTCTTCCACCAGAAGATGTTAATCCCATCCGGCCCGGGAGCGGCGTGGTTCCTCATGCTACTCACCGCCTTCTCCACCTCACCCCGCGTGACTGGAAAACAGTCGCCACGCTGACTCGGCTGTTGCCGGCAGTACGTGTCGAACCGTCCCAGAGCTGGAGTGCTTTCATCAAAATGACCCGCCTCGCTATACAGCTTTCCCCAAAACCGCTCCACCTGAACAGCTGTTGGCGCTGTGTCGGGGGCAGGCGTAGGTGGTTGGAACCAGCGGCCTGGGTCAGAACGGAAGAGGGCGTTGTCTAACGCCCGACCCAGCCGCCTCTCTAGGGATTGCTTCGCAACCCCCAGGTTCCGCACCTTTTCCACGTAGCGTTCCTTCACAATAAGAAGGATAGCTTTGTTCAATGTGTGGTGACGGCATTTCAGTTCCGAGCTGATTTTTCGGATTTTAGGGGTAAACGCCCTCCCCGCCGTAATGAAGTCTAACACACACTGAACACGGGATGCCTGCCTCCGCGCTTCATTGATCTTATTCTGGAGCTGTGCAACGCGCCGCCGAGTCTTAGCCACAAACGTCGCCTTATCATTGCGTGTCTGAGGCTTCGACTCAACAGCCGCACGATACACAGCCCAGTTCAAGCTGAGGAGATCAGCGGTCTGGGGGATTGCTGCCGCGAGGGACTCATTTGCCGCTTCTAGGCAACCAGGCTGAAGAGAAAATTTCCCAGTGATTCTCTCCCTCCTTGTTCCCCAGTCCTCTGTCAAATTGACGCGCCAACGGGGGAGTCCGACTGCCGGGGGGTTCGATCTTGAGGCCGTCCGGCAGAGCTCCGTGCGGAACGCACGGAAGAGCGCCTGCCGGACAGCTCTGGTGGTAGTAACAAGAGATCGTAGCCTTGTCGTCGCAAGCCGGCAGCCTGGTCTCGCAGATGTTGTTGCGAGAGGTGTGCAAGCTCTGGGTGCTCTTGGCTCCACAGGGCCTGCAACCTCGCCATGTAGCCCCGCCGCGACGGTACGCTATCCCTCCAGCAGCGGATGAGGTCTTCCTTAAGTTCCTCCGTCCACTCGAGGCGCCGATTTCGAGCCGTGGTCGTTATCGTGGATCCGATCCGGGTGCCCCTCCCAACTGATCCTTGGTCCCCATCCGAGAGGGACCGGTTGTGGGGGGCTTGACTAGGCGGTGTTCGAACCTAGTTTTCGGCGTGCCAGGTGGTTGGCCTGGCACGTCGGTGGCTATTGCGGGGGAGTTGCGCTCCCCCGGGCGATGGGCACGCCAGCTTCCCTACGCCATTTTATTATTATTATTATTATTATTATTATTATTATTATCTTCAGTAACCTGGCACCCCGTACCCCTCCACCCCACGCCCTCGTCCACGCATCCCCCTCCCCCCGGCTGACGCTCCACCGCACCCCTCCCCCTCCGCCACCCTCACCGCTGATCACGAGAACTTATGCGATGACTCAGAACTTTTTGAATTTCTCGCCCGTTCTCGGGGTCACATGAGGTCGAACTGATCCAGAACCGGCCCTGTATATCTACTTACGCCAATGCTGCAGTTTTCTTCGTCGTTCGCGCTCGAGCATCGCGATTCTTTTAACTAATGGGGAGATTCCCCCTGTGCCGCGCTTCCCCAGGCGGCTCCTTCTCCACGTGCTGCCTCGAAACACGGTGAATAGTATTCTCGGCCTCTCTTTGCGCGAATATTCGTAGCGCTGTTCTTCTTCCTCCCTTTCTGTTCGCTCCCTCTCGTGGGCGCTCGCGCTCGTGTTGTCACTGTCCGAGTCCATATTGTCGGACTCGGTTTCTTCCCTCTCACTTGCATAACGGTTGGCCGCGATACTGACTTCCTTTATTTTCTCTCTCGCGCTACCGCGCGGAGTCATCGTACTTCCTCTAAGGTAGATGGCCCAGTAATGGTCACCTTAAGCGGATCGCTTGACTTTACAAATTTATATAGCTCAACAAGGAAAGTAAGTAAAAGTTATTTTAAGTCGTTCTTAATCAGTTTTTTTTACGAAGAAGAAGGTCGTTGGGAAATTCCCGTACCTGGTACAGTTTTCGAGAAAATATTTTGTAAAGGTCACAAGATGCTATTGTACGAGTAATCGTCATGCGGCCATGATGGTTGGTCTGGTAATCGCCATGGGAACGTCCCACTAATCGTCACATGCGTTCCAACTGATTTGAAAAATCCAAAACCTATGAAGAAAAAAATTGTTTTTTTGTATCGACTTAAGTAATGTATAAACATGCCAAAAATTATATGCAAAAGCTATTTGAGGTGGAATTTTTGTTAAGACATCTAGAAAAAATGTTTTCAAAACATTAAACGCATTTTCCATGAAGAAATGATTTCAAAATCGGGCGGACTCGTAGGTCCTACATTTTTTGACCGAATTCACTTCAAATTTACTAATTTTTATGATTAACTTTATGATTTTTATTAAAACATTTTATGAAGCGTATGAAACATAAATTTCTCTTCCATACAACTTTATTAATTTAGACAACAGAACTGCTTATTGCCTGTTACGTCAGAATTATAATTTTTATTTATTTGTAGTCATTATAAACAATTATTTTTTCATAAAATAATTTTTAATATTATTTCGATCGAGTGGTGTTGACCTGTGTTCAAGACCTACCCAGTTATCAACATGGTCACGACCCAGTGATCGACAACATTTATTTATATGTATATCTTTTTACTATCGCGAATATGTGTATGACGATTACTGGTCCGTGGATCCTTCAGACAATGCTAATTATGGACCCAATATTTTTTTTCTGATTTTCTATAAACTAATATTCGATTCGTAAGATTCTTTTTTTGCTAACATTGTCCCAGTTGTCGACAGCCATGGCGATTAATCGGCAGTGTTCATGTTGCTGAACCGGTAATTGTCATATATGAAAACTCGTTGAAATTAACATAAAACCATAATTTTTATGCTGAACGCAAAACTAATATCCTTGTTAATTACTTGAACGAAAACTTACTTCACGCAAGTCCACAGGCATCCTCAAATCACCCGAGATGTGACATGGTTCACGTTAACCTCCTAATGAAGGATTCGGCCGAAATGACAGCTAGACGTCGCAGCGAAATATATTTAATTTGATTATTCTCGAGTACGTATACTTATGGGTGTGGGTGGCAATACAACACAGTAAATACCTCCTGGAAGCTAATATACCACGGATCTGGACGAAGGAATGAGTATTATCTTAAAATACTTATTTAATGCGTTAACGTGAAGATCACTTGGACCCTGACGGCTACTGGGCCGTCTACCTTAGTTAATTTTTTTTGCTCACATTTGCCTGTTGCTATTGCTTATTCGTTATCTTCTTTCTCCGTCACGCTACTGCGTTCCCTTATTTTTTTTGCGTAATTCTTTCTCCATCTTGGGCCTGAGCTCTTGTCAAGGCATATATGCGACTTAACGCATCTGCCCTTGTGTTTGATTTTCCCATTTTATATTGGATTTTATAGTTATATTCTTCCCATTTTATACGCTATCTCATTAACCTTGATCCTGAGTCCTTTACGCTGAATAACCATGTCAATGGTTTTGTGATTCGTAATTATGGTGAATTTTGTACCATAAATATACGGTCGAAATTGATGTAAGGCCCATACGATTGCAAGCAGTTCCTTCTCTGTAGTCGAATAATTGCTTTCGGCTTTGTTGAAAGTTCGACTTGCATAACATATGGGTAGATCCTCCGAAATTTTCCCTTGAGACAGGGTTGCACCAACTGCCTTATCCGAGGCATCCGTTGTCACGATAAACGGTTTCGTGAAATCAGGATACTGGAGTATGGGCGTCGTGATTAGGTCTTCCCTTAAATGGTCAAATGAGCTTTGGCATAATTCGGACCATTCGAATTTGACACCCTTTTTGATCAAATTCGTCATTGGGTTTGCGATCTTGGAAAAATCTTTAATGAACCTGCAGTAGTACCCGGCTAGTCCCAGAAATGCTTGTATTTCTTTTACATTTCTCGGTACTGGGAAATTTTTTATCGCTTTTAGCTTTTCGAGATCAGTTTCACGCCGATTTCTGTTATAATATGACTGAGATATTGCGTTTCCTTTCGCATAAATTCGGTTTTTCTGGGTTGTATTTTTAAATTAGCCTCTCTTAGCCGCGTCAGCACTTCTCGTAGCCGCTTGTCGTACTCGACGAGTGAGGCTCCATGTACGACAATGTCGTTCAAATATACGTAGCATTTTAGGCCTAGCAAACTGGCCGTTACTGCGTCCATTGATCTTTGGAACGTAGGAGGTGCATTGTTTTAACCAAATGGCATTCGATTATACTCGTAATGCCCTAACGGCGTTGAAAAAGCCGTTTTCGGTTTGTTTTCCTCTGCCATCGGGATTTGATGGAATCCCGAAGCGAGGTCGAGGGTCGTGAAGTACTTAGCCTTTCCCAACTGGTCCAGTATCTCTGCGATATTGGGCAGTGGGTAAGAATCACCTTCCGAGCCTAGTTTAAGGCGTTACCCCCACTTATAGTGCAAAAAAAGGCCTTTTTCATGAATTTTTTTAAAGAAAACTACAAAACTTTTTTAATCGATCAACATACCTTCTTAAAGAACACATCTTGAAGAACTTTCAGTAATTTTTTTATCGAAAAATATTACATTGTTTAGTGGCAAATGGCCATAAATGAAATAATGATTTTATATACACGGTTTGCGGTGACCAACATTGCGGCGAAGTGGATCATCTGAGAAAAAAAATGCGGATGGATTTAGTCAAATATAAGTATAAACTAGTCTTTAATCGAAGGATTTTAAAAAATATTCATTTTTCACACAATGGCGGACAGTCAAAGTTAATGGTTTGATTTTAACGAAAAAAACGGCCGTTTTGTTGCTATAAAACGGCCATTTCTTTTCGAAAAAAAATCGAACGATTACAGATTACATTTTTATGTATTAAATATGCCTGCAAAATTTCAAGAAGTTCGGTTCATTAGTGTTCGAGTAATCTTGGTCACCGACTTCAGAAAAGCCATTTTGAGAAAATCGCGTTTAAAGTTTCAATTTCAGTTTACACGAAGAAAATATTTTTTTTGTAAACTTACATCGAGTCCAGTGATGCCAACTCGGATTGTGGTCAGCCCACTAGATGCCTCATCAAATTCCGCCAGAAACCACTAAACTCCTCCATATTATTTTCCACCAAAAACCACCAAATTTTCCGCACTTATCACCAAAAATCACCAGAAGTCTTCTGCTTTTCGTGCTAAAAAAAAATTCAAAACATCGTATTCTTCACACCGTCATCGAGGATTGATTGTGGATCCTTTCCCACGGAAAAAAGTAATGAAATACAATGGATAATGCGAGTTCGGTAATTTCGTTTTTTAAATTTCCCGCACTAATTGAGCTGCCACATTCGCTGCATTAATATCGAATATCGATGTTGAATTATATCGATTTAAGACTATCTTTCCATGTATTATGATACTATCATTACGTGCGTTTGCTACCGGTTTCTAGACAGTCATTTGATTCACACAATATTTCCTGTCTTTCGAATTGAACATTATTAATTCGACGTAGTTGCGTTCATGATGGGCAAAGAACCCAAAGGGAAGCAGTACGTCCAAAATTTTCGTAAAGTCTGGCTCACGTATCCTGCATTGAAAGATTGGATTGTTCAGGTATAATATATACCTATATATATTCTGGAGAAAAACGTTACACCATTGCACGTATATTTTATGAAAATAAAAATAAAACAAAAATTATGATTTAATGGACAAACAGGTAGTGGGCAACGACGTTAAGGCCCATTGCAAGTTTTGCAAATGAGAGTTGATGGCAAAATATGTCGATTTAATAAATCATGGCAAAACAAAAAAACACCTTCAAGCTGCAGAGCCATTCTCCACACAACGGCAAAAAAATTGTTTTTCCCGCAACAATTGACGAGCTCATCTGCTGCTGAAGGATCGATGGCACTTTTTCTCTGCGCGCATAGCGCAATCGCATCGTGTGACCACTTGGGGGAAATATGCAAACATCATTTCGAAGGCAGTGAAGCAGCTAAACGCATGAAAATGCACAGAACGAAATGTAGCGATATAATTAAAAACGTTCTTAGTGCTCACTTTAACGACGAGTTGCTCGCCGATATTGCTGACGGGAAATACAGTCTGTTGTTGGACGAGTCGAATGACATATCCGTGAACAAGCTGTTAGATATTGGTATAATTTACCACAGCGAAAAACAAGGAAAAACGATCTCGACTTTTCTGGCTCTGATCAAGCCGGAAGAATGTAATTCCGAAGGTATCGTCAATGCCCTAAAGGAATGCCTCAAGGAGATGAGATTGGATTTACAAAACTTGATGGCGCGAATTGAAAACCCACTTCAATGTGACGAGACTTTCCGAGAAATGCTACACTGCGGAAATTCTGTACAAAATGTATTGCGATGAAAAAAACATGCTGTACCTGCTATTGCTGAAGCCAATCTTATCAGAAATACAAATCGTAAACAAAGCCTTCCAAAGTGAGAAAAACGATCACGTGAAGCTTTTGAATGATCTCACGATTGCAGTCCAGGGAATTTCGAAAAAGCTCGTGTTGCCATCGTGCAGAGTAGATCCGCTACTGCACTCCGTCGACGATTATCTCGATCCCAAACCATACTTGGGACATTCATTCTAAAAAAAACTTGAGGAGCTCAAAAAGGATGGGAAAATTAACTCCCATGACGAACAGAGAATTCGTGAGCGATGCAAGTCGTTCGTACTCAGCCATTTTAAGCAGCTCAAACAAAGATTACCTGAGGACGTAGGGATCCTCAAAAAAATATCGCTGCTATCAGTGGATAACGTTTTGCGCGCCGTTAAAGAACCGTTGATACCTTTGCTCGCGTACGTAGGAGGATCAAGGAACATCGATGCCATCGAATCGCAACTTACGAAAATTAATTTGATTGATTGGACAAATAAAACTGATACGAGTGCATTTTGGGCTGAGGTAAGCAAATACAGGGATGCATCCGGGAGTAATCCATTCGGTGATTTAGCCTCGTTTGCACTATCGATGCTCATCTTACCATACTCAAACGCACAAGTTGAACGGATATTTAGCCAGCTTAATCTGGTTAAAAATAAAATCCGGAATGAAATGTCGATCAAAATGACGAATGCGATCCTGACAATTCGTTTCGGTTTAAAAAGAAATGGCAAGTGCTGTCATAATTACGTTTTGCCACAAGACGTTTTACAAAAAATCGGTTCAAAAGAAGCTTATACGAAGAAAGCGGCCGAGTCAAGCTCGCAACAAACAACGGATGAAAATGACGATGAGATTATCGATCTTTGTTTCGATGAGGCTTAGTTTTAATGAGGTTTCGCCAAAACATCGCTTTATTAAATATAAAATATTGCAATATTAACTAATAATACCAATGATAGCAGTATTCCAAATATTTAATATTAAGATATTATAATTAAATAAAAATGAGATAATATCTAATAAAACAAATTACTTTTTACTTACATATGTTTGTTTGCTTTTATATTTAAAGTGAAACTTTCAGGTTCCTCCGCGAAATTTCGACGTATAAGAGAATGCAATTTTTATTAAAAAATGAAAATTGCCCGAAAATTTGGAATGTTTCTAGGTTTTGCCATTTTTTGGCGGGAATTTTTCGAATCGAAAAATTCCCGCCATAAAATGGCCAAATTCTTCAAAGTCCACCAGATTTTCCACCAACCGCTAGACGTATAAATTGTCCCGCTAGACACCTTTCAAAACCACCAAATCTGGCGGGAATACCACCAAGTTGGCAACACTGATCGAGTCATCTATTCCGGACTCATACAGAAGTTCTTCCGCCGACGATGCCGCTTGCAAAACGGAAATTTGGTGTTGCCTTCGTAACATTCTTCCTTCACGAGTGCTCTCGGCCGCACATCTCTCTGCCAGTGCAATCCGTGCTTCGTCCATTTTATCAGCGTATTCGTGCGCGTTGTATCCACAGCTCACTCCGATTGAGTTCAAATAAAATAATAATGATTTTGAACCTTCGTTGAATAGTCCAACGGCAATATAAGCTGCTAAATTTACAACAATTGCTCCACTCGAGACGATTTTTGGGCTGATTTTCCAAATAAGTTGGTTGAAGCTTTCGTTGTTATTTTGATTGAAGCCACCGACGCATCTTTCGAGTAAAGTTTCCTTACTCAGATCGTTGTATATAGGTCTGATGGCATCCAATACATTTGATGGAAGTGGTTTGTAATCGTGTTGGAAAGCCTCGTTTCTCGCCTGAGCTCGTTGATACGAACATCACGATTCTTCACCGGTTGGACATCTCTCATGGTGTAGAATTGCATCGGTTGAACTGTAATGATCGAAGGTCGCCCATATTGCCTCATGCATATCGTGAATAGAAGCAGAATGGCGTCGAATAACAAGTTCATAGTACACAGTGAGCTTGTCAATAAATTTTCCTGTCAGCTGTCCTTTACCACCAAGCTTTTTTTTTTTTTACTAAATTACGAAGGCGGGATCCCATACGCTTTTGGACGTGACCGATGCATTCTTTTTTTATAACTTCTACGTCGTCATAAGGATGAGAATTTACTAGCCCAGTGTACGTTTCCGAATCTCCGTCTCCAATATAGTAACGGTACAGCACATTATATTTTTCGATTGAACGCTTGAAGATTTCGATAATGGAGTCCACCTCCATTTTTCCCGAGGAGCCTTCGTGATTTGCACTGCAGTTATCTTCGTGTGTTTCGTACCATTCTTCGTATCCCGCATCATTTAGCTTATGTTTCCACGATTCACACATTTTACAATACGCACTTTTTACCACACGATCAAGTACTTTTCCACTGTAGTAGCCTATGACTGATGTGACTCCGAACAACGACATATATCCTCGCTTCCTCCAGGATCCATCTCCGGAAACTGTTAATTGAGGAGTTGCATCGCCTTCTGCATTAGGTGTATCTTCAATTTCTTCTCGTACGGCTTTTTTAAATATTACATCTACACATGTTTTCACAGACTCATAAATACTTTTCAAAATTATTGAATATGTAATCTCGGTAAGAAACCTTGGCATGTCCATAAGTCCGCAAAATTTTTGTGCTCCAGCCAATCCTATGCCGAGAACTAGCATGGTGAATATAAATCGACGATTTATTTCATACAAATGTTCCAAAAAAGGAGAAGAAGACACTTGCCGTTTCAAATGTAATATTTCCATTACACGTTTTGCACTTCACTAAATTTGAAATAGCAGCAAACACAACCCAAAAGTTCAAAATCCGATATTCAATATTAGGACTTTGATTCACAGTCATATCAATATTATTTTTCAGTTTCTTCGCAGACGTGCCGAAATTTTCAGTTTCCGTTTCGGCCAGGTTGGGGTTAAAAACACCCTTCCTTTTTTTTTGGTCGAGATTTCCGTAAATTATCACTGCTTCTTGTTTGTCGCGAATGTTTTTTTCGATCCATTTTTTAATGTAAAATGAATAAAAACTGCGCTTATAATATTATGAACGGCGGAATATACGTCTTATATAGTCGAACTTTCGAGCTACACTGACGAGTTTAGACCATAACAGACAACAAAAATACGTTTTTATAAATTCCAGTCTATTATATGAACGTTGTGAATGCCAGGTATACGACCCTTTTCATCGAACAATGCATTGAACGTCGGAGGGAGGGTCGAGCGCGCCAGACGGCAGACTAGCCCGTCGTTTACACAACGGATTCTTCTCTTTCAACGCTCATATCTCAGTCAATTTTTTTCGGATCGACTTGCAATTTTCAGGACATATTCTCAGATACTTATACTTCAAAAATGCAATAAAAAAATCGATTTTTTCAAAATCGCAAGTGGGGGTAACCCCTTTACTTCCGAAAGTCAACGACTCGTGCATGGACTCGTACATGGGCGGATTATATCCTCATCTAGTATTTTTTGTGCCTGTCGTTGGATTCCCGTTTTATGCTCCTCCGGCAGTCGATAAGGTCGCACTTTTATCAGCAGTGCCCTGTTCTTGAGCGGGATCCGATGCTCGGACTGCTTTTGTACAACCCAGTATTTCTGCTTCGAGATGAAATGCGTCGTGGAATTCCTCGCAAATTTGTCGCAAAATTGTTTCTTCTTCTGCGTTCAAATTCGAGTTCCCCTTAATCTCGAGTCATAATTTTTTCATCCTTTTCATTCACAATTTTGCGGTTTGTTCGTCTTCATTGGTTTCCTTCATTGGTTTCCTCTTCTTTCTTCGTTTTGTCGCAGTTGTCTTTTCCCAGGCTAATCTTGTCAATTTCCATTTTCTCCGGTTCGACCGTAGGTCTTTTAATGATTTGCTCTTTCTTGAGCACGTTCATAATTATCACAGGGCAAGTGTTTGCCTCTGCTTTTACGATGGCCTTTCACATCGTGACTCCCTCATGAATCCGTGGCCTTTTACCATCATTCACCATACATTCTGTACGGGCGGGTATTTTCAAATATTTTGTGCCATGTACAAACGGTATTTTGTGCCCTTTGTTCGAATTTCTATCATCTTTCCTCCTAGTATGTTTATTCCCTTTTCGACTGTACAGCCCATTCCAAGGAGTCCGTCTACTGCTAACGGTACTTCCTTGCCGATCACGTGGAACTTGTGCGTTATGACAGCGGTCGGGGTGTCTAGTTTCAGCTCAGCTGTGCAGAGCGTACGGAACGCCTTGCCCCCGAGACCGTGAAGTTCTATCGACTATTATCCCGTTCTATTATCTCGTCCCCGATGGGTGTTTCGGGATCCAACTCGTTTACTCTTACTATGCTGCACTGAGCCCCTGTGTCACAACAGAGCGTCGCCATTTTGTCGCGAGCCTGCTTTGACGTTATATGTAGGTCACTGGCGTGTACTTGCGGCAGCTGAGCGCTGACGTGATAAATTCCTCTCGGTGCCTTCTCATTGTGTACATATGGCTTTCCAAGTTGAATGTCTGGGAACTGTGGTACTGTGGGAGACGCTTTTCGCGAATCCTTCGACCGATTTTTCCTCTTCGATTGCTCCGCGGATTGCTTCCCCTAACTCGTGGTACCCTCGTGACCTTACTATTAGCTGTCGATCTTTGTGAAGTGCATGTTCGAAATTATTTAAGGCACAATGCTTAATTAACTATTCGATTGCTCTTCGACCAGATTCTGGATTGACCATGTGCGTGCAACCCGTGATTAAATCCATTATTATAGATTCAACGTGGTCTGTATAAGCTTGTACTTTTGCTTATATAAGCTTTACTTATATAAGCTTATATAAGCTTATATACTTATATAAGCTTTCGTCATGCTTTTGTCTACAGGAATTGAAATCGATTTGTAGCGCGGGGACTGTTCGCTTCGCCTCGTACAGTGATATTAATAACGTCAACAAATCGTCGAACGTCTCTGAGCCTTTGTAACGCAGGTCTGCCGCGGCCTTGCCTTGTAATTAGAGATGCAATATAGCTTGCAATACTTCCGCGACATTTTCGAGACGGACTCGAGTCGGCGCATATTTTATTGCTCGTATAAAATCTATAACGGCCTCGGTTCGGAGGCGTCGAATACGGGGATGCTAATTTGAGCTTTTTTCATTGACATATAGTCGTCGTGTTCGGCCATTGTTACTATCCGTTGATTTAATAACGTGAAATCTTGGCGACTTAATTCGCGATTTCTTTCGGTTTCAACGTGATTAAATGTTTCGTCAGCACTGGACGACGCGTCTGACGAATTGTGTTCCGAAGGTTGATTATGCTGACGCTTCGGATTTAAATATTTCGCGTACGTGATGGGAGTCAAATATAGTTTTTCTGTGCTTGGGTTTTCCCTACGACGCTTTCGGCCTAAATCACTTTCACCGTCGTAACTTACGACAGTGTTAAAAAACGAATCTAACGATCGCAATAGTTCGTCTCTCCCGGGCAATCGATACCGGTCTGCTTTTTCTTCGTCCGACATAGACGAATTCTCTGACTTTGGAGGAGTTTATTTACGAAATGTTCCGTCACTTACAGGTAGATGATCGCAAGATGCATGCTGATCGATGATGCATGCGTACCTTAGGACCGAACCGTTCAAAAGCCAACCAAGGACTGTCTGGTCCCTGGTAACTTCTCTCAAGGCGATGTGTCACACGATGGAAAATTTCGACGCGGCCTCCCGTCACGGCAGTACTGCAGAGCTCGCAGTTTTTAGCTACGAGTCTCCGGTTACTACCGCTCGATGGCGCAGCGCACGTTTTCCATAGGGCCTCGACGCCAGGCGCTACGCCGCAGAGTCGAGGTCCGATAGGCGCCGGTTGCTGCGCGTGTGTGTATTAGTTACGCCGGCGACGTGCAGAAAGAAAGAAGTGACCTTTTTGCACGCGGTTCGATCGTAACGAAAACGTTGGCTGGATGTGTGTGTGTCGGTCGGTCGATACACACACCTAGTCTTAGACGACCGTGGTACGATTCTATAGTATGCTTGAGACCAAGCATGAGGTGTGAATCTGCGCTGCGTGCAGAGCCCGGCAAAAATGGTTGCCCGATCGTTGCTCTCGTGAAAGAGCGATGCACTTAATAAATCATTTTGTAAATGAACAATTAACGCACCTACATGCATATATATATATATATATATATATATATTGTGGCGTTCCGTCCACCGTTGTGTCATAAACATGACTGCTTCGCCTCTTATCCGTCGTGAAGATGAATCCACGGTCGCGGTTAGGCAGTTGCATACTCTTTGCATTGTCTAATTAACTCTACTCGTATTTTACATGTAATCGGGCATGCGAGATTATTCGAATCACGCGCCAACAAATACGTAAAAGGCCCACCAGCGGCGCCTACTCGTGCGAACGCTACAGCGCCGGACGCAGAGAGTGCGCACACGTCGCGCGCCCTACCTCCAATTTTCATGAGGAACGTTCCCGGACGTGAGAAGAGAGCAGACGCGCTAAGTATACGCGAGAGCAACGATCGTTAGGCCGGATCGATACGCCAATTTAGGGAGGGACCCGACATTGTCAAAGGAAGAGACTAGTACGCAATAATATTGTAATTAGGAGCGCAGGAAGTAAAGGCATTAGAGTTTTAACAACGAGCAGCGTCCGAGCGAATTTATTCAACCCCGAACCAAACCGAAACTACGAGAACGCGCGACTCTACACCGTCCGATCCAAGGGGCACGGGAGACTGTGGGCGAACTTCGAGGGAGGCCGGGAAGTTTGGAAGTCTAGTCAAAGAAATATTGTAATTGTGCCTGCATGTGAGCCTTAGTGGCGGTCCCTGGGTCTCGCGAATTGCGCGAACGCGCCGTAGGGCGTTATAAGCCGCAAGAAAATATGTGGCTCTCTTTCCCGAGCCGAACCCGAATCTTGAGTGCCGAGGCCAGCGATACACGTATATTGGGAAACGGCGATTCCGCCGTGAATTAGTAGAAGGGAAGATAAGAAAAAGCCTCGGGAATTAGATGCTACAATATATATATATGCGTCTCGCAATTCCGCCCCGATTCAAGAATTATAAACGTTTTCAGCAAACGACGTTGCTAGAGGCCCGCTCTACGGAAAAGGTGATATTTTATAATATATTGTTTGAACAATGTAGCGCCACCGTTTTTCTCATAACGGTCAGAATGTCGATTTCGATCGGAATTGTAGATAGCATTATCTTTGAGAACGCGCTCTACCAAAACGTAGTGACATCAAACAATTTTATTCAATTGTTTCAACAAATGAGTTTATGATACACTTATCTTCTAAACGACGCGTTTCGTTGCTGCATTTGATTTCATCAGAATTCTCCAGCAATCGAGATCGCTAAAGACTCGCTCTATAGAAGAGCGGTGAAATAACGCGATTTTAAATTGTTTAAACAAATAGGCTTAAGCAGTATGTATATTTTCGATGCCGTTTGCCTTCAATGAATTCAATATCGGCCAAATTCTTAAGCGAACAGAGTCGTTGGAGACTCATTCGCTAAAAGCATTCAGCATTTTTCTCTCCGTCGACTTTTGTCTTCGGAAAGTTCTGCGAGGATCGAATCTTCCAGCAATGGAAATTGCTAAAGACTCGCTCTATGGAATATCGGTAAAGTAATCCGAATGAATTGTTTCAAACAAATAGGTTTGAGCTGTGTGTATATTTTCAATGTCATTTATCTTCGATAAATTCGATTTCGGCCGAATTCTCTAGCGAGCGGAATCGCTCGAAACTCACTCGCTAAAAGAGTGGTGACACATATTGGATAACCAATGAACAATTTAGCATTTCTTATCTACGTCGACTTTTATCTTCTGAAGAATTGATTTTTGAAAGGGAGATATACACCTAGGAGCCGGAAAAAGGGTAATTTTAGTGATTTTTTTCAAGGAAAACTTTTTGAAATTTCAGATTGGGGTCGTAATTATCTAAAAGTATATACATTAAAAAATATGTTTAATTGCCTTTATTTGAAAATATCAAAAATATACAAGGATATTGTATGATCCTTGGAGCGTCGTACAAAAATCTGCGTATACGATACCCACTAGCGTTTTTTTTTCAAAAATCATGTGAAAAAAAAACGAAAGCGGTTATTAAATTATATACTATAATCTAGTATTTGTCATAGCCGATTTTGAAAATATCGATTTATGACAAAATGGCGGACGTGTTAACATAAATAGTGATTTTTGGGCCAAAAATTGGTTCTTATTTTGCCTATAAAACAAAAACTAAGTAACGGGAAAAAATGCTATGACAAATACTAGATAATGGTGTATAGAATAACCACAAAAACCTCAAGGCAATCGGTTCATTGGTTTTCGAAAAAATTGGGTACCGATTTGAAAAACGAGGTTTTAAGAAAAACGCGTTTAAAAATTTGGGAATGAATAAATCATGAAATTTGTCAACTTACATGGAATCATCGATACCACGCCCATAGTGTAGGTCTTCTACGGTCGACGGAATGTTCATAGCTTTTAAATCGATTTTTCCGACCATCTATGTGAATATCTCCCCTTAAACCAAGAAATAATTGTTCTAGATTTATCAAATTGTAGGTATGCTTTAATTGTATATTTAAGTATAGGTACCGAACAATTTTCTAAAATTCATTTATCTTCAAAATGGCGGAGCTGTGGGCAGAGTGTTACAGCAAGGTTGTCGCGGGTGTTGCGATTCGGCGTGCAGTCTAGCTTCCCGTAGACTTTAATTTGCAGTTTTGAAAAAAACGCGGTTGAATTTTACATAGAAATTGTGTTAAATTGGACTAGGTACTTATGGTAACTAATTACATAACTATTACAAAATAATTAAGTTATTAATTAACGTTGTAATTGTAATTCCGAGTTGATAATTTAATTACCTTTTGCCCATATCTGCCTGTCCATCTGCGCTCTCCCTACTGCACTCACACATTTTTTAACTTCATACCGGCACTAAACTGGTTAAACTAAAAACTTTAAACATATTATTCCGAGAGCATAATATTGGCTGTCAGAATCGAGCGCGGAGCCGAGATCACACGTCAACTGCCGAATACATTTCAGAAGGTGTGTGCGAACCCTGCTTTATCGAGCTCGAGCAACAGACGTCGATATTTGGTCGACGCGACAGAATAATTTATCTGCGCCATCGCTGGAATTTACGAGAACTAAAATCGATGGTGACACGCGAATTTTTCGGCAAATTCTTGACGAATACTTGCAAAGTAGAGTCGCCGGCAGATCTCCGTAATTACTCGCTGGAATAAAACGGTTCAGGTCTCAAAATGTTCGTTTTGAGTCAGGGAACAACCGCCTCCCCTTCGCAGATGATTACGTGTACCAATTATTATTTTTCTCTCACTTTCGTTTGGGGTGTCGCGTGGTAAGAGAAACTGTTTTTCTTTTTTCAAAATCGGGAAAATCTCAAGAGCTCGGGAAACAACGCTCAAAATGTTTTTCTTTGTTTTTGAGGACCTAACGGGCTTAAAATATACATGAATTCGATACGTCAGTTAGTAACTCACAATTTATTCTATGGTAGATACAAGCTGGATTTTTTTTTCAAAATTTGGCAAAATATCCCTCGTCAGACTTTTTCTGCAACGAAGTCGCATGTATATAATTGAATTTCATTGCATTTGATTATCTCGTTTGGTCGGAATTGCGGTTCAAAATAACGAAGCGGTCGGAGTGTCTAATACGTGGCCTTAAGGTATTCCTTTCGCGGAGGCCCGTATTTTGTGGGGCACGAGGTGAGCCCTTCTGAATCATTGGTAAATTACAGTATCGCTTAATAATAATGAAGCACAATTAATTATTATACCCGGCGATAAACTGAAACAGAAATTCGCCCAAATTTAGTAGACTTAGACATTTTTACATTTTTTCCGAAAAGTCGCGTCTACAAAAATTCTTCTGCTAGTCACACTATTATAAATTTGATGAATCTTTTGATTTTATACACACATGAACAGTTGATACCAGGCATCTAAAGGTATTTAGTGTAAAAATTATTAGATAGAAATGTGTACACCGTGTCATCCCCATAAAAAGCCGTATAAATGAGACGATTTTTAGAATCGTAATTTTTCGTTAGCTGTTTGATAACTTGGCTTCAAATTTTAGCAGTATACTGGAATGTATTTTTACTTGGCTATAGACGAAAATCAGTTAATTGTTGAATATCCACGTTCGTGTAAGGAATACCTCAAAAGGCAATGCGACGATGCGACAAGAACTACCCAGGTAGCTATTTCCAAACAGTTAACTAGAAGTTGTCTAAAGGGGTACTACATATCCTCTTGGAAGTTACCTACAAGCTATCATGTGTCCAAGAGTTACTTTTTCGGACGGTTGTTAACTTGAAGGTAATTTCCGGGCAGACGTTTGGTACCTATTTGGCCGGCTTTCGGACAACGTTCGGAAAAATGCGACTTGGCCAATAGCCGCTACAACGTCAAATTCCCGACGACGGTGCAATATACAGCAGTTTTAAGCTTCGAAAACACAACATTGGTGGCGCCACGTTATCAAACATCCGTTAACTTTGCTAAACGGCCAAAAGCGAGGGCTCACCTTTAATCGAGACAAATCGACGTTAACCGAGGCTTAGTAGTGTTGTGAAACGCCACTTTTTAATTGAACCAGGTTTATCACTTCAAACCTCGGTTAACATTAGTCTACCGAGAGTTGTAAAAACAGCGCTTGTAGAGTGTCGCGACATGTCGCCCGGGACCGCTCCTTGTCACTGTAAAGAAATCGATTTCAATAAATGTTCTTAAATATATCCAACGTAACATAAAATAGATAAACAAACGAAAAATAAAAAATAGGTATTTTGCAAATAAAAAAGTAGTAAACAAGCTAAATTAAAATTAGAAAGTTTTATGAAAGTCAGTGCAGTAGTGCAGTAGAACCTCGCTTATCCGAGGTAATATGGAAAGAGCGTACCTCGGATAAGAGAAATCTCGCATAATACGGAAAACACATGTATATGACTACTCCACGCATAGGCATATCAGATTCTTCCGTTTTATCCGAGATTCTCCGTATTATCCAAGGATACACCTAATGATAATGCGGAGGACTTGGATGAGTGGGGTGACTCGGATAATGCGGAACATCGGTTAATCGAAGGTCGGAGAAACGAAGTTTTATTGTAGCTACAAGAATACAAATGAATGGCATAGCCTGTGGCAGGCAGGCGACAGCATGGTCACTTTAATTAACGAACCTGAGATTGTTGAAACGATAACCGCAAAAAAACAGAGGGTATCTGAAGTTTCGTCTTTCAGAGACGATCTTATCTTATTGCAAGTGTAAGCCGCGGAAGAAAAGGCCCTTTTTGATTCCACACTCGAGGATTAATGCGTTGACACTTCGGAAATATTTTATGTAAATATTTAAAGGCTCTTGAACGTAGTAAAAAAAAACAAGAAAAGTTACTTAGATAGAAATTATAACAATTATAATTATATTTTAATGTTATTAACTCTGATATCGGAATATCGGTATTATTCGAGTCCAGTATCGGATTTTCAGTCCGATATTTTCGATATTATCGAAAAGCCGGTACCCATGCTCTAATGCAGCGCAGTAAAATTGTTCGATACGTTTTGCTACCGTTTTATCATTAGGTAGCTTCGATCTCACATATTTTTATAGAGCACTTGGTTCTCACACCGACGTATGGTGAACTTATATCAATATGCTGTTGAGATAACAGCCTGAGTTTCCAGACTGGCATATAAGACCGTGAGCAAGGTATATGTGCCAACATTTTAAGCCGATTTAAATGGGAGAACGGTGGACTTTGAATTTGCGAAAATCGATGAAAGGATTCAGAGTCTACGGAATCATGCATTTTCCGAATTCAGAAAATTCAGTAAATGCTTATCTAACTTGCTTGTGTACTTTTTTGCAGTAAATTGAAACGGGACTCGGGTCCACATTTCGAAAACAGTATTTCCGACACGGACCGCCTGTTGTTGCAAAAAGATGAAGAGGTATGTAACCCGCATTTATTATACTTCCGTAATTCTTTTTCGTGGCTACTTTCTTGTACGATGTCAACTTGCTGATAATAAACACTTCGAATCATTCTGCATGTCACAGATACGAAAGATGCAGGACATCCTGGCGCAGATGCAAGAGAAATTGAAGGCTTCCGGTCAGGGAGGCGGCGGGATTGGTCTACGGGGAAGAGTGGGAAGTCTCGGCAACGATCTTGACTCCACGGAATTGGACAAAAAGCGAAATAGTATTATAGACGTCTAGGGTCAACTGCGGTTGACGGTAATCATAAGGCGCAAATAAGATTCTTTTTATTTTGGTGGTTAAGGTACAACATTTTACCACCAGCGTTTCTACTATGACAAGTAACCGATCAATATACTAATAGCCTCTAAGTGAAAGTGGGCGCAGTACTCCGACTGACCCGAAAAAATTTGAACGAGCAATAAAAGTACTAATTCATCTGTAATAATAGACCTGAAAACGTTTTTCGTAACGTAATTGCTGTAATATCAGGAACCAGAGCAGTAAACATTTGTAAAACAAAATTCATTATTCCCACATGTATGCAACTAGCATTGAAATAGGTACTTTTTCAAATTATAAATGATTTTCTATGATACATATGATAATAGTAAAAGACACTAGAAAAATATTACAAATGTACTTTACATATGAATGGTTTAAAGTTTCGCTACGTACACATTAATATCTTTTAATTATTAAACACTCTACAATCACAATATAAATACGGGTATAACGTAATATACTTTCCCGTATTTATGTTGCACACTTTCAATTAATATCGGAAACAAGTTAAGGTTACGTTGCTATCAAAATAACATAGACACGTATATAATATGGTGGGCGCGATCTCGATCAGCACCACCGAACACTTATATTTTGCAATTTTGTGGACGTTACCTATGGAGTTTGAACTCCTGTACTCTAACCTGTATACTAACCTCTATACTCGTGCTTTCCTCTCAAGAGCTTTGTCGGTTTTTATGCCAACATATCTGCAGAATGTAATAAGTAACTGTAGGCAGCGCTCGCTCAAGTTTCAAGACGTGACCCCTCAAAATGGTTGGGATTACGCATTTACTTCGCGGTATCGCTTATCTCCCACCACTAATACATTCCCACCTGATTCATTTCATGCAATGAAGGAACGGTCTTACCATATACTTATGAAATAGACAGAGCGCTCTTATGAGCCGCTTGAAGCCAACATATGATGGACAGAAATATGTCGGGAGTACTCCTCTCTTTGTCTCGCGAGATTTCTGGTGGGGATGAGGCGGTAGAGGAGAATGAGAAGAAATCATGCGCTCGCGTTATCAATGGATGTAAATAAACTTAACTCCAAATTGCAAATGGTACGAATATTTATAAACAAAATATGTGATTGTGTGCATGCATAACAATACCGTATAGAAACAGTTTTTAAATTATTAAGAAAGATTAACAAATGTATTAAAATAATCTTAGAATATTGCAAGAAACTTTAAGTTTACACAATAAAATCACTGGTTAGCAAAGATAATGAGGCGATTGTGGAAATTTCTTAATAGGTGAACTGATTTCTGTAGCGGACGACGAGCGGTTTGTGATGCAATTTTATTTTGTAGTATTTGGTTTAAATTTTCGCCACCAACTCATTTATATGATTGTTTATAACTAATGACTCTTCGGGATACATATCAAATAGAGAAAATGAACTGAGAAAATAAACTTTCAGCAGTCTTGCAAATTATCACGACGTCATCGCTGGGTTCAAGTAACCCACCTCCATTTTTTTTTCTTAGAAAAAAGAAAGTTGCATTGTCCGATTTCTAGGGCTTGTATGCATAGTGGGCATCTGATTGTTCTTTTTAAAGCTCTAACGAGTTCACTAGCGACGTGAGTAACTACTTCGCTGCAGTACTCATTCCGACTCCAGCCATTAGAGGCTTCGTAATTATGATCGGAGGCAATTGCATCTTCCGATAACGGGTAGTCACCTTTGTCTTGTATTGAACTTACTTGTGGCAAGTCTGTCGCATCTTGTAATAAACAATTCGCCTCTTGAGGAACAATGTAGTTGTGTAAACACAATTTCTTATGGGTGGATCTGAAATGACGACAACTTGCGTTATTATTGCAGCACGAAAAAATGTTTCGAGCTAGTCTTGCAACAATTTGTATGTCAACTAGTATGACATTAAATGATCGTCAAATACATAATATATCATTTTAATGCGCATTTCATTTCTACGATATATCTCCAGAAGCCTGTTTTTCTGTGACTGTTCAAAACAGAAATTTCTCCATCTTTATAAATTATTTTCTGCCCATGTATGTACTTTATCCACCAATGTATCCGCCTTTTTTTCCCTCATTATCGATATTTTCTGGAGTGGTACATTCTTCCGACGGTTTTTTCGAATTTTTTTTCTGGCGTTTAGAAGGTCGAAGGTATTGTCCTGCAGAAATTGGATGCCGCATCAGCATCCTGGAACTCGAAAATCTTTAAATCTTCTTGAAGGAACTTTAATGGATCAGCTACACTTGTACAAGGTAAATAAAAATTACGTGTCACTAGTCCGCCAGGTGATTCTCCGAGTCACGTTCGGCGAAGATGACCCCCTAACATGGACCCGCAAAATTGACCTTGGCCTCAAAACTGAAGATCATTTTTTTTATTATCTTGAAAAATTCTGCTAAATGAGAGGAACAAAAGTCAGAAAGGAACCATAGGTCGCAAATGAACCTCTCACCCAGGAAGTAAAGAATGAAATATTAATAATTCGGAAATATGAGTTTCCCGGATCGCGGATAGGAGAAACACAACAATAGCAAGTTAACCCAAACAAACCCATACAAACCCAAA
>OZ023314.1:45797580-46115080 GCA_964007375.1 Ophion obscuratus
TAAGAAACACATTATACAAGCAACTGGATCGAAATTCCTCAACTTTCCACATTCAAAATCCGATGTAATTACCGACTAATGAATGCAACCAACAATGCATTGTATGCATTGTTGGTTGAAAATGGATATACGACACTGCCCTATCGTCACTCGGAAAAATACTTTATGGTACGAGCTCGTCCGCATAGATAGTTCTTTCGTGTGTAACAGCGAACTGATTATAAACTCGAGCAAAAGAGTCGTACGCACGCAAACGCAAACTTTCCCCATATTTTTGCTGTGTATTGTGAGGAAGACTTTTTCACGCTCTTGTTGCACGAGAACTACGTTAAGTGCGTTCGCCCGGTGTATGATCGGGTATCGATTACGAGGATCGGTTTATCCTCGTGGCCCTTGATGATTACGTGTCGAATTGTGGCTCCTTGCAGATTCGAGTTTCACGAGAAAATAAGTCTAGGACCTTACTTGCAAGCGGAGGAGGCTACGAACGCTGATTACACGTTGCACGCGGTTCTCGTTCATAGCGGCGATAATCACGGTGGCCATTACGTCGTTTTTATCAATCCCGCTGGCGACGGAAAGGTAGGGGCAAAAATAAAGAAGCACCTCGCCTCGCTCCCTATCGCTTTTGATATTCGATAAAATTACTGTTGTCTTGTATTTATCATCACGAGCGTAATTCTCGTTCTAATCGCGACGATTTGTCATCTGTTTGTGTGTGTGTGGGCCCGTCGCAGTGGTGCAAGTTCGACGACGACGTTGTATCTCGATGCACGAAGCAGGAAGCCATCGAGCACAATTACGGTGGCCAGGACGAGGACATGTCGATGGCGGTGAAGCATTGCACGAACGCATACATGCTGGTCTACATAAGAAATTCCGAGCTCGAGAATGTGCTGCAAGAAGTCAAAGAAGAGGACATACCTCAAGAGGTCAGAAACGTCCTACAAAGAGAACTTTCCCAGGAATTGTGCGACCTCGAACGTGACAAAGACGCGACTGACGGTAACAGGGACAATCGCGACACCGATATAGCGAGTCTACGTCCCAATACACAAAATCCACGAAATCCTAATTTATATATTCACGACTTTTAACCCAATATATAAGGTTGCATAACGAAAGAACAAAAAAAAAGAGTGCGGTATGAGAAAAAGCGAAACGAGCGCAATTGAAAAACCGCGGTGAGGATTTTATAAAAAGTATCGATGAATTGATAGTTACGGATTAACGACTATCGAATAAAAATATCTTGGATTCACTTTCGTGCAACGCGCACGGAGGTGAATCGCGGAGGAAAATTCCTTCCGGGACGGAAACTCGATCGGGTCTCGCGCTAAAAAAGCACGCATAATCTCACTTAAATCCCCGGTTATCCACATGGGAGAATTTGCCACGCAATAGCGAATTTAAAAAAACGCAAATTTAGCTTACGAGATGAAAAACACGGATAAGTATTATCGCGATTTTTCTTTTTCGTGCTTAGTAATGAAATTTCTACCCAACGCGATGGTATTATTGAACGATCGTTCTGTGCGTTCGAGAAAAAAAAAAAAGAAAAAGCGCGAGGAAAGTGGGTTATTACAATTGTAGAATAGTTGGCTTTCTAATTTTTTTGGTGCGCAGAAGCGAGGTATGTTGAACCATTGGATAAAATTATTTTCGGAGCCTAGAAAAATGGCTAAACAAATTTTGAACGCGTTGACGATTTTCCTTATGGCGGATGTTTCCGTTCAAATCCAAAAATTTTCATTTAATTTGTAACATACCGCGGGACCTTTTCATATTACAAAAGGCGGAAAAGAATGGCGGAAAAAAATCTTTCCGAGCAGATCGAACAAGACACAAGTGATTGACGACGTTTTATCGCCTGACTTATGGCTTCCTCCGAATGTCTTCTAACAACTTAAATATCTTATTTATTAGAAATGTTTTTTGTTGTTTAGAAAGACCCCCCCCCCCCCCCCCCCCCCCCCCCCCGTAGCGACGTTTACCCGATAATTACGAATCTGGAGACAATTCTTCATTACCGACTACAATATATTTTATCAAATTTTTTTCTTGAATGACTTGTCTGACTTTACTTCCGATTTGTAAAATGAATTTTGATTCGGAGTTGTCGGTTGACACAAATCGCGACACGACGAGGGAGGCACTTGATCATGGAAAAAAAAAGAAAAATCTTTAGTGTTGATATAGTGATTACAAGTATTAACAAATGCTTGTCTATTTATTTGTTGTTACATATTAATAAATAGAGAGAAAGTAAGAAGTGAGCGACAAACAGAAAGAGCGAGAGAGCGGAGAAGTGAAGATTTACGGAGAATCGTCGAATAGAATAAAATAATTTATAATGGCTGTAATATCGTGAGATCCTTTTGAATACTATACCACTATTTTATATATATATATATATATATATATATATATATATATATATATATATATATAAAATGAAAACCGAGATGAGTGATGCATAATAAAACGTTGGATATTCGAGAACAGAAAAAATGAGCTGATGAACGAAGCTGACCCCAGTTATTTTCTTCTTTTCGCAAATTGCGTGGTCGAGTAGAAAAAAAATAAAATCAATGCAGAAGTAAGGTTCCTTTTGCACGGATTTTAGAGCCGCTTTTTTCATTACAAAATAATTATTATTCAGCATACAGATGTTACGATGCAAAAGGGATCTCTCAGAGAACATAGAATTTTCTTGCATCTCTCTGAATCACTCGCAGTCGCGCCTGATCAATGGAAGATCAATATTACTCGAACATCTTTAATTATCCCTTACCCCCTAGCTTTTGGTTTCAACGATGTTCCCGACAATGTTCGAGAAAAATAGAGGACGAGGAAGAACGAATCTTTGAATATTCCAGCGACTGGCGAACTTTGTCGAGTACTGCTGAATAATTTTTATTTTGTAATCACGATTAATACGTTGGTCAGCGTTGTGCCAGATGAACAAAATTAAAATTATTCGAACGCAAGAACGTGAACGATCGCGCACATTTTTTTTCGTCCAAATTTACCTTCCAAAAAAACAAAAATAAAGCGAAAGACTAATTTCAAGACTGATATCGAGTGAAACGGAGAACGAAATAATTTTTTTTTAAATTGACGATTACGAGATTGAGTTCTGGATGAAAGAAAAAAAAAGCAAAAAGAAAAATCATTCGTGTATAAACGTGGGGATAATTTTAATTTTGTTGGTCTAGCTGGTGGAGAGGCTACAAGAGGAGAAGAGGCTGGAACAGATACGAAGAAAGGAGAGAACCGAGGCTTACTTGTATATGACCGTCAACGTTCTTCTCGAGGATAGCTTTGACGGTCACCAGGGCAACGATCTCTACGATCCGGAGCGCGCACTCTATCGTGTATTTCGCGTTCGTAAGCAAGCTACGCTTCATGAGTTTCTCGAATTGCTACGCGACAGTCTGGTAAGTTCTATGTTCGTCGATTGGTTTTTTTCCTCTGCTACTGTCAAACTGTGATGATTCTTGACAAAACGGCCGTCCGAGTACTTACAATTTTGGCAGACAGCACTACTAAAATGTGCGTGCTTCTGCCATCTTATGGAATGTTAAAGGGTCAGGCTACTATGATGAGCCGAAAATCGGGGTTATTTAAGAAAACATTATTTTCACAGAATAAGTAAGATAATTGAAAATTCGTTTGCCCGTTTATTTGTATGTTGAGTAACAAAGTTGTGTGCCGAATTCCATTAAAAAGTATCCATCGTTAAGCACTTACAAACAATCTCGTGAAGGACCGTTGAACGTGATGGGCTCAACGATGTACTTGAATCTGGCCTCTTGGTTGGGCTAAACAAAAACAAAAGTTTTTTCTTAAAATGGATAATATTGACTAAAACGTGAGCGAGGTTTTTTGTTATTGTGATTCATTCATCGAAAATACATTTCGAGGAAAAATTACATTATTGATAATAAGTAATGAAAAAAGTTAAGCAGAAAAACGTCGGTAAAAACTTAAGTATTATTACACTGAATAAATGTACCAAATTTCAAGACAAACCGTTGATCAGAAGCCGAGAAATCGTGTACACCGTTTCGAAAAAGATAGTTTCCATAAAAACGCGTTTAAAGTTTCACTAGCAGTTCTATCGTTGTAATCATAAGTTTACCTTCAACTTGCGTTTCCTGCACCACACGTTGGACCTTCCTCTTGAATTTGAGCTGCCTCAAGCGACGTACGAGCGTTTATGATTTTTGCAGCAACCTAGCCCCTTAATGCTTTTGAACGAGTTGAAAGAAAAATGTTTTTTTATGATCATTCTTACTTACAACCCCACCAAAGCTGCATTCATACATGCAGATATATTTTATTGAGTTTAATGACAAAACGCCAAAAGAGCGCACGGACCGTGCGTGCACTACTGTCAATTGCGTTTTATTGTTTTTATTTGCTAGGAAACAATGGCGCATTATCCGAAAAGTATGGATTCGAAATTTTGGCGTTTTTCCATTCGTGTTTTGCCATCGCCTAAGAAAGTAACGTCCTGCGCGTTACTCTCTTAGGCGATCCCTTGTTTTTTTGACGGGGGTGAAGAAATACCGTGACTGAAAAAAGAATTTGTCGCGGCCCACAGAAATATCCGATAGAACAGATACGAGTTTGGCCGTTCAGCGTGAGAGCGAATCAAACCTGCAGACCGGCCCTGATCGAGCCCGACGCCGATCTGCAACGAACGATGAGTGTATGTGCTGAGAATGCTAATTCGTGGAATGTTTTCGTTGAGCTCGTACCACCGGACTCCGGCTTAACAGCACTGCCAGCATTCGACAAGGATACGGATGTTTTACTCTTCTTCAAGCTCTACGATCCTAAGAATAAAAAGATTCATTATTCGGGGCATCACTATATGCCTGTAACCGCCAAAGTCCGTGAGTACGATGAAAGATCCTGAATCTGATGATGTCGAGCGGGGGGGGGGGGGGGGGCAATAAGAAGCAACAAAAAATCAGTTTTAATGAGCGTCGTTGATCATCCCCATTTTCCGCGATCTCAAATGAGTTTTTCATTATACGGTGACACTACTCTAGGAAACTGTTAAAAAAAATGTCAATCGAACATTTGATGGACTTTATTCCACATGACTTGAAGTGTATGGGAGTATTCTTTTTTTTTCTATACAGAAGTGTTATTGTCGAGAAATTCTTCGGGGACTTGTGGCGCGAAGGAAGAAGCCTCTAATATTATCCGTCACATTATTTTGTCTTAAACGGAGAAAATTAAGTGATGAAAATAGCATTTTTCCGGTCTCGCACCACCAATAGCACCTTTTAACACCCTTAATTGCTCTCGTGTCTCTTCCTCATTGAAAAACGAAGAAATTCATGTATTGTCAAGTCGCCTTTGTAGGAAAGATTCTAAGAACAACGAAAATGTGGGGTTGATATAGACCTCAGGCATGCGTTAGTAGGTAAAGAATTAATCGATTAAACGAACTTACCTGTTGTGAAGTTCTATCGTAATTATATCTGATGTCTCGTTCGAGAGATTATATAGGTAGTATCGCTTACTTCATGCCAAACTCCACGAATATTCAGCGTCAAAAAAAAAACAAAGACGGAACGGGGAACCGGGACAGCCCCTCCGCTCCTTCCTTCATAATGTTTATAGATTATTTACAAAGGGTTGGGAAAGAAAAATAAATTTATTTTTACACGAGTGGGAGCGTAATCTCTCGAACGAGACATCAGATATAATTACGATAGAACTTCACAACAGGTAAGTTCGTTTAATGGATTAATTATATCCTCGTCTCGTTCTCGAGATTACATAGGTAGATGTTTAGAGGTGATAAACGACACTTATTATTATTGTTATTATTTAATCAAATAGAACATTCTTTATTCAAACACAGCCGCCGCGAAATTGCTCCTGTCCGACTCAATTGGTCGATTATAAAATTTTGCAAACACTTGCGAATCTTTAGACCACCCTGCCGTTGACCTAATTATACTTAGGTCTATGGCTTTGGCCAATGCTGCCGACGTTGCCGCATGCCTTGTGCTATGCGGCGCATATTCGTCGCCTACTCCACTGAGTTTTAACATTGCTCTTATCCATCGACTTATGGATTGTGCAGTCGCCACTTTAAACGGTTTCCTTGACGTTAAGAATAAATGATCACAGTCTTTTCTCAGCGGAGCTGTTAAGACTAAATAACGCTCAAAAAATAATGCCACGCATATCTCGGGGTTATCTTTAAAGTATCTTATCAATAACAAAAGCTGGAATTGCCCTGGACGGGAAGTCTTGACTAACTCTGTTATCTTAATTTCAAATCCGTCCCTTGATCGCTTAATATTATTTAACTTTATCAAAGACAACGTCTGAACTCGATGCGGTGTCGCGAGCGCCATTAACGTAACCAGCTTCTCAGATAGTTTTTGCAGATCTGAATCTTCGATCGCACAATGACTCGCGAGGTTGCGCAGGACTACATCTGGATTCCAAGTCTTTTCATATTTGGGTTTTGTTGGGCGTAGCCGAAAAATGACCTTGCAAAACCGCGCGAGCACGCCACTTGTGGTGATATCTTTGACCGAGATTAGTGACACAGCCGATCTTGCTGAATTGAGGGTCCCATAGGACGCTCCATCTTTGAATTTCTTTGTTAAAAATGCCAATAAGTCATTCTCATTCGTTCCATGGGGATCAATCTGTGCGTTTGAACAATACTCCCACCAGGCTCTTAGCGGACTCGCGTACTGTTTTATTGAAAATCCGCCAACGACGCCACAAATATATCTATTGTCTATTCCGGTACGCCTTTTCTCGTGAAAGCGTTCCGGATAACTTGCCGGCAATTAAACGCAAGCTTCTCGATAGCGGATGACGAAGCGACCTGCATGGAGACAACAATAAATTCTGAGACGGCTTGAAATATATAGGCTTTTCGCATAGGCGTGAAAAGAATATAGGATGCCACGGTTGGTTCGGCCAATCGGGTACTATAAGAATCCCACAGGTTCCTTCTGCAATTACTTTTTGTAATACTTTTGGAATGATCGCAAAAGGCGGAAACGCGTAGAAAAACTTGTTCTTCCAAGTTATGGTAAACGCGTCAATCGCTATAGCCTCGGGGTCCCTATGCCAAGCACAAAAGGCCTCGCATTTTGCATTAGCTCTTGTCGCGAAGAGGTCTATTGCCGGCATACCCCATTCACGAGTAATTTCTTCAAACGCAAAATTCGCTAGCTCTCATTCCGTGTCTACGTTTTGGTTTTTAGATTCGCGATCCGCGTCCTCGTTATTTTTCGACTTGATATATGATGCGAACACTCGAATCTGTCGAGCCTCGCACCATTTCCATAGTTCTTTAGCACGGCTAACCAAATACTGTGGTTCATGATAAAAATACTGCGCGAGGATTTTGATTGGTGGAAAGAAAAGCTACAATTGAGCTTTTCTTTCCACCAATCAAAATCCTCGCGCAGAGAGATTGGTATACGCATCGTTGCCTCATAATTTTGTCCATTTTTGAAAAGCGCCTGAAAGATTTCTCTCTGGTAAGCTTTTAAGTATGCGCAGCTATACTCTAATGCCGGGCTATATGCTACAAGAGTTCCCAAAAATCGGGCGAATTCTCGAATTTTACAAACAGTTTTTCGTGAGAAAATTTGTACTAAAGTTCTCGCACTCTCCCTCTTATCACTGGGGAGTTCCAACAACATATCGACCGAGTTGATGTTAAATCCCAAGAACGGGCACACTTGCGTTGGTTCCAAAATACTTTTTTGCTTATTTACTATAAATCCCAACAATTCTAACAACTCGATTGACGCCGCTACATTACGTGAGCAACTCTCGTAATCCTCACCTATACATAGCAAATCGTCTAAATATATAACCGATACGAATCCTTTCGCCCTTAGCCGGCTCACTACAGGCTTCAAAATCTTCGTAGAGATGCACGGCGCTGTGGACAGACCGTTCGGTAAGCAGGTAAATTCATATAACTGCCCGTTGAAATTAAATCGTAACAGTTTACGGCTCTCTTGGTCTATCGGGACCGAATAATAAGCGTTTTCTAGATCGACTTTTGCCATAAAATCATTCCGCGAGACAACTTTTACCGCGGTTCTCCAATCTTCCATCTTGAAATGCTCAGTTTGTAAAAACTCATTTAAACGCTTTAAATTTAATATAAATCGATGAGACCCATCTTGTTTTGGCACCAAGAAATAGCTTGTCAAGAATTGCCCTTCCATCGGACAACAAACTTGAATAGCACCGAGATTTAGTAATTTTCCTATCGCGCGCTCAAAGTCCCGGTTTTCGACCTGATTCTTCAATGCTACGCCTCGAGGCAATGTTTTTTGAATAACCGGACGCATAGTCTCAATTTTATACCCGCTCACGCAACGCACGATGAAATTTTCGGCAATCTTTCTCCATTCGTCAACAAAATAACGAAGTCTTCCCGCAGGTTTTAATACCTCTACTTCTTCGCTGACTTCTCGTCCGTGGGTTGAGAATGCTCCAGCAGGAGATTCTCCTGCTGTGCACGTCCTCCTCTCCGGGCACCCCGCTGGCTATTGCCCACCTGATTGGTCCTCTGGAACCTCGCAGGCGGGCCTTTCCAGTTTACCGCGACGTTCTTCTTGAATGGAACTTTCGGCGCCGCTGCTGCTTTCACCGGTTGCAGCTTTAGATCGAGGCCTGCTTTTTCCATTGCTTTTGCCGATTTCAATTTTTCGGCCAAGTCCTCACCGAACAGAAATTTATCTGTTTCGTTTTTCCCCAGGAGCGCCCTAGCCCGCTTGTCCAAACCCGGTAAGATATAAGCCTTCCTGGCCACGGACTCTTTATGATGGACATCTGTCATTAATTTTCCTGCGTCGCACATGCGCTTCAACAGCTCGCTTCTGTCAACGCTCTCCTTCTTGTCGTTCAGAAGCAGGGTGATCGCTGTTCCCAAAGCCGCCAGTGCTAAGCCGATCAGACATTGTGAGTCTATAAAATGTCGGTCACGTTTCACTGCCATCTCGTTCAGTGATGAGACGAGCTCCGGATTCAACGTTGGCGCTTCCAGCGGACAATTTCCCTCTCGCGCATAGTCCTTGAGCAGCTTTGCTCGCGTTTCCTTTTCCAAGCCGGAACCGATTCAGGCTTTCCACCGAGATGCCAAGCCTGAATGAAGCTTAAACCCCTTCGGCTTGTTTGACGCAGGATCCTTGCCCAAAATCTGCAGCCCCTCTTCGTCTATCGGAACTCCATCTATCTCGGGATCCAATATATCCGACTCGCTGCATAAGCTGTCTTGCCTTTCTGAGTCTAGAGCTTCTGCACAATAAATTCACTATTCAATACATGAATAGGAGGGCGTGTTATGTGAGCAAACATAAGCTGTGTGGGTGCAATAGGCAACCGTCTTATCAGAAAATAAGCTCCGGCCGTTTACATACAAACTTGTATCGCCTCAGTTAAAACTGAACGTGCGATCTCGTTGTCCCAATAGATAAAAAAAAACAAATAAGAACAAAAACAAACTTACCTGACTCGAGAAGTTGCGGAATATTGTCTTTCGACGCATTTTCTGTCTCGAAATTTCTCGAACATTCCGGTTCTTGGCGCGTCAGCAATGGCGTCGCCAACTTTTTGTTTAGGCTATAATAATGATCCTCGATTTTTCTCATCTTTTTATAGATTTTTTCCAAAGCGGACTCTTCCTCTTTTCTTTCCTTGTCGTTTTCCGACATATTTAGTACGATGAGATTAATCAAAACGATGATCAATTAAATTAATTAATTAAATCACTTTTTAATACGACTCTGAACCGATGCTTTCGGCACGAAAAAACGTTATGAAGGAAGGAGCGGAGGGGCTGTCCCGGTTCCCCGTTCCGTCTTTGCTTTTTTTTTACTCTGAATATTCGTGGAGTTTGGCATGAAGTAGGCGATACTACCTATGTAATCTCGAGAACGAGACGAGGATATAATGAATCATGAGTTTAAGATTAACGATCAGCGTAAAAAACGCAACTTAACATTTTGAAGCGTCCCTGAGAACTTTTCTAACGCCGTCGTGTCCGTCCGTCATTGCAGTGTTCGCTCTTCCTCTTTTGTCGAAAATTTTCGGTTGAAAAATTCGTTTGTCATACTTTTTCAAAGTAATCAAATTTTTATTAAATATTGCAATTATGTGCCACCGTCACGAAGCTCTACGGAAGTTTTTGTTCAATATTCCGATTACATGGTTAACTAACGAATCTCTTTGTGTTTGAATGCAGAGGAGCTAATACCGATATTGAACGAGCGCGCTGGTTTTCCACCTGACACCGAGCTCGCCCTCTACGAGGAAATAAAGCCAAACATGGTCGAGAAAATTGAAAATTTGACGGAGCCACTGGAGAAAGTACTCGACGAACTGATGGACGGTGATATCATAGTTTTTCAGAAGGAAGAACGCGATAACGACATGTACGAGCTACCGACGTGTCGAGATTATTTTAAGTACGTTCGTTATAATTGAGGAAGAAGCACGGTGCTTACGTAACACAAACGAGGAAACTTTAAATTGTGTGCATATACCGACGTTTTATTATGCGCAGGGACTTGTTCTACCGAGTGGAAGTTACATTTTGCGACAAAACCATTGTCAACGATCCAGGTTTCACGATGGAGCTTTCGCTGAGAATGACCTACGACCAAATGGCAAAGGCGGTCGCCCAAAGGGTCGGCACCGATCCTTACCTCATCCAATTTTTCAAGTGTCTGAAGTAAGTTTCACACAGTGTCGTTTTATCGTAAGCACAAAAAAAATCTTTCTAATAATCGTGCGATAACTTTGAATCGAACATTATCTCGCGCGACCGAAATGACGTCTAATCATAGCATTTCTTAATCAGGTCGCGAAAAAAAACAATATCGAAGTTTGCATCGTTGGAACGCAACGAAAGTTCAGTAGACCTTTTTTTTCGCAAATTTAGGTTCTGAAAGACACTCAAACGTTTTCAGGTAAATTTCTGATCGGAAATCTATACCCCTAATTTGTATGATAAAGAAAATGGAGGAACAACAATGAAAAAATAATTTTCGTTGCATTACAACGATGCGAATTTTAACATCGGGTATATGTTTTTTAACGAGTTACACCTAGTTTGTGGCCGGAAAGAAGAGGAATTTTTGAGCATTTTTTTCTAGGGAAACTTGTGCAGGATTTCAATTTTTTTTGTTTCCATTAAAGAGTATGTTTCTAAGTATCCGTTACAATTCCTGTATTGAAGAATATTCATAAATGTGGTCGATACATTGGTCCGTGCAGACTGCTGTTTGTAAAATGTCCTTCGCGGTGATCACTGATGCTCAAAAACAAATCATTTGAAATGAAAAAATCAAACTCATTTAGTTATTGCATGAAATTATCCAGTGCGGGGGCGAAGGATTTAATACAATAATTATTCATGAAAAAAATGGCCGCACTCAAAGTGAAAGAATTTATTTTCGGTAAAAAAAACGCCCTATTTTCGCCGTGTCTTCTAGCGTGTGAAATGTGAAGTTGATCGGTACACTGATTCTTGAGATATCGTGGTCGCCGATTTCGAAAAAGTTATTTTGATAGAAAAACTCGTTTGACGTTCGCCGGTTCGCGGAACCTATCGGTGAACGTTCAAAACTCCCTCAATTTAGAACGGACCTACTTGACATTTTCAACGAATATTTTTCTAATGTTACATTTTTACAATCCGTCGAAAACCGATAATCGATATTTTAACTAGGTGTAAGGCCTCAAAAGCCATAATGCCACGACGATCAATTTAGCGAAGTTGTCGCACCGTGAAAAGTAAAGTGTTAGCATTAATGAAAGATTCGAACTAAAACCAGAAGCTAAACGAATCATTCCCCGTAAAGTTACAAAGATTCGCCGGGCCATCCGTTGAAATGCACGTTCGACGGGACGCTCAAGGATTTGGTCGCTTACTGCAAGCCAAAAGCGAAGAAAATCTTTTACCAACAACTCAGTATTCGCGTGAACGAGCTCGAGAACAAGAAGCAATTCAAGTGTATCTGGGTCGGTCCGTCACTCAAGGAGGAGAAGGAAATCATTCTCTATCCAAATAAAAACGGCACAGTAGCGACGCTGCTCGAGGAGGCGAAGAAGCAAGTTGAATTTTCGGAAAACGGCTCGGGCAAATTGAGGATACTCGAGGTGAGCTCCAATAAATTGGGACCTGGACCCAAGGAGGACACACCCCTCGATAATCTGAGCCCGTTGAGCACCAGGTCGTACAGGATAGAGGAGATACCGAAGGACGAGCTCAATCTCGCCGACGATGAGATGCTCGTGCCCGTTGCCCATTTTCACAAAGACATATTCTCGACCTTCGGTATTCCCTTTCTCTTCAAGATCAAACATGTGAGTTTCTTTGGCTTTTAATGATTGGAGCGCATTGACGTTAGCGTCGATTGTTTTACCATGATTTTGGGAAAATTCATTAAGGAGTTTCGATACAAAAATCTAAATATTCAGATTCGATTGTAATTTATATCACCGAGGAATTAATTAATGGTGCATTGACTGTACAGAAAACGATGAGTTTTACAATATAGTATTGGAGATTTTCAATGTTCAAGTCGAACCTTTGATCATTTAGTAATACACATGACACCTCGTAAACACTAGTTACCGGGTTTCAAGGACTGAAACAATATCGGGATTTAAATCAAAACTGAGCAAACCTAAAGTGTTAGGAATGTCGTGTCAAAAAATAAAGTGCTTTCCCTTCTTCGTTTATCAATAATACTTGAAAAAAAGATGTGAATTTTGAGCTCGAATGGTATGTTTCCGGACATTAAGATAAATTGTAGGTCGAACGTGGCAAAGTCTCGTTAACAGCGGCTACTTCAAAATCAATAGTCGTGTTTCAGGAAGGAGATCTTTTTAAGCGAATTTTGAAGATTTTTTTCTGTCCTAACTATTTACTCTACATAATGAATATTTGCTGTACATATCATTAGATCTAGCAATTTTCCGTTTTTTTCACACTAATTACAAAAATTAAGGGATCGCCAAATGATCGATCGGATAGTTTTCGAGTTATCTTGTACGGGGTTCACAAAAAAGTGGTTTTCAGGAAAGGCGTTTAAAGTCTCAAGACTCAACAATTTGGTGAACGAACGTGGAACTCCTTTTCGGCTATAAGTTCTTTTTTACGTTATTAAGGGATCTCCCCCATTAAATCGTACCTAGTATTACAGGCAATAATAACGCGTTAGCGATAGTCAGTCGTGCGAATGACCGGAAATATTGTTATCAAGTTGGTTTTTTTGGTCATTGGTCATTTTTTCTTGAATAAAATTTCATTATATTTATATCTAATTGCAAATAATCATAACGATAAATATAAATACCCGGCTTGAAATCTTTAGTAACAGTATTATGAGTTGGAAACTGCCCGATAATGGTTAATCTTACCTGAGATTTTATTTGCAAGAGTTTGGCATCCTGCCGGAGACGAATTGTATTTTCATTTCCACTGTCGCAGCCAAGGAAAGGTCCCGAAACTCCATAATTAATTTTGGGAGAATGGCGGATGAACGTTAAAAACGGTCCCGAATCAGACAGTTTTCATCGTTATTTACCACCAATTGAGTATACGGCTCGTTTTCGTTTTCAGAATGAACCTTTTACGAAGGTCAAGGACCGGTTATTAAAGAAACTAGGTGTACAGGAAAAAGAATTCGAAAAGGTAGGCATCCCGATCGCACGGTCCAACTTCACGGCAAGTTTTGTTATGAGAATTCATAAAAATTTTTAAGTTTAAGTTCGCGGTGGTGACAATGGGAAAGCCGCAGTTCATCAATGACGAAGCGGACTACTTCATTAATCTCGCCGAATTCCGAAACAGTCCTACCCAAAGTGAGTCGATACTCACTTTTTGGGTTCCATTTCGCTGATCAAATTCCGCGCAGATACTCTCGACGAAACGTAAAAAAAATCAATTCTGTTTTCTCTTCTATTTTAAATTTAATTCGAAAACCTTTTTCTTCCAGGTGCATTGCCAAGACCTTGGCTGGGTTTGGATCACGTTAACAAAGCGCCGAAGCGTCCGAGAATCAACTACCTCGAAAAAGCCATTAAGATATACAACTAAAAGAAAAGGAAGAAGAAAAATGCCCTCATTTTCTTTTCTTTTTTTTCCCCTTGAATTGGACGAAGGGAAACGAGTCGCGAATAAAAGAGCCAAGGTCTCCAAAATCCTGTACCCTCACCGCCATTCTGGTATATATCTAGTAGAGCTCGACTACCCCCTCCCCTCGCCCGCTCCGTCCTTTTTTCAAACCTCTTCTTTCGCCCATTTACGCGCTCGCAGGCTAGTTAGCGAATCCGTTTCCGTGTTTCGGCGGGACGCGAGGATTATTACACGATGACGGACGCTCATGTCTTTCTCTTTTTGCAACAAAAATTGCATAAGCTCGAAAAAAAGAAGAAAAAAACGTAAACAAACAAAACGGTCGGAATAAATGAATCATGGATAGAAAAGAAAGAAAAAAACACGAAGAAAAAAAAATTGATTAAGTTATAATTGTATGATATTAACAATAAAATAGATAACATTCAGCGATTCGCTGTTATCAGTTAGCGCATACGGCAATTTGAAATAGAGGAGGGCCGCGCGCGGCGTTGTAAAATCCACGGATCTGCCCCCCCCCCTCTCTCCTACATAATAATAATTATACATTACATTAATATCGTAATGAATTTTTTGTATCTCACAGACGTGTCAATCCCACGTTCGCTCCGATTATACGCTTTGGCTTGTTGTTTCCCCTATTTTTCTGTTTATTTGTTTTTCATTGGTAAATGTCAACCATTAGCGTGCGTGAAGCGAACAAACAAGTAGGGAGAAAATATCAACGACAAAAGGCAAGCGAGAAGGAGAAAATGACAAATGTATGCGTGCGAAAATGTCGCGCTCGTTGTACCAAAAGCGGGAGTAGATTTCAGAAAAAGAGAGAAAATCAATTTAAAGCGACGAACGCTGCCTGCTATAGAAGCGACAAAGGGAAAATGAATTTTCCGAATGAATTTCGTGTGCGCGCATTGTAATTAAAGTGAAAGACGGATTTTTAAAAAAGCGAAACACCGAATTATTTTCGATTGTGCCGGCAAATTTTCTGGATAAGAGCTTTTCTTTGTTATTGCAAACTCTGTCGCGGGAGCGACATCTTTCGAGTTTTTAACGGTAAAGGATTTTTAAATGTCTTTTTTCTTGTTTTGCATTCTTGAAAATATAATAGACAGTTATGTGCTCCGTCCAAGAAATTATTGAGAAAAAAAAATTCTTAAATCCTCAATCCCGCGATTGTTCGCTCTGTTATCGTTATTTCAATTGCAAGGAGCATAATAATCACAAGCTGTGCTTCACGAAGATTTCAGCTGAAGAGAGAAAATGCATAATTCGTTGTTCGTCAAAAATACCACGTATCGCTAGGCACGACAGAGAAAACATTTTGTTGATAAGTGCGTCCTTGGACGAACGCATCAATTGTGCTAGAAATAAATATTTATTTTGAAAAGCAAAAGCAAGGGAAAGAAAGAAGAAAAACAGTCCCGTTCCGATAACTAATGCCCATACAGCTGTACAAATAATTCCTTCGTTTGTTCATAGGTATCTGAGATTTAACGTCACTTGCCCCGCGTTATACGTGTACACGAGTCGTTTCGGATTTAATCGCTATGGTTGAAATTTCAAAGATTTCAACGTATAAAGAGCCTCACCAAGACCGGGGTACAATTTGTTGAAAAATCAATTGTTTAAATCCGTTAGCGAAATTACGGAAACTCGACACGTCGTAAGCAGTCCCCGCAATCGTGCACTATGAATTGTATTTCGTGCCCCCTACTCCAGGAAGCCGCCTCTACTGCGCTGTCTAGCTCCGAACTCCGCGTTTGCTACCCCCACCCTGCGATCGTTCTGGTCCGTCACCTCCGACTCTGCCCTACCTCCTACCCCGCGTTAGATACCATCACCGTTCTATACGACCCCCGTCCTGCGACCGTTCTCCGCACTCTAAACTCGTTGCTCTGCCGTGGCCGTTCTCGTCACTTCGCATCTGTTGTTACACTTGTGACTGCGAGTTTCGAAGCGAAATGATCCGTAGACAGTTTCGCTAATGCTGTTGACGTTGATGATTTTTTTTTTCTTATGAGAAAATATTTGGAAATGATGTGCGAAAATCGATTAGCCAACAACCTTACAAAATATTAATTCTCTACGCACTTTTGTGATTATTTTTTATGTCAAAAGTATTGTTTCGACAACAAAAATAATAATGGATGTAAATATTATAAACATCAACAATGTCCATAATAATTACAGCCATATTATTGATGCAGTTTGCGTTAAAAGTGTGTTTGAAAGTAGCTGAACGATGAGAAGTAAATAGTTGAAAGAAAAAAGTAATTTTACGATATCGTATTGCACATGGTGAACCGCGTAAATAATGGATCGTCTGTCGATTTAGCATGGATAGCTTCCGTCGGAAAGCCTATGGAGAATAAAAAGAGCGTAATTTCTATATACAATTGATTAGCGGGATATTACGTCTATATGTCTGTACAGAAATACTAAATGTGGTAATCGTTCGATAAGTAATACGCTTGACCTCTGGCGAAATGCTATCGCATTTTGCTCCCCGGGGGAGCTGACGATGACGAGTCATTGAACGCGTTGTGAAAAGCGTTTCTTAACTTGTTTTTCGAAAAGACGAAGTTTTAATAAATTTGTCTCTTCCATTAATAATAGGAAAGCATCATTTATCGAGTCCACGAGACTCGAAGTAAGGAAACGTCTAACGAACCCTTCATCGTATATACTGCTGCACACGTACGCACGTATCCATGTAAGATGGTAATACGAGAAAGTAATCGATGGCGTCGAATGTGTCCGAGGTTCGGAGCTCTTTGCTCTAGAGTTTTTGTGGTGGCGACAGCGTTCGGTCGATTTCCAAACTGTTCCGACAGTCAATAGGTCGAAGAAGTTCATCGTACGCAGAAGAAAAAGTAGACCAACAATATAAGGACCCAATTGTGAATTATTTGTATTGAAACATTATCCACAGTTTTTTTTCACTATACAGATAGACAAAAATATATCGCAAACCATCAACGGTAAGTGAAATATTTACCAGTGAAAGATACTTTTGTCGTGTTGGTCGTTTTATAAGCGAGCTTCCGGTACCCGCATTTTTTCCTCTAATTTTTCCAATTGGTGGAGAAACGGCTGCAAAGAGAAAGTTGACGCGTGTCCATACCACCCCCCACTCAATTTGCACTTTTCGCCACATGCTCAGTGCCGCCGTTGTACAATGTTTACGAAAGAAGAAAAATAACGGATTCGATCGCCTGTCAGTCTTGAATTTTTGCAGAGGACTTCATTTCAGCATCGTTCATCATGTTTTGTAATATTTCGCCTCGTTTTTTAAGGCCTATTCGAATAGAAGTCAACTGTCTGCCGGAAGTTCTCTTTCGAGCAACGTATTTGAATGACCCGGGAATTGGAGCAAATTTACGTGGCGCGCGGGTTACAGAAGCATTATGTTATATAAGCGTTCGCGGCGTATTTCGTTCATACAAAAATTCCTTTTCAGTACAACAGAAAAATATCCTTCACAAGTGTGTTTGGCCATTGCCTATAGCGATTGAAAGAAATGGCACGTCGACTTGTGAATTTCAAGTCGCAAAGCGTTCGATTAGTCGAAAGTTTGTGGATCCGCCGGTTCGAGCCTACAAACGTCCTCGTCGAGCGCGTTTCCCTCCAAAACTGTGTTCTTCAATTGACGCGAACGTATCGTATGACAGCGACCTGTTGCGCAGCAAAAGACGTAAGTACAACGTTTTTATCAGTCTTTCGGAAAATGCGAACCATGGGCCAAAAATTTGACGCCCGCATTCGCCGTTTCCACGCACAATCGTGTTTAAGGCAGAGTACAAGATGTACCACGTGATATATAAGTGCGAGAAAGAGAGCAAACATTTTCGAACAGATTTCTCAATGAATAGGATTTAGGCATCCAAGACCTGACGATTTGTTGTAAAAAAATAAAAATAAAATTTATCCATCTGTGAGAAAAATCCGTTTGAAAATTTGTGAGGTTATGTTGACGTTGTGCATGTCCTTGACGAGACGCCGCGGACACGTGAGTTTGTTGCCCCGGTGTGTTTCTTCGCGTTTTCCACTGCGTATCAATTTCACGTTTAATCAATTGCGGGTAGAATATTATTCTTTCCGAGGCAAAATATCGAGGCGTGTGTTGCGAGAGATTCGATAGCGCGTATTGCTCCCGCAAAATTACGTAAAATAATGTAACGCTGCACGATGCGAGGTTATCAGCAATGACCTTTTCAAATCACGATCGCGCTCAATTTTTCCACCGCTTCATCGTCACTACGTTTCTCACATAAATAAGTCTCGTTTTATGATGCCGCGATCATTCGATATTTTAAATTCGAAGCCTGCGCCAAATTTCTCTCAGTAAGTAACGCTCCGTCAGTGATCTTTTTTTTTTCTTCAGCGAAATCTTCCACTGTTACGGAGGATTATCGATCACTCGATAGGGATCCAGTGGGTATCGTTACATACTAACATACATGGATCACTGGACCAATTGGCAAAAAATCATTTATATTTTTTCTTTTCCGGTGTCAGAAGTCATTCCAATCCTGAGACCGTTTGTTCGCATGCTCAGAAAATTTATGTTATCAGTGTACATGCTTAGCATGGGAATAAAAATTATGCGCGTACATCCAACTTTTTGCTGCAGAAATATTTTCAACTCGTGCATGTATAGGAGTGCGTTGGAGCTTTTTTTTTCCACCTCTCACTCAGCCAGATAATATTGGTGTCGAAATGTTCCTGTTCATTCTTATCTGTGGAACTCGAAATGCAGCGCTCGACAATTTTTATCCAATTTCATTTACATGGAACATTTAAACATTCAGACTTGGCTTACTCAACAGCTTATCAATATTTGCTACATCTGGTTGAAGAGCCTTGAAGCTACAGCTGAAAATGTGTCACACTCAAGCTTGAGTATTATGTTGTTGAAGTTAACATCGTTGAGATACAACAAAATTTCTTTTTTATTTTTATGTTTCCATTTCCTTATTTTGTTCATTGTATAAAAGCCTTTTTCGCTGATTTATCTTGTGCTATGAATAAAATCAACAAAATATCTTAAAAAATGGTTCAGGGATTCAACCCAATCCACCGAAAGAAATTGAAGCAACACAGAAACATTAATATTCATTGTACTCTAACTATGCAAACTTTAATCACATGGTGAATGCTTCATCTTGATGTCGACTCGTAACTCGAACTGCAAGATCAAGAACCCCGTATGTTATGTACTACCGACCAAAAAATTAAGAGATGTGATTTGCCAACTGTCGATCGGGACGTGAACTCATCATGTTGAAGTTTGCAGCATTGGAATTCAACGAAAGTTTATTTTTCGTCTGTTGCTCACATTTATTTAGCCGATTTAAGGCACAAATATCACAGCAAATGGTTTTTCTTATCCCTATTAAAGGTCTTCTGCCTTTATGTATAACAAAATTAGAGACTATAATGAAAATGAAGATGTGAAAAAAATAACTTTCTTGGCATTTCGACAATGCAAACTTCAACGTAACATAAACTTGTAGATCTCGGCATTCAAAATGCGCAACAGAATCGTCCGGGTAGTATTAGTAAGTTAGAAAAAACAAGCCCCATTACATTATTTTCTTATGACGTTAAAGTTTGATCACGATGCAACGAATTTTTTTTTTTTATTTCACAAATTTTCTTCAGCAGGCTTGAGCTACGAAAATCACGCAAACATTTTTTAGTATTCTTACTCAGCGATCTACAACCTGAATCTGCAAAGTATGATTTAGTTCAATAGTGAAAATAGGAAATTGAAAAGAATTTTTGTTGCATTCCAACGGTGCAATCTTTAATCTCATTAAGCACTACACTCAATAATTATATTTCCTGTTTGATTTTCACGGAAAATATATTCTCTTTGTACAAATTTTTACACTATTATGGTTATACAGATCACAGCTAGCTTAAAAAAAATTCCTTTTTATTCTGAACAAGAATAATACATGCATTTTTTTATTACAGTAATTTTTGCAAACGCAATGGTATGTAGATTTGAATAACATTGTCTTGAAAGAAAGCTTTTTGAGAAATTACAATATCATTGTTTTAAAAAAAAGAATCTTCAATAAACTCGGATGTTATATTTTTTGCAACAATTACTGCTATCATTTCAAACACTTGCGATCTATGTAAACCTAACTTTATAAAGATTCTAGAAAGAATATCTTAAAGCTGTGGTGGTCAGCTGCCTGAATGTTCAACTGGATTTCACAAATATTGATTAATAGTTAAGACTGAATGACACCTCATCGCGGTTGGTATGGTAAAACAATTATAGATTCCCAAAAAACGGCTTCCTCTGAAACGGCTCTTCAGATGCCGTCAAAACTTTGCCAAACGCCGTCAAATAGATAGACGAACAGCTGTCTGCCCCTCAAATTTTCTGAATTTGAGAAAAAAATGTAGATTGGCTTATCATAATATCATAATATCAAATTCAGAAAATTTGGGGGGCAGACAGCTGTTTGTCTATCTATTTGACGGCGTTTGGCAAAGTTTTGACGGGATCTGAAGAGCCGTTTCAGATATTTTTGGAAATCTATAATCGTTCGACCATACCGACCGCGATGAGGTCTCATTCTGTCTTAATGGGGTAGAGCCGCTTCAGCTCTTCAGAAAAGGCTCATTTTAAGAATCTCTAAAACAAGTAAAAAGAAAGCAGTAAATAATTTAATTGGAGAACTTTATTATACATAGTTTTAAGGAGTTAGGCTACTGCAACGACCCGAAAATTAGGGTTATTTTAAAAACATTGATTTTGAAGGAATAAGATGACTGAAAAATCGTTGGGACATTTATTTGCATTTACATTATCAAAGTTGTAAACCAAATTACATTAAAAAATATTACTAATAAAAGAAGCTATAAATAACCTCGTTAACCCTACATTGACACACTGGGTCATTTTGACCCAGACGAATTTTAAATAAAACGCTCACCTTGTCAAAATTGATATTTTTAAGTAACTTTTTACGGCAACTTAATTTGATTTTTTCAGAATTTTAATTGTGCACATTTTTATGATGCCCGAAGCGGCGCTGACGCCATATAGCGCACATCGATTACTTTCTTATTGACGCGAAATTTGGTACTCATGGGTCCTTGAGGCCGCTGATTACGAATCCGAACGCACAATATATAAATTCAATATGGCAGACGCAAATTCAAAACTTGAAATGATTGGGATGAACGGTGACAGGAATAGGCCAAGATGACTAACAACAAAAGTTAGACGATGTTTTCAGAGGATTTACGTGTTGTTTCTTCAGCTGTCCTCATTCGAAAAGTCGAACGTTTTATCGTTACTTAGCTTGCCCCCCTATCGCTCATAAAAATTGAATCAGTTTTGCATTTTATTCCACCATATTTTATCACACCTTGAATTTCTAAATTTGCAGTGGATATTCATAACCAATGACGTCGAAAGCCCTCTAATACCAATTTTCATGCGAGTCAAGTAGATTTTTGCATTTTGGTCCTGCATGTTGGATCCGCCATTTGGAATTTATGAATTTTGGGGACAGATTTGCGATCAGAGACCCCGAATGCCGATTTTCATTCGAATTAAATCAATTTGAATTTTTATCCGCCATTTTGAATTTCTGAATTTCGACCACAAGTCCGTAAACAACGACAAAAAAATCCTTGGGAGCCATGTTTCATTAAAAACGAAATACTTTATTATTTCGCGTTTGGGGCACAAACAGTAAAATTTTTCTTGCCGCTCAAGGGTTGGGAATTTCTGGTTAAGAAATATTCATAGTGCATCGCTGATCTTTTTCAATAAAAACCGACTGAATGGATGTTAATGACAGGTGGATGAAGTCTGGGTCAAATTGATCCAGTGTGTCAAAATCATGGCCAAATATAAATATGTCAACAAAGAGTCAAGGACCTTTGAACGTGAGGGGCTCAATGGTGTACTTAATTTTCGCCACCCTGTTAATATGACGAAAAAAATTGTTTTTTCTTAAATACATAATATTGGCTAACAAGGGGAGGGTGCCAATAGGGACCCACTGATTTCGCCCAAACTGGGTAGAAGGAAGTGGGTCCCCACTTAACGTTCCCAAAATATTTTGCCTGAGTGGGCCGTAGGAGAGGGTCAAACGCACTCCAAAGATTTCCGAGTAAAGCTTGAGGGATATTTGTTCCACCATTTCCAAGTCAGCAGCGTAGCGCAGTGGCCAAGCGCATTGCCTGTCACCCCGCTCGATTGGGTTGGATTCTCACTGAAACCGTTTATTTTCTAATTTTTTTTAAATTTCTCGCAATGTTAAACTATTTATTGTAGAATTCAAATTTTCGTATACAGACAAGACATATAATGCCAAGCTTGATTATATAATTAACACTGACCAGATTGGATGCCAGTATGAATCAATGTATAACAGGTCTCTGGATGTCAAGGGTGTATTCGAAAACCACCCACGGTGGTTAGCGGAAACTGTTACCCCTTGTATTTTTATATGTGTAAGAGCCTGCCAATTAATTTAGTCTTGAGTTGCTGCTACTGTCAAGAAATTAGAAGAAGAATATGGAAATGTCGTTGTTACTTGCCCCAAGTCAGAGAAACTAACGAAAGAACGTTATGCCAAATTCTTGGAAATAACATTGAAGCTATACGTCGCAAACAAGAAATTTTCTTCTATTGGTGGATTCGTGGAGCAGCCAAGCAGATTTAATATTGTATGATGAGACATTCACCAATGAGCAAGGCAAAACAACATGCACTATGACAGTCGTCCCACCCAAATGTGCTCCACTGGTTCAACCGAGTGATGTATATTTCTATCGCCAAGTCAAAAATCTAATTAAAAGACTATAATGTGTCCCTGAATTACTCCAACAACGGCGAGAATTATCGCCAAGAGAAAATGCAATTAAAATACATTCGATCGTGCAGCATCAATTCAGTGCTTCAGTTTCTCTATTACGCTATTACTATTCTCTATTACTATCTAGTACGCTTGGCTTGCATCCAAATTGACAGAGGAAAAACCTTTGTTTGAAAACTTGAATGAAGTATGCTTTCCAATGAAACATGTTTCTCAGGCGATATATTTTAGGAACGTTAAGTGGGGACCCATCTCCTTCTACCCACGCAGTTTGGGGGAAATCGGTGGGTCCCGATTGGCGTAGTCCCATTGTAAGACTTGACGGAGCTTTTTTGTTATCATGTTCCAATAATAAAAAAGTTTGACTGTTTTTTTTTATTTTTCGAGGAAAAATAACGTTATTGTTGATAAGTCATGAAAAAAAATGTTAAGAAGAAAAATGTCGGTTCAGACTAAACTCCTATTACACCGGATAAATGTACCGAATTTCACGCCAATCTGTTCATCAGATGTCGAGAAACCGTGTACACCGTTTTGGCAAACACAGTTTTGAGAAGAACGCGTTAAAAATTTTACTATCAGTTCTATTGTTGTAATCATAAGATTACCTTCAATTTGCGATTCCTAGACCATATGTTGGACCTTCCTCTTCAATTTAAGCGTCCTCATGCGACGAACGACTATTCGTCATTTTCGCAGTAGCCTACCCCTCAAATGTACGATAATTGTTTTTTGTGATTTTTCAACTGAAGAGATACTGTCAGAGTCCAATAGTGCAGAATATTTCTCGTGCAAAGTGTTCCGTGCCCGGAAGAAACAAAAAAATCTTTAAAATATATACAAAAATCTATGGACCTGCAAACGGAAATTAGAAAAGACCTTTTAAATAACGTAGTCCTCATTTCAATGAAAACTCTAATTTTTAAGTACAAAATCACATAAGGCATTCTTTATAAAAATAAAGTTAACCCTTCGAGTGCACACTGGGTCGTTTTGACCCAGTGATTTTTTTCGTGTAAGTACAGTACTACCTCTCTAAGAGAGCCCTCGCTAAGAGAGAATTTCCCCGCCGTTCCGCTTGAGCGCATTTTATGGCTTCCCCCACCTAGCTCGAGCTGCCCAGTGTACCCGAGGCCTCTCGAGTTTGTCGCGGACAACTCGATAAGAGATCGCGAGCGATTTCAGAAAATCGCACGTCGCACGATTGTCAAATGGATAATATTCCTTTGTATAATAATATATACGTTTGAGCCGTAAAGTCGGAGAAAAAAACATGCACCATAATTAAATTTCAAGTAGTAATTTAATGCAAGTAAAATATATTTTAATAGACATTAACACAGCATAGAATATTATTGATATTGATAAAAATTATCGAGGCTACATTATACTAGAGATATGTTTATGAGTAGTAGTAATAAATGCAAATATCGTACAGCATGTACAATATGTATGTTTTCATAACATATATACTATACATCAGAGTATAGAGTCCTGTTGACGTCCGCAAGAATCGTAGAGACGGCTTCATTTTCGCGATCAGCTGGCGCTCTCTTATCGAGTTCGAGTGGAGAAACACATACACGCTACCACATGCGCGATTTTCGAGCGCGCTAACCTAGCGGTGGGGGAAGGCTTCGGCGACGAATTTCTCGAGAATTTCTTCCCCTAACCGCCCTAGACCGCTCTCTTAGAGAGGTAGTACTGTACGTATTTCTCAACGTATGTCCCACTTTGAACGAATATTTTGGCATTTAATTTTCGTTTTCGTTAAAAAATAAATTTAGAGCCATAAAATATGGATAATTTACTACAAAAAACATCTCTACAAAAAAAAACAAAAATGCATATTCACCGGAATACAACGATTCGAAAAACGCCTTGGGTCAGATTGACCCAAGATGCACGTATAGGTTGGCGGTAGAGGTGTGCACTCGAAGGGTTAAGAAACAAACGCAAATTCCGTACGCGATCCCACGGAGAATGCATCTGAAAGGATACGTCTAAACTTTGAAGTGAATCAGTGCAAATTCGGCTATGTTACGTTACCGGCCATTTTAAAAAACACGTTTTCGCAAAAAAACGCGTTGCAAATTTTATCTATCATCTAGCGATAGAAATGTTCGATTTACCTTTAACTTGCAATCCCAGCCACATAAATTTCGCCGCCCAAATTAACTTTTTTCTCTTCCTCTTCGTTTCTGGTCGACTTCAAAGATCGCCGAGCAGCTTATGCAGCTTTTTGGAATTCTTCTGACTCATAAAACCGGTTGTTTCTTGTTTCCGAGACCCTAAAGCATCTTTTAAGCAAAAAAGATTTTCGATTTTTTCACATGCTATTTAAGTTTGAACACAAAGAGTATATTTTCCATGGTGTTGAAGTTTGCAACGTTGGACTGCAACGAAAAAATATTTTCTGCATATTGCCTATTTTTCTCTTAGCACATTCGGACTATGAAAATTATTAAAACATTTTCGAGGATCGTTCTTGGAAATCTATAAGCAAAACCGGCAAAAAATATTTCAGATAGTAATAAAAGTAAAGAATTGAAGAAAATGGAGAACAACTTTCGTTTCATTCCAACGATGCAAACTTCGGCACCATTATTTTCCATCGAAATCGAATGGAAAAAATAATTATCGAGTGCTACCACTTAACCATGAGTGTAACATGATTTTTTTAAATACGAAATTCATGTAGTTTAAGGGGCTGCGAGTACAATATTTTTGAACCACCGTAACGTATACATTCGTATAACCCGCATACACTCGTAATTTGTATAAACTTTTATACCGGTACAAATGTTAGAAAACAATGTGTTTCTTGCAAAACTCATTCGGAGGAAATTGACGAAGGATTGTGCATTTACTTTACACGAAAAAATAGAGCATGTCGGGTATGATCTATCAAAACGTGTGGGAGAGCGATCCGGAGCTCTTCGAGCTCATGAAGAAGGAGAAGAGCCGTCAGGAATGCAGCCTGGAAATGATCGCCAGTGAAAACTTCACTTCCCTCAGCGTACTTCAGTGCCTCAGCTCTTGTCTACACAACAAATACAGCGAAGGACTTCCCGGTCAGAGGTAAAAAGACGAAGATTCAACGTGTGGCGTGCTCAGTTCTTTCTCGGTGCATTATGCCTTTGTACGATGATAACACGTTTATTTTATCCAAAGATACTACGGCGGAAATGAGTTCATAGACGAGATTGAGTTATTAGCCCAAAAACGCGCTCTCCAAGCGTTCAATCTCAATCCCGACGAATGGGGCTGCAACGTTCAGCCTTACTCGGGCAGTCCCGCTAATTTTGCCGTTTACACGGGCCTCATCGAGCCTCACGGTAGAATAATGGGACTCGATCTTCCCGACGGCGGTCACCTCACTCATGGTAAGTTCAAAACCTCCTCTCCTCATCTCGCTTGTCCAAAGTTTTATGGAAAGACGAGATAGTTATGGGAAGTTATGTAGTTATGGGAAGACGTTATGGGAAGACGAGATAGTTATAAAACGAAGAGTTCTGTAAATTCGTTGGGATAAAGATAGGATTGCAAAGATAAGGCATGGAATATTAAGAATTTTGTACTTCTTATTCGTTCTCTTCTGCTCAATCGCTTCATTCCTAAAATGTAACGTACATCTGAGCGGAAAGATTCCAGAAAGATATTAAGGAGTAACACGACCGTGCTAGGCCGAAAATTGTTTTGAAAAATGAAAAATGCTGTGGTACAAAAAAATGTTTCAAGATTTTGTTCAGTACACCTTTGCACTGAAAGCCATAGTGGCGGAATATTTCTAATTTTTGGGATTACATGAGAGCAAAATATGGAAGCTACTTTCAATGTAGATCTGAAAGAGTAAAGGAGGATTAAAAAGCTCGGATTTTTAAAACAAATGCCACATTCTTGTGTCTTTCGCAACAGAAAATGTATAAAAATATTAAGTGCAAAAAGTAGCGTATTTGGCAAAAAAATTGATATCTTTCTAGAAAATGTATCAAAAAATGTAGTGTAAAAATTGCAAATCGGATGAAAATTACAGAAACTCCAGCGTAAAAGAATATGTGAAAAAATACTATTTCTAAAAAAAGCTAAAGTTTTCATCAGTGATGAACAGTGATGTTCACAACAAGAGAAAACTCATGTCGGGTCCAAAACTTATTTACACGATTCATTTCGACTTAAAACCACCTGGATATTATTCTCGAGACTACAAACTAAACATGAAAGCGATACCATCGATTTTTTCGACCCAATGTAGTGGTGCTAACCTTTGAACGAAGCCGATCGTAACGTAATCTCGCGCTGCGGCAAGTGTAACTGCGCAATCACTGTGTGAAGAAAACGCAATGATCTTCATTTTGTATGGGAAGCCTCGCGAGTCCGAGGTTGAAACTTATAGATTACCTATATTTTTCCAGGCTTCTTCACGGCGAACAAGAAAATATCGGCGACTTCGATATTCTTCGAGTCAATGCCGTACAAGGTGGATCCGGATAGCGGCCTCATAGATTACGACAAGCTCGCGGAGCAATCAAAGTTGTTCAAGCCTAAAATAATAATCGCCGGTATATCGTGTTACAGCAGATGTTTGGATTACAAGCGTTTCCGCGAGATAGCGGACGAGAACGACGCGTATCTGTTCAGCGACATGGCCCACGTATCGGGCTTGGTGTCGGCCGGCATAATCCCGAGCCCCTTCGAGTACAGCGACGTTGTTTCGACCACGACCCACAAAACGTTACGGGGACCTCGCGCCGGTGTTATATTTTTCCGCAAGGGTTTACGCAAGATCGCGAAGAACGGTGACAAGATAATGTATGACATCGAGTCGAGGATCAATCAGTCTGTTTTTCCGGGTCTTCAGGGTGGACCGCACAATCACGCGATCGCCGGCATTGCGACCGCCATGAAACAAGCCAAGAGTCCCGAATTCGTCGAGTATCAGAAACAAATCGTGGCGAACGCGCGAAGATTATGCTCCGGTCTTCAAGATCGCGGTTACAAAATTTCCACCGGCGGCACGGACGTACACTTGATCCTCGTTGATCTGAGAAATACCGGTATAACGGGCTCCAAAGCCGAAAGCATACTCGAGGACATATCGATTGCTTGCAACAAAAATACGGTACCAGGTGACAAGAGCGCTTTCAATCCGAGCGGCATAAGGCTTGGCACACCAGCACTCACTACACGGGGACTTCGCGAGAACGATATCGATCGCGTCGTCGATTTTATTCATCGCGGATTAGAATTGTCCAAGGAAGTGACGCAAAAATCGGGACCAAAACTAGTCGACTTCAAAAAAGTACTCGACAACGACGAGACGATTCGAGTCAAGGTCGCGTCTCTTCGCGCCGAAGTCGAGAACTTCTCCCGAAAATTCAAATTACCCGGACTTGAGAAATACTGAAAGTATTATTTATCCGGATGAATCTGAATAATCTAATTATTCAAGACAGAGCTTCAAATTTCGGATAAAACACATTATGATATAAGATATGTGCGCATACAGTGGGTAAAGAAGTATTTGCAGATCGCGCTTTTCTGAAATAGCTCTGCGAAAAAAAGGAATATGTTTGCATATTTTTTCATGCGGTACTTTATTTTAAATATAGATACTATATGTTAATGTTGATATAAATGATTTGTTTCGAGAGAATTTCCTAGAAAAACAGGATGCATGAACACTTTTACCCAGTATACATGTATACACACATTCACACGTTAGCGTGTTCTGAAAATAAATATCTAACTCTGTCCCCTTTACCCCTCTAACTCAAGTCTAAAAACTCTCGGTAATTTCCCATTTTATTTATTCGATTAATTCGGTTTATCCGTTCAGGCTTGAATAAAACTCATAAATATTTGTCAAATTCGATTGGAAATTCTTTAAGCAGCTACAGAATTCAAAATATTTTTTTAAATCTCGATATCGGCCTTTTCATACAGAAATTACAATATCGGGGTAAGCAGTTCTTTTTGGTTGCAAAGGTCAGCTTGAGGAATTTTCAACCGGATGTAACAATTATACTTGTTGCGAATTATTCAAAGTTGAGGATGAAGAGGGAATTCAACGTATTAGTCAAATGGGAAAAAATGATTGATCTCTACCACTTCGACTTGACCTGTCATACACTTGTTTTATACCGAATGATATTGTTTGAAGGGGTGAGGGTTCATTTTTTTCCATGCTTCTTAATATATATGTTTATTTGTTTAAAGACACATGTGCCTTGGGAATGCGCCTCGCATCTCGTTGTTAGCGCTTACGTGTTGCAGATTTGAGTTTTTTATGTTTAACACGTATAAACTCTGAACCATACATTTTTACGTTGCTAGAATCAGTTGTATTTTGTACATGTTTTTTTTTAATTATTTTTTCTCAATGATTCGTGTCGTGTTTTCCCCTTATCTTCGATTCTCATGCACGCTTCTTGTCATACCGATTTTTCATTAATGGATAAATAAATAAATTTCTGGGACATGATGGATCTCTTTCTCCGTCTCACTCATTTAACGAGACAATAATTCATCTTCCAATCAATATTCTTGTATATTGGAAATGAACAAAAAACATTATACGTCTCGTTTGTCCTTTCCCGCCTTTAATATTCGGCTTATATAAAATAAAAAGCGGCATTCTCGATTGCGTTGCTGGCGTTCTGCACATTTTTTTTTAATTTATATATCGTAAGACGTGCTGCAATTGAATACCGCAGTTTTCCCTTCTCTTTATAATCAATGAAGCGATGATTGAAGCGCGAAGTTTACACGCCAATGACACATATATATGTATATTGAATTCTTATACTTGTATTTACGGATCAAGAGCAAAAGAACATTGACTTTTTGACAAAACTACGCACACTTGTGTAATAATTGAATTAATCGAGCATCACAAATTGTTCTATGGATTTTTCCTCGTTCGGATTTCTTGCCGGATAAAATTCTAAATATTTACGAAACACACATGTGTAATGAATTAGCCGACCTCGCATTAATCAACACGTTAATTGGTATAAATATAAATACACAAACGAATTTAGGTTTCGGCTAGTACTCGTTCGCGCTGAATATTTCAATCTCTATTATCTTAGTGTCCCTGACGATTAAAATATTCCGAACGAAACAACCCCCACCTTCATATTTATAAATGTATATTCGTTTCTTCCCTTCTTTTTTCTGTTGCCAAAAATTGATCCATGCGGATTTTGTTTCCGTGATGTTTTATTCTCGTTTTTCGTCTCCATCTGGTCTCACTCGCGAAATTGATGCGTCGATCAGTCGAGATCTTGCATCGTTTGAGAAGTCGATGCTGCGTTATGCTGCCGACTTTCGTCGTCCGAATCGTCGTCGTCGAGGCCATTGAAGAAGGACTGAAGTATCGAGCCGAACAATCCCTGGTTCCGGGGTCGGGGTGCTGGCACGTCGAAGAACAGCTGGCCTATCTTGTCGAGGTACGTACGATACGTCGGATCTCTGCCCAGACTCAATTGATACTGCTCGCACAGTACCGTAAACACAGTGAGCTTACCCCTGAAGGAGGAGACAAAAAGTTCAGAATATATTCGAATAGGATAAGGGACGATACAATTAAACGGCTACTGTGAAAATGTCGAATACTCGTTCATCCCTTGAGGCAACTTAAATTGAAGAGGAAGGTCCAACATATGCTGATAGTAAAACTTCAGAACTGATAGTAAAACTTCAAACGCCTTTTCCTCGAAACTATGTTTTTCACAGCGGTGTACACGATTTCTCGACATCTAATTAACGGATTGACTGGAAATTCGGTACACTTACGAAGCGTAATAATAATTGTGTCTCGACCGATGTTTATCTTCTTAACTTTTTTGTCATTAGTTATTAACAATAATGATGTAATTTGATTGAAACACAATGAGAAAAAAGCGGGGATACTACGATATCCCGGGCGCCAAATTTTCACCACGTGACACTGATCTTTCGGCAAAAAAAAACTTATTTTTAAGAGTAATAAAAAATCGATTTCCGTTCAAATAGGGTCGATTTTCGATCAAATAATGGAGCGATTGAAAAAAGTCGGTGTTCGCGTCTGTGTGTGTGTGTGTGTTTTCGCGTATGGTAACAGGAAAAATCGTCACTGCTAGATGAATGAGAAACGGTTTATTTATAGACTGGTTGAATATACTAGGTGCCAACATTAAAGAACCACTTATTTTTGCTCCGAAATTTAGGCAATTTTTTAACGGAATACAGTAATTCAAAAACGGTTGGAGAAAAAAACTAAAATAGTACATCGTTTACCTAGGGGCTCAAAAGGCCTACCCCCGCGGCGAATACGATACGGTATATAATACAACATGTACTCCGAGCTTATTGGGAAGTTCGTAGAAGGTGCGTCGCAAGCGAAAAGTATTTGTTACTGGGGGGCAGGGCAGGGTAGCAACTCCCCGGCAGGGTCAAGTTTTTAAATATGTATATATCCGGAAGAACAAGATCATTGTTTAATGGGTTATTTTTGCTAAAGAATATTTCTTTCTTGGGTAGTTTTTAATAAGGTTACTTTGCTTCCTCATTTGTGGCAGTGAAAAGGTTTTTTTTCCCGTGATTCCGCTCGATTCTCAGTCTTTTCTATGAGGATTTTGTTTAATTTTGCCTTTCTCATAGACTTTGATCGTCGTACCGAAACTCGAGGAAGCAAATTGCAAGTTTCAATTTGCAGTTTGTTTTTTGAGTAATGTCATCGGAATTAAACATTTTCAAATAATATACGAATGATTGTGATTATTATACTCGTATGTTACAAAATACATTTTTTTAAACTGATGAATGAATGGAGTCATTATAATTCCAATTCATTAATCAACTCTCACCTTTTATATCATACACACCCAAACGCACACGCGAAAGCCGACTTTTTTCAATCGCTCCATTATTTCATCGAAAATCGATTTTTTACCACTATCAAAAAAGTGTTTCTTTTGACCGAAATATCAATGTTACGTGGTCAAAATTTGGCGCCCGGGATATCCTAGGGGACCCCAGGATTGGCCTTTGTTAATGTACATACAAATAAATATCCAAACGATTTTTGAATCATCTTATTCCTTCAAAAATCTTGTTTTTTAATTTCCCTGATTTTCGAGTTGTCGTAGTAGCCTAACCCTTTAAGTATTTTTTTTTCTTGTCTCTGCTACGGCAAACGCTTTGCTTATTGTAGCTTTCATGTTTCCTACCATTTTCTCCACTCCACATCCCTACACGATCCCCACCTTGCGGCCGCAGCCGACTTCCCCCTCTGTATCGCATTCACCATGACATTTTCTGCCATGGGTATCGTGAAACTGCGGAAAACCTAAACCAATACAGTCGGTCACGAGTTCGCTTCCCAGTCTCGGAGCTAGTTGCGTTTCGTCGAGAAATAGCTCACAGGCTTACAGCCCTACATACACGACACGCACACGTACCGGTCCGTGTGCGCGACGTTCGTGTAGAACTGGAGCTGCGTCACGCCCGTGTTTTTATTTTTCTCCAAAACTACGAGACGCCGATTCCAACCCGCGACCTCCCGATGTGCAGATTTCAGAGGCAAGCACGCTAACCACTGAACCAGCACATCGGTTCGCCTAACCCTTTAAGTAATTTGATTGAAAAAGTTTACAGTTCCAACTGATTAAATTGATAGCCTCTTTTCTCCTGACTATCGGCCGATTAAATTTCCTTTCGTTACTCCTTATCTGTAAAACGTTAAATCATTCGACTTCTTCAATTTGTAAAAATGCTCGTTTCATATATACGATACTCACGTTTCAATGGTTTTTAGTAAGAAGAAGAGAAAATTCAGGAGCGGTAGCAAGTATGGCGGACCTCTGTTTATTTTTGGATGCCTAGATGTGTAAGAATCAAAGACTTCTTGCGCCGATTCTTTATTTTGTAAACACAGGTATCTGCAAATGAAAAGTCGTAAATAAATCCGCCCGGCTGGCATTCATTAATACAAAGACAAAAAAAAACTCACTGTAAAACGGCTTGCGCTATAAAAAGATCTACTTCGTTGGAATAGCCTCTCTGCTGGTGAAGTTCGACCAGCATCGTCGCGCAACCTGTACCATCTTTGCTATATACAAAGTGTTGTCTCGCGCAGGCGTAATTTTTCTCTACAATTCAAAAGAGAACGTCTTCTCATTGGTAATGGCATCTCTTCTCTTCGCATTTGCGAAGAGAAGAAAAAAACAGAACAGAGCGTGAGAATTCGTGCGTTGCTTCCTCGTTATTCGATGTTGCAGGTAAAATTTGAAACAAAGATTCCAGGAGCAAACCTAAATTTTACTGATGTAAAGCCTTTTTCATGAGGAAGCAAAATATCCATAGAACGAGCAAATCGCAACTAATCAGAGGAGTTACCTCTCCAAAAGACTTGCGCTATTTTCTGATGCAAATCGGGGTGTCCCCACTTAAAATTTGCGCCTCTCATGCTCCATTTGAGTGCATTGTGGAGGAATGTTTCTCTCTCGGGTGTGCCAGCCCTCATAATACCGAATAAAACAGCGATCTGTTCAAATACGCCATCGTTTGGTGTCGTTTCCGATTTGTTAAGAACATGGACTAACAAAATTCCCAAATCCGCACCGCTGGCATGCTGCAAAAAAACAAACACTGTAGCGTCGTTTTCGTTCTCACCGAGCTCCAAAGAAGAAAAAACCCCAAAAATACTGGGCGGAAATAGCAGTTGCATCAGCGAATTCATAATCACGTTCGGGAGCAAAAAAAAGGAAAAAATGACAACCTACCTGATCGTGTTCGAGCAGTAGTCTTGATCCATTGTAAAGTAATTCCATTAAATTCGTATAATCTTTTTGAGCGAGATACCTGAGCGGGAAGAATGAAAAATCAAAATCGCAATAAAAAAGCAGTTTTGCTCCGAGAAGAGAGGTTAGATACGTCTCGTGAAGGCATGTTCGTGTACGCGCAACATTGGCACAACACTTTTTTTTTCACATTGAAGTTTTAATTTCCACGAATTTTCTCACCTGAAATACAAACTTCTGTACATCTGATGGGCCTCATAATAATCGCCAGAATTAAGGGACGTTTTCAATTTCTCTGAAATCCTTTGAATCGCGCGATTGTATTGCGATGCCATGTTTATAATACACACGCGTAAAATGTTCGAATGTTTAAAAAAAAAAACAGCAACAAAACTGATTCCGCCAGCCGAGAATTGTGCTTATCGTGCTATATGTAACTAAACGATTACATGTGTGCTGTTATGTGTAATTCGATGTGACGTGAATCGTAAGAACGTCAATCGTGTGACTGGATCCGAAAAGTCACAGTCGAGTATCAGAAACGAGAGGGAACAGGGGAGGATCTTGTAGAACTTTAGATTTCTCGTGTCTCCCCACAAATGTGTAAAATATCTACTACATCGATTGATCAAACCATGATTGTGATATTTGTCGTATGGTAGCACTAATGAGCTACAGATGGTTAAGCGTGTGTGCGTAAGTTCCCATTGACAGCCGCGCCCTCGCGATTGTCGAAGCATGAACGCACGTCCATCTGTTATTCCAGTAACAACGCTTCGTATAATTCATACGAAGATACCTGAAAGACCGGCCGACGGTCGGTGAAGAGAGGCTGGTGGCGCAAAAGCATTCCCAGTTAGGCTATGTTCACATGGACGCGCGGCACCGGGCGAACGGCTCACCGCGCGGTACAAAATTCAATGAAAACAACGTTAGCGTCTACATGGACGCGCGGTACCGCGTGGTTCTCGACGCTCCTCTTGCAGAGATTAGTAGGGAGATGTACAACGCTCCCCTTTTCGGCGTGCCTCGTAAATGGCGCTAAATCGCGGCGGCGATTTCGGGAGTATGATTTCGTGATCATCGCCTCTGTCGAGGTTGCAGATTCCCTTGTAGCCGCGCGAGTCCGTGATCACCGCTCAAGTCGGTATCGCAGTCAACGTGAACACGAATGGGTAGCTGGTGGGGGAAAAGTCTCTGCCCCTCGCAAATCGCGCTCGCTCGACAGGCGAGCGGAGCGAGGTTTTCCGTCCGATCGAGCTTGACATATATGTGTGGCCGTACTGAGGATTGGAATATGCATTAAATGAATTTCAAAGTGAAAAACATGTATCGAGATCACTGTTTTCTCTCGTTTGCTCGTTTAAGCCGAAAATGCGGGTTAAAAAAATTAACGACGAACCGCGTTGAAAAATAAAACGCCGAAACGACCGTGGAAGGTTCAAAAAGAAATCTTGAGCATTTGCCGCGATCGTTTCGACATTTTTTTTCAACAGTAAACATTATGGATAAGGGTGTATCATAAATGTTTCTCTATCAGCAATGAGCGTCGTGGCTGAGTTGGCAGCGTGACGGATTAAGGATGCTTACGGTCCGGGTCCAATCCCCGGTGAACCAACTTTATTTTTCTTCGTTTTATATTCAGAAAATTTCGAACTTCTGCTATTCTCGCTTCTCGCTTTAGCTATTCTCGCCTGTTCAGGCATTATTTATGATATTTAATTCGTATATGCTTAATAAAAAAAACAAGACATTGCTACCGGGGATCAGTGCAACCAGATCGCGCGTAAGTTACCCCCCTCTAATCTCTTACGCGCCCATCACACAATCATAGTAGCGCGGGTCTGTAGCGAGCGACGCTTGGACACTTCGGAAAGAGCCGAGCACGGTCGAAGTTTTCCGACCGCGCCTTCGGCAGCTACACACCAACGCATGGACGCTGAGCACGTACATGTACGGCCAAGCCGAAACGAAGGCTTCGAGGGAAAAAGCAATCTGAGCACGACTCGCGCGTGACGTCACCCGACGGCTCGCGCAAGGCTTTTAGATGATTTTAATGCTTATTTAGCTCTTGATTCTCTGCGTTATTAATGCATACAAAAAAATGTATCGCGCACTCTGATCGCTTATTTTTTAGTTTATACTCTAATTTAAATATAATAATAAATCTAAATTACAACTTATTTATCTTATATCAAATTGTTTACGCTTTACTCACACCCGTCGTTATGCCAAATAAATTATAGTTCATAACAGTAAGCGGAAATATATTTATATTCGTATTATTATATTAATTCTCATGCTTTCATCAAGCGATAAAGCATTATCCCCAAAAACAAGCCAATCATCCATCCGGCCGCGAATCATAAGTATCAGAAAGTGCACATATTCTACAAGCGATGAGATGGTCCCGTTGGTAGCGTTCCTGGCTTCGGTCCGCAGGGGCCCGTGGTGCAAATTTTTCTCTAAATTTTTCATAATTTCTCATATTTTAGTCATATTTGAGATTTTCGGAGAAAAAATGATTTAAAACAGATTCAAGTTCTGGTCTATTTCCCAGAAACACATTTTTTTCACTGAACATTCATGATTTCTCATTTTTTTCCCGGAAATTTCTCTTTTTCCTATGACCTGAGTGAACGGCTGCGGAGATATTCGGAGAGAAGTTAAAGATGAAAAGAAATGAGATTTTCGTAAAAAAACTGATTATTATTTTTTTTCCGGAAATTTTCCTTTTTCATATTACCTGAGTGAAAGGCTGCGAAGATATTCGGAGAAAATTTAAAGATGAAAAAATGAGATTTTCGTTAAAAAAAACTTGTTCTTATTTTTTTTCCGGAACTTTTTCTTTTTCCTATTGAGTGAAAGGCTGCGGAGATATTCGGAGAAAAGTTATAGATGAAAAAAATGAGATTTTCGTAAAAAAAACTTATTACATTTTTTTATCCCTCATAATTCTGAGAAATAATGAATTTCCGAATTTTTTGCAAACATTATTTTCCTTAAGGGGTAACACCACTGTAACGGGCTGCCATGAAGCGTTTTAGACAAATAATACTTGGGGTAATTATTAAGCATATATTGAAGTACACGGAAAAAAAGAAATAGTACAAAATACAGGGGCTACACAGTTCGCATTGGACTCGAGCGATTGCACAGCGATATTCACTGAAACACAGTGCTCAAAACACAGTGTGCTCAAAGTAAATGATTACAGTTCCTATACCGTCCTCTTTGGACTCGAACCGCTCTACTGTATCTTTTACTGGAACACACAGTCCAAAATACAGTGTAGTCAAAAGTAAATTTTGACAGTTCAACACTGTAATATAAATTTAACAAAACTAGTAATGTGACAGTTGGTTAATCTGTATTGTGTACAATGAATGCGCCAGTTATGTCGACAGAGTTTGTCTAGACACACACAAAAAAGTTTATCCATAAAAGAAGTTTGAAAAAAAATGTGTAGATAATATAAAAAAATCAGTCACATACACAAGAACGTACCTTTTTGTAAATAATTCTCTCTTTTTTGTATTTTCTTGAATTATGTCGTACAAATTTCAACGCTCGCATCCTGTCGACCACGCAGTACTAACTGGCAATCCTTTGTGTCCTGGCCACGTGACTCACCCCACGCGCGAGACAAGCCCCAATTAGACAAGAACGTGCCTTAAAAAAACATGCTCTCTTTCTTTATAATTTCTTGAATTCTGTCGCACAAATTTCGATGTCCGCGTCCCGTCAACCACGCACTAATTACTGGCAATCCTTTGTGTCCTGGCCTCGTGCCTCACCTCGTGCCTCATTTGCGTACAGTATAAAAATCAGTGACCGCATTTAAATTTTACAGTTGAATATTTTTACTGAAGTCACTGATGTATTCACAATATCAAACTGCACATAAACAAGTGTAACTGTAAAAATCTCAGAGTGCACAGATAACGCCACGAAGTGTCGAAAGAAGAGTAAAACTACCGTGCCACACTGAGAAAATTTAATGAATCACTCTGTACTCAATACAGTGTACACGGTAACCCTTGCAGTTTGCGTACAGTATGCGAACCAGGTGATCTCGTGTAAATTTTACAGTTGAATATTTTTACTGCAAAACACTGATGTATTCACAATACTGAACTGTAAAGAAACCAGTGTAACTGTGAAAATCTCAGTGTGTACAGGGAAATTCGTCATTTTTGTAGGACAGGATTTACATGACTGTTTCACTGTAAAATGAAATATGGCAACCTGTTTTTTATGCGCTTTATACTGTGATTTTCGCTGTTTCTTTTTTTCCGTGTATATTGCAAAAAAAATGTACGGCAAAATATTATAAAATGGCGACACTGCAGCAAATTCTTTCGAGGCAAGTTGAACTTAAGGTGCTCTACGGCACGTAGTATAACTTGTGCCAATTTTAATCTGGACAAAATATGTTTTTTTATTAAATCTAGATGAGTGTAGCTAGTGAACCACGTAGGGGATTCTAGAAATATTGATTTTTGAGTAGTTGCCGAGTATTTGACTAAAAATGTTCATTTAGACTTAATAAAACAAAATTCTTTTTTTTTAGATTAAAATTGGGACAGTTATACTACGTGCCGCAGAGGTTCGACATGCTTCGGAATAATTGCTGCAGTGTCGCCATTTTGTAATATTTTCGGATAAAAATTTCTAGCAATATACTTAAGTATATGCTCAATAAATACCGCAAGTATTATTTGTTTATCACATTTTCTTCAGCCAAAAAAAATATCTAATAAATACGCTTCCTGTAAGGCCGTTACAGACCCCTTACAGTCTTCATATAATTTTCGAGATTTTCTCGTGATCGTAATTAAAATAATGAAATATTCGGAAAAATTCGGGGAAACTCGGATGTTTGCGTATAAATAATTGTCCGCAAAACTCCGAATTTTTCATATTTGTTCCAATTCATAGAAAAATTCTGAAAAAATCGAAGTTTTTCGGAAAAAAATTGCACTAGGGGCGCGGGATCGTTCCCCGCGCTCAGTGCTTTTATTAAAATTATTATTACTATTAATTCTTATTTGATTAGTTATTTTTATTAGTTATCATCGTTATTTTAATTAGTTATCTTTTAGTGTGAAAAAATTTATCGCGCACTCTGACCGCTTATTTTATTAGTTTGTACGTTAATTTAAATAAAATAATAAATCTAAATTACAACTTAGTTATTTTCTAAAAAATTGTTTGCGCTTTACTCACACCCGTCCCTATGCCAAATAAATTGTAATTCATAAAAGTAAGCAGAAATTTATTTATATTCGTATTATTATATTCATTCTCATATACTTTCATCAAGCGATAAAGCATTATGATAATGCTTTATCGCTTGATGATAGTATATGAAAGTAGTATATGAAAGAAGTATATAGTATATGAGCGTAAGTATATGAAAGTATTTGAATAGTTATTGAATGAATATAATATTACGAATATAAATATATTTCCGCTCATATACTTTCATCAAGCGATAAAGCATTATGATAATAATGCTTTATCGCTTGAAAGCATTATCAAGCATTATCGCTTGATAATGCTTTCATCAAGCGATAAAGCATTATCATAATGCTTTATCGCTTGATGAAAGTATATGAGAATGAATATAATAATACGAATATATTTCAGCTTACTTTTATGAATTACAATTTATTTGGCATAGGGACGGGTGTGAGTAAAGCGCAAAAAATTTTTTCAGAAGTAAAATATGTTGTAATTTAGATTTATTATTATATTTAAATTAACATATAAACTAATAAAATAAGCGGTCAGAGTGCGCGATAAGTTTTTCAACGCTAAAAGATAACTAATTAAAATAATAATGATAACTAATAAAAAAACTAATCAAATAAGAATTAATAGTAATAATAATTTTAAAAAAAGCACTGAGCGCGGGAAACGATTCCGCGCCCCAAGTGCAAATTTTTTTCCGAAAAACTCCGATTTTTTCCGGAAAATTTTTCCGAATTTTGCTATGAATTGGAACAAATATAAAGAATAGGGAGTTTTGCGGACAATTATTTTTGCGCAAACATCCGAGTTTCTCCGAATGTTTCCGAATATTTCATCATTTTTATTACAATCACGGGAAAATCTCGGAAATTATATGAAGACTTTAAGGGGTAACACCACTGTAACGGCTTTACAGGAAGCGTATTTTTTGATATTTTTTTTGCGGAAGAAAATGTGATAAACAAATAATACTTGCGGTATTCATTAAGCATATATTTAAGTATATAGCTATACATTTTTCATCCGAAAATACTACAAAATGGCGACACTGCAGCAATTCTTCCGAAGCATGTCGAACCTCTGCGGCACGCAGTATAACTGTGCCAATTTTAATAAAAAAAGAAGAATTTTGTTTTATTAAGTCTACATGAGTGTATCTACTGAACCACGTAGGGGATTTTCGATAAGTTAATTAAAACAATATTTATTAAAAAATAACTGTCTTAAAAATAAATTGAACATTTTTAGTCAAATACTCGGCAATTACTCAAAAATCAATATTTCTAAAATCCCCTACGTGGTTCACTAGCTGCACTCATCTAGATTTAATTTTTTTTTAAATTATTTCATTCCGATTAAAACTGGTACAAGTTATACTGCCTGTCGCAGAGCACCTTAAGTTCAACATGCCTCGGAAGAATTTGCTGCAGTGTCGCCATTTTGCAATATTTTCCCATAATTTTTTTTTGCAATATACTTCAATATATGCTTAATAATTACTCCAAGTATTATTTGTGTAAAACGCTTCGTGGCAGACCGTTACAGTGGTGTTACTCCTTAAGGAAAACAATGTTTGCAAAAATTTCGGAAATTCTTTATTTCTCAGAATTATGAGGGATAAAAAAATGTAATCAGTTTTTTTTACGAAAGTCTCATTTTTTTCATCTATAACTTTTCTCCAAATATTTCCGCAGCCGTTCACTCAATAGGAAAAAGAAAAAGTTCCGGAAAAAAATAAGAACCAGTTTTTTTTACGAAAATCTCATTTTTTTAATCTTTAAATTTTCTCCGAATATCTTCGCAGCCGTTTACTCAGGTAATAGGAAAAAGGAAAATTTCCGGAAAAAATATAATAATCTTTTTTTTTTTTACGAAAATCTCATTTCTTTTCATCTTTAACTTTTCTCCGAATATCTCCGCAGCCGTTCACTCAGGTCATAGGAAAAAGAGAAATTTCCGGGAAAAAAGTGAAAAATCATGAATTTTCAGTGAAAAAAATGTGTTTTTGGGAAATAGACCAGAACTTGAATCTGTTTTAAATCATTTTTTCTCCGAAAATCTCAAATATGACTAAAATATGAGACATTATGAAAAATTTGGAGAAAAATTTGCACTACGGGCCCCTGCGGACCGAAGCCAGGAACGCTACCAACGGGACCATCTCATCGCTTGTAGAATATGTGCCCTTTCTGGTACTTACGATTCGCGGCCGGATGGATGATTGGCTTGTTTTTGGGGATAATGCTTTACCGATTGATGAAAGTATGAAAATTAATATAATAATACGAATATAAATATATTTCCGCTTACTTTTATGAATTATAATTTATTTGGCATAAGGACGGGTGTGAGTAAAGTGTAAACAATTTTATATAAGATAAATAAGTTGTAATTTAGATTTATTATTATATTTAAATGAACGTATAAACTAAAAAAATAAGCGATCAGAGTGCGCGATACATTTTTTTGTACACATTAATAACACAGAGAATCAAGAGCTAATAAGCATTGAAATCATCTAAAAGCCTCGCGCATATCGTCACCCGACGGCACGCGCGAGTCTCGCTCAGATTGCTTTTTCCCTCGAAACCTTCGTTTCGGCTTGGCCGCACATGTACGTGCTCAGCGTCCATGCATTGGTGTAGCTGCCGAAGGCGCGGTCGGGAAACTTCGACCGTGCTCGGCTCTTTCCGAAAATGTCCGAGCGTCGCTCGCTTACGGACACGCGCCACTATGATTGTGTGATGGGCGCGTAAGTCTTGTTTTTTTTATTAAGCATATACGAATTAAATATCATAAATAATGCCTGAACAGGCGAGAATAGCTAAAGCGAGAGTAAGTTCGAAATTTTCTGAAGAAAAATGAAGAAAAAAAAAGTTGGTTCACCGGGGATTGAACCCGGACCGTAAGCATCCTTAATCCGTCACGCTGCCAACTCAGCCACGACGCTCATTGCAGATAAAGAAACATTTATGATACACCCTTATCCATAATGTTTACTGTTGAAAAAAAATGTCGAAACGATCGCGGCAAAGGCTCAAGATTTCTTTTTGAACCTTCCAAGGACGTTTCGGCGTTTTATTTTTCAACGCGGGTCGTCGTTAATTTTTTTTAACCCGCATTTTCGGCATAAACGGGCAACTGAGAGAAAACAATGATCTCGATACATGTTTTTCACTTTGAAATTTATTTAATGCATATTCCAATCCTCAGTACGGCCACACATACGTCGAGCTCGATCGGACGGAAAACCTCGCTCCGCTCGCCTGTCGAGCGAGCGCGATTTGCGAGGGGCAGAGACTTTTCCCCCACCAGCTACCCATTCGTGTTCACGCTGACTGCGATACCGACTTGAGCGGTGATCACGGACTCGCGCGGCTACAAGGGAAACTGCAACCTCCACAGAGGCGATGATCACGAAATCATACTCCCGAAATCGCCGCCGCGATTTAGCGCCATTTACGAGGCACGCCGAAAAGGGGAGCGTTGTACATCTCCCTACTAATCTCTGCCTCTTGTACCGCGCGGCGCCAAGCGGTACAAGATCTGCGGGCCTGTACGGGTATGTTTACTTGACCGCGCGGCAGCGCGCGACACCGCGCGGTTCTCGACGCCGCGCGACACAAGATCATCAAGCCGATATATGGCTATGTTCACATGGACGCGCACCGCGCGCTCATGTGAACATAGCCATATGCCGGCTTACAGATCTTGTCGAGAACCGCGCGGTCAAGTGAACATATCCACAGAGATTAGTAGGGAGATGCACAACGCTCCCCTTTTCGGCGTGCCTCGTAAATGGCGCTAAATCGCGGCGGCGAGTTCGGGAGTATGATTTCGTGATCATCGCCTCTGTCGAGGTTGCAGATTCCCTTGTAGCCGCGCGAGTCCGTGATCACCGCTCAAGTCGGTATCGCAGTCAGCGAGAACACGAATGGGTAGCTCGGTGGGGGAAAAGTCTCTGCCCCTCGCAAATCGCGCTCGCTCAACAGACGAACGGAGCGAGGTTTTCCGTCCGATCGAGCTCGACGTATATGTGTGGCCGTACTGCGGATTGGAATATCCATTAAATGAATTTCAAAGTGAAAAACATGTATCGAGATTATTGTTTTCTCTCGGTTGCCCGTTTATGCCGAAAATGCGGGTTAAAAAAATTAACGACGAACCGCGTTGAAAAATAAAACGCCGAAACAACCGTGGAAGGTTCAAAAAGAAATCTTGAGCCTTTGCCGCGATCATTTCCACTTTTTTTTTCAACAGTAAACATTGTGGATAAGGGTGTATCATAAATGTTTCTTCATCTGCAATGAGCGTTGTGGCTGAGTTGGCAGCGTGGCGGATTAACGATTTTACGGTCCGGGTTCAATCCCCGGTGAATCAACTTGTTTTTTTCTTCATTTTATATTCAGAAAATTTCGAACTTACTCTCGCTTTAGCTATTCTCGCCTGTTCAGGCATTATTTATGATATTTAATTCGTATATGCTTAATAAAAAAAACAAGACATTGCTACCGGGGATCAGTGCAGCCAGATCGCGCGTAAAAGTTACCCCCTCTCTAGGCTCTTACATGCCCATCACATAATCATAGTACCGCGTGTCCGTGAGCGAGCGACGCTTGGACATTGTCGGAAAGAGCCAAGCACGGTCGAAGTTCCTCGACCGCGCCTGCGGCAGCTACACCAACACATGGACGCTGAGCACGTTCATATGCGGCCAAGCCGAAACGAAGGCTTCGAGGGAAAAAGCAATCTGAGCACGACTCACGCGTGACGTCACCCGACGTTACGCGCGAGGCTTTTAGATGATTTCAATGCTTATTTGGCTCTTGATTCTCTGCGTTATTAATGTGTACAAAAAAATGTATCGCGCACTCTGATCGCTTATTTTTTTAGTTTATACGTTAATTTAAATTTAATAATGAATCTAAATTTCAACTTATTTATCTTATATAAAATTGTTTACGCTTTACTCACACCCGTCCTTATGCCAAATAAATAATAATTCATAAAAGTAGGCGGAAATATATTTATATTCGTATTATTATATTAATTCTCATACTTTCAATAAGCGATAAAGCATTATCCCCAAAAACAAGCCAATCATCCACCCGGTCGCGAATCGTAAATACCAGAAAGTGCACATATTCTACAAGCGATGAAATGGTCCTGTTGGTAGCGTTCCTGGCTTCGGTCCGCAGGGGCCCGTGGTGCAAACTTTTCTCCAAATTTTTCATAATTTCTCATATTTCAGTCATATTTGAGATTTCCGGAGAAAAAATGATTTAAAACAGATTCAAGTTCTGGTCTATTACCCAAAAACACTTTTTATCACTGAAAATTCATGATTTCTCATTTTTTTCCCGGAACTTTCTCTTTTTCCTATGACCTGAGTGAACGGCTGCGGAGATATTTGGAGAGAAGTTAAAGATGAAAAGAAATGAGATTTTTGTAAAAAAAACTGATTATTATTTTTTTTCCAGAAATTTTCCTTTTTCCTATTACCTGAGTGAACGGCTGTGAAGGTATTCGGAGAAAATTTAAAGATGAAAAAAATGAGATTTTCGTAAAAAAAACTTGTTCTTATTTTTTTTTTTTCGGAACTTTTTTTTCCTATTGAGTGAAAGGCTGCGGAGATATTCGGAGAAAAGTTATAGATGAAAAAAATGAGATTTTCATAAAAAAAACTTATTATATTTTTTTATCTCTCATAATTCTGAGAAATAATGAATTTCCGAAATTTTTTGCAAACATCATTTTCCTTAAGGGGTAACACCACTGGTAACACCACCAACGGCCTGCCACGAAGCGTTTTAGACAAATAATACTTGGGGTAATTATTAAGCATATATTAAAGTATATTGCAAAAAAAAATGTACGGGAAAATATTACAAAATGGCGACACTGCAGCAAATTCTTCCGAGGCATGTTGAACTTAAGGTGCTCTGAGGCATGTAGTATAACTTGTGCCAATTTTAATCTGGACGAAATAATTTTTTTTATTAAATCTAGATGAATGAAATCTAGACTTAATGAAACAAAATTCCTTTTTTAGATTAAAATTGGCACAGTTATACTGCGTGCCGCAGAGGTCCGACATGCTTCGGAAGAGTTGCTGCAGTGTCGCCATTTTGTAATATTTTCGGATGAAAAATTTATAGCAATATACTTAAGTATATGCTCAATAAATACCGCAAGTATTATTTGTTTATCGCATTTTCTTCGGCCAAAAAAAAATATCAAAATATACGCTTCCTGTAAGGCCGTTACAGTGGTGTTACCCCTTAAAGTCTTCATATAATTGCCGAGATTTTCCCGTGATTGTAATTAAAATGATGAAATATTCGAAAAAATTCGAAGAAATTCGGAGAAACCCGGATGTTTGCGTAAAAATAATTGTCCGCAAAACTCCGAATTCTTCATATTTGTTCCAATTCACAGAAAAATTCGGAATAATTTTCCGGAAAAAATCGGAGTTTTTCGAAAAAAAATGTGCACTACGGGCGCGGGATCGTTCCCCGCGCTCAGTGCTTTTTTAAAATTATTATTACTATTAATTCTTATTTGATTAGTTATTTTTATTAGTTATCATCATTATTTTAATTAGTTATCTTTTAGCGTCGAAAAATGTATCGTGCACTCTGACCGCTTATTTTATTAGTTTGTACGTTAATTTAAATATAATAATAAATCTAAATTACATCTTATTTATCTTTTAAAAGAATTGTTTGCGCTTTACTCACACCCGTCCCTATGCCAAATAAATTATAATTCATAAAAGTAAGCGGAAATTTATTTATATTCGTATTATCATATTCATTCTCATATACTTTCATCAAGCGATAAAGCATTATGATAATGCTTTATCGCTTGATGAAAGTATATGAGCGGAAATGTATTTATATTCGTATTATTATATTCATTCAATAACTAATCAAATAAGAATTAATAGTAATAATAATTTTAAAAAAAGCACTCAGCGCGGGAAACGATCCCGCGCCCCTGCGGACCGAAGCCAGGAACGCCACCAACGGGACCCGGGACCATCTCATCGCTTGTAAATACTATATGTGCACTTTCTGGTACTTACGATTCGCGGCCGGATACATCACGATAATGCTTTATCGCTTGATGAAAGTATATGAGAATGAATATAATAATACGAATATATTTCCGCTTACTTTTATGAATTACAATTTCTTTGACATAGGGACGGGTGTGAGTAAAGCGCAAAAAAAATTTTAGAAGTAAAATAAGTTGTAATTTAGATTTATTATTATATTTAAATTAACATATAAACTAATAAAATAAGCGGTCAGAGTGCGCGGTACATTTTTCGACACTAAAAGATAACTAATAAAAATAATAATGATAACTAATCAAATAAGAATTAATAGTAATAATAATTTTAAAAAAGCACTGAGCGCGGGGAACGATCCCGCGCCCCTAGTGCAAATTTTTTTCCGAAAAACTCCGATTTTTTCCGGAAAATTTTTCCGAATTTTTCTATGAATTGGAACAAATATGAAGAATTCGGAGCTTTGCGGACAATTATTTTTACGCAAACATCCGGGTTTCTCCGAATTTCTTCGAATTTTTTCGACTATTTCATCATTTTAATTACAATCACGGGAAAATCTCGGAAATTATATGAAGACTTTAAGGGGTAACACCACTGTAACGGCCTTACAGGAAGCGTATTTTTTGATATTTTTTTTTGGCCGAAGAAAATGCGATAAACAAATAATACTTGCGGTATTTATTGAGCATATACTTAAGTATATTGCTATAAATTTTTCATCCGAAAATATTACAAAATGGCGACACTGCAGCAATTCTTCCGTAGCATGTCGGACCTCTGCGGCACGCAGTATAACTGTGCCAATTTTAATCTAAAAAAGGAATTTTGTTTCATTAAGTCTAGATTTCATTCATCTAGAGTTAATTAAAAAAAATTATTTTGTCCAGATTAAAATTGGCACAAGTTATACTACGCACCGCAGAGCACCTTAAGTTCAACATGCCTCGGAAGAATTTGCTGCAGTGTCGCCATTTTGTAATATTTTCCCGTACATTTTTTTTTTGCAATATACTTCAATAAATGCTTAATAATTACCCCAAGTATTATTTGTCTAAAACGTTTCGTGGCAGGCCGTTAGTGGTGTTACCAGTGGTGTTAGCCCTTAAGGAAAATGATGTTTGCAAAAATTTCGGAAATTCATTATTTCTCAGAATTATGAGGGATAAAAAAATGTAAAAAGTTTTTTTTACGAAAATCTCATTTTTTTCATCTATAACTTTTCTCCGAATATTTCCACAGCCTTTCATTCAATAGGAAAAAGAAAAAATTCCGAAAAAAAATAAGAACAAGTTTTTTTTTTACGAAAATCTCATTTTTTTCATCTTTAAATTTTCCCCGAATATCTTCGCAGCCGTTCACTCAGGTAATAGGAAAAAGGAAAATTTTCGGAAAAAAAATAATAATCAGTTTTTTTGACGAAAATCTCATTTCCTTTCATCTTTAACTTCAGGTCATAGGAAAAAGAGAAATTTCCGGGAAAAAATGAGAATTCATGAATTTTCAGTGAAAAAAAGTGTTTTTGGGAAATGGACCAGAACTTGAATGTTTTAAATCATTTTTTCTCCGAAAATCTCAAATATGACTGAAATATTCCTATGACCTGAGTAAAAATTTCATCTTTAACTCAGGTCATAGGAAAAAGAGAAATTTCCGGGAAAAAATGAGAAATCATGAATTTTCAGTGAAAAAAAAGTGTTTTTGGGAAATGGACCAGAACTTGAATCTGTTTTAAATCATTTTTTCTCCGAAAATCTCAAATATGACTGAAATATGAGAAATTATGAAAAATTTGGAGAAAAATTTGCGCCACGGGGCCCTGCGGACCGAAGACAGGAACGCTACCAACAGGACCATTTCATCGCTTGTAGAATATGTGCACTTTCTGGTATTTACGATTCGCGGCCGGGTGGATGATTGGCTCGTTTTTGGGGATAATGCTTTATCGCTTGATGAAAGTATGAGAATTAATATAATAATACGAATATAAATATATTTCCGCCTACTTTTATGAATTATTATTTATTTGGCATAAGAACGGGTGTGAGTAAAGCGTAAACAATTTTATATAGGATAAATAAGTTGTAATTTAGATTCATTATTATATTTAAATTAACGTATAAACTAAAAAAATAAGCGATCAGAGTGCGCGATACATTTTTTTGTACACATTAATAACGCAGAGAATCAAGAGCCAAATAAGCAAAGACATTTTCTTACAACGTCTTTGCAAATAAGCATTGAAATCATCTAAAAGCCTCACGCGTGACGTCGGGTGACGTCACGCGTGAGTCATGCTCAGATTGCTTTTTCCCTCGAAGCCTTCGTTTCGGCTTGGCCGCACATGAACGTGCTCAGCGTCCATGTGTTGGTGTAGCTGCCGAAGGAGCGGTCGAGAAACTTCGACCGTGCTCGGCTCTTTCCGAAGGATGTCTAAGCGCCGCTCGCTCACGGACACGCGCTACTATGATTGGCTGGGCGTGTAAGAGACTAGAGAGGGGGTAACTTTTACGCGCGATCTAGGGATGGGCGATGTTCGAAATATAATCGATTATTAAGAAATCGATATTTTTTCGAAGTATCGTTACGGAAAATTGATTTTTCCCTCTAAACAATCGACGATTCGATTAATCGAGTATAAACAAATATTGGTGAACCATGAACGGGGTTCCTATATTATTGAATCTCTTCGTCGTACAAACCCGATTCTTTTAATCATTTACTAGTCAGTTCTATCCATACCTGGAAATGTGCGCAGTTGTATCCACAGATGCCATATTTGGAAAAAGATTGCCATCATTAAGACATAAATTTCATAAATACAATCGGATAAACTTCCGAAAAGCGGAAATTTAATTTCGATCTGAAATTCGGCATACACCTTTTTTCACTATTTTAAGAGATCCATGGGTCGTTCGCATCCTCGCCAGTTCATTAATGGGGTATCCCGTGAAGGGGTGTTTACCCGTGGCGTTCATATTCTTATGTAAAGAAAAAGTTTGGGGTAGCGTTATTTCACTGCGCCGGGTCCGCCAGAATGGGTTAATTCAGCTCCAGCTGGCAAGCCGTAAAAATCTGTCGAGGACGCAAACGACCCATGGGTTCTGGAAACGTATGTAAAATCCGACTTCGCGAAAACATTTTTTCTCTCTATAATTCTGTTCTTTGACTCAAAATATAAATGTTCATGAAGGTGTTGATTAAATGAAAGCGAAAATGGACGTGAGAACCAGCGATCAGGTTAGGGCGTCACTTCGTTCTCGCAATTCGAATCCTGATCCCGATATTTCCGCAAAATGTAGATCGGAGTTTCGGCACTTATTACGGTTCATGCATTTTTGAGCTCTCTTGTATTCTTTCCCAGTGGTGAATATGTTACGCGGGTGACGATTGACGCTGTCACTGTATTGACGATAAGCGATATCCAATGAAAGTTCCGGTTCAGTATAGAATTTTTGGATTTCTCATTGGATCTCGCGCATTACTCATCCGGTATCGTGTACAGTGTGCCAAGTCTTACAATCAGAATTGACTTTAGGTTTGTGTTGCAAAAGATGGGAGGACAAGATGATTTATGATTTGCTGTTATATACCAATCCAGGCGTCATGTCCTGCGAGAAGGCATTACATATATGTATTTCGATGTTACTTTATCAAAATCGAGAATCGATTAATCGATCGCCAAAAAAATCGACAAAATATAATCGATTATTTCACCGAAAACATCGACACTTTCAATTAATCGAAAAACATCGCCCATCCCAAAAATAGCGCGATCTGACTGCACTGATCCCCGGTAGCAATGTCTTGTTTTTTTTATTAAGCATATACGAATTAAATATCATAAATAATGCCTGTACAGGCGAGAATAGCTAAAGCGAGAGTAAGTTCGAAATTTTCTGAAGAAAAAATGAAGAAAAAAAAGTTGATTCACCGGGGATTGAACCCGGACCGTAAAATTGTTAGTCCGCCACGCTGCCAACTCAGCCACAATGTTCATTGTAGATAAAGAAACATTTATGATACACCCTTATCCATAATGTTTACTGTTGAAGAAAAATGTGGAAACGATCGCGACAAAGGCTCAAGATTTCTTTTTGAACCTTCCACGGTCGTTTCGGCGTTTTATTTTTCAACGCGGTTCGTCGTTAATTTTTTTAACCCGCATTTTCGGCGTAAACGGGCAATCGAGAGAAAACAATGATCTCGATACATGTTTTTCACTTTGAAATTCATTTAATAGATATTCCAATCCGCAGTACGGCCACACATATATGTCGAGCTCGATCGGACGGAAAACCTCGCTCCGTTCGCCTGTCGAGCGAGCGCAATTTACGAGGGGCGAGAATTTACCCCCACCGAGCTACCCATTCGTGTTCTCGCTGACTGCGATACCGACTTGAGCGGTGATCACGGACTCGCGCGGCTACAAGGGAATCTGCAACCTCGACAGAGGCGATGATCACGAAATCATACTCCCGAACTCGCCGCCGCGATTTAGCGCCATTTACGAGGCACTCCGAAAAGGGGAGCGTTGTACATCTCCCTACTAATCTCTGTATATCCATACAGGCCCGCACATCTCTTACGTACACATCCTCTTGTACCGCGCGACGCCGCGCGGTACAAGAGGAGCGTCGAGAACCGCGCGGTGCCGCGCGCACGTCTTACATACGGCTAAGTTCACATGACCGCGCGGTACCGCGCGGTAGTAACGTTCACATGAGCTCGCGGTACTGCGCGGTAGTATGCACTGTACCGCGCGCGTCCATGTAAACATAGCTATATACCGGCTTGCTGATCTTGTAGCGCGCGGCGTCGAGAACCGCTCGGTGCCGCGCGGTCAAGTGAACATATCTATCCAGGCCCGCACATCTTGTACCGCGCGGCGCCGCGCGGTACAAGAGGAGCGTCGAGAACCGTGCGGTGCCGCGCGGTACCGCGCGTCCATGTAGGCGCTAACGTTTTCATTGAGTTTTGTACCGCGCGGTGAGCCATTCGCACGGTCGTACATACAGGTCTTGAAACGGAGCCGGTGGGGATGGCTCATTTCACGGGCGCTAAATTATCTCACCTTGTGACCACCAGGGTAGCGCTGTGATCTAGGGATGGAAATCAGCACATGCGCGGTGCAGCTCAACAGTGTAAGGCTGGGAATAGACGTCCGATTTTTTCTTTCCGACAATCCGATCCGATAGTCGGATCCGACTATCGGAAGGCACTCGTGCCATACGTTTGTTTGAGCATGCAATACACGTCCGATCCGATAGTCGGATCCGAGTTCCGATAGTCGGATCGGATGTGTATTGCATGCTCAAACAAACGTATGGCACGAGTGCCTTCCGATAGTCGGATTCGACTGTCGGATCGGGTTGTCGGAAAGAAAAAATCGGACGTCTATTTCCAGCCTAAAACGGTGCGAAAATCGTGGCTTGTGCGTCATACGTTTAAAGGATTTGAAAGTAACAAAAACCGAGGTAATTCCTTGTACCAAGCATGCCCTCATTGTAAATGCTATGCCTATTGCGGTCCATGACAAGTAGTAATAAGTATAGTAAATTATTTTTATATAATGCCTTAGCACAATCGGCATAACATCAGTGAGGTTATCTGAAAAGACTGATGGGTATAATTTATTTAAAAAGAAAATATTTTCTCTATCATTATGGATTATAAATTGTTTCATTTTTTGTTATTTACTTTTTATTTGTATTTAATTATCCTAACTACTTTCAATCATATTTATTTCGTGACGTAGCCATACTTCGCAGTCCTTTCGCAGCCAGTTTTGTATTCGACATTATATCTGGCCCGAATAAAAATGATAAATAGTTGTTCAAATAAGTTTCTCTATCACTTCTTGACATATTTATTTTTTTATTCCTGCTTTTTCTTTGTTTTTAAATTTTGTATAATACCTGTCAGTGCTGCGAGAGCGAGACGCACCGGAAATAGACGTACAATTTATTTGCGCGTTTCCATCCCCACCTTTGTCCATCCCTAGATCACAGCGCCGCGCCCCGGTACTAACAACGAGGAAAACAAGCGAGCCAAACCACGCTGTAGGAAATTCGCTACGTTTCAAGACCTGTATGTACGACCGTGGCCATTCTCGCGGTGCCGCGCGTCCATGTGAACATAGCCTACAGGTCTGGAAACTCCGTTAGTTCACATGGTTCCTTTGCTGAAGTTCGCCGCGAGAGGCGCTGCAATCGAGGAGTCAGTGTGCGAGAGAGACAGCAACACTCACTCTCACGCACCAAGGCTTGCAACCAGTATTTATCGGAGTTACTGCTTGCAAATATTTCTAGGTATACGTGTTCATCATGTGTTGTTTTTCCGAACAATAAATATGGAGATAGCTTTTTATTTTACAGCACAAATATAATTTCGCGTTTATCAAACATATAATAACAACTATTTGTTCCTTAGAATTCAAATAATGGCGTCTTATAATGTCAATGAGAAAGATTTTTAGTCATTATCGTTCTGCAGGGGGGGGGGGGGCGTTGGCGGAATGTACAAAATAACGAAAAAACCAAAACGTTATTTCCTTTTTGTTGATCGTTCGTTTATTGGTTTGTCAATTTAGACATCTTTTTTTACGACATTTTTTTTTAATTTCATATTTTCTTGAAAGGCCTCATGTGCAACCTTATGTAATAAATTATCGTGTATGATAAAATATCCGAACCATGTTTTTCACATGGAAAGGAAAACTTATATCCCGTTAATACATCTTCGAGTGTTAAATCAAACACGTGAACCTTTGTGATTTGATTAATTTATTGCACTGCGAAGTGGAAAAAATTGCATTCAAATCTAAGTTTCTATTTAAATTTAACTTTCGTCCTAGTAAAAAGGAACGCATCAAACGTGATAGACATAAAACCGATAATGTTAGATAAATATATATTATTTATAAAAATTTATGAATATTATGCATTAAAAACAATTCTTTGTACTGGGATGATGGTTTCGACGATTCTACCATCGTGCTATGAGAGTTGTTAGTTTATTCTACGGCTACCTACGTTGAGTTAATAAGAAGCCTGCTTCATAAAAAACTAGTTAAAATAAAAAACCTGTCACGTAATAAACTATATAGTCTATAGCCAGAGGAAGGGCATAATCGTGATCGACAGGGTACTTGATGACACAGTCAGCCTCCCATCCTTCTTGATCTGAAACGGCGTCTAATTTTCGTCGAAATTCGTCACGATACTTGACCATTTTGGGTTCCGATTTTTCGCCACTCAAAGCTTTCAGATCGCTTAGTGATATCAAAATCTGTGGCTCAGGTCGTTCTGTAATGGTACAATTACCATATTTTGGAGGCTTAATCACGCTATATACTGACAGCAGTTTATATAGCTGCAAAACATTGATAGTTTCACTTTTAGGCTTCTGTAAGCCCTATTGCACTCCGGTACTACGCAGGACTTCGGCATTACTTCGCGGTTACTCGACGACCATATACAGGTAATGTGTTCGCTGTCAAAACTGACTCCTCGATACTAGCGACACCACGATTTCTGTTTCAATAGTGGAACCACCCCCACCACCCAAATTTCATCAAGTTTCCAGACCTGTATGTAAGACCGTGGCCGCGCGGTACGGCACGTCCATGTAGACGCTAACGTGGTCGTGTTCGTTGGGTCTCATCATTTTGACTGCGCATGCGCATAATGATGCGCATTTGATGATGCGCACGTTTCATTGCGCAGTTGCGCGTTGCGCATCATTATGCACATGCGCACTTGTTCGTATCAAAATGATGAGACCCAACGAACACGACCGTTGTTTTCATGGAGGCTAGAGTGGGAGGAGGCCGATCTGTGCATTTCAAAGTGGCTACAAAAATGTGGTCAAACCGGGATGGCGCCACTATCTCTAAGACCTCGAGCAGGAAGCTGAGTATCGATGTCGTGTAAGAGGGATGGAAGAGCATCGAATACGCCATGGAGACTAGAGGTAAGGAGCCCGAACGCGTATGCTAAAAGCACCCCAAACGTGGGCCCTGAAAGTGACGAAAAGTTTTGGTTCGAAATTCAGCCACATCAAGCGCTAGTGCCGACAGGGGAGGATGTGAAGTATGGCATCGGTGACGCTATGAAGTGAGCGTATATATGAACTGGAGAATTCTTGGTTATAATATTTATATATCATTCTTGGCTGTTTGTCTGTGAATGCGAAATTCTAATAAGGATTTTTTAATTGCAGTAAAAATCAGTGTTGTGGAGTGCATAGTGCATCGATAATCTTTTCTGTTATGACCACGCGTGTTTTTCCTCGGAATAAAAGAACAGCTCATTAATTAATTCATTCATTCATTCATTTCGAGTAACGCTATTGTACTCATCTCGTTATATTTTTTTCCATATTCATGCATGTTTATATAGAACACAAATTTTCATACGTAAGCGGTCACCCATCCAAGTAATGCCCAAGCATACGATGGGTGTTCGTTCGCGCGCGTCCTTGGGGGTGAGTTGCGTTAAATGGGGTTTGGAGCGAGTTCCGCTCAATGGGGTATATAATAATTGCCTATGTATATAATTTAATTAACAAATGCACGATGACAGAATTAATCGACGAACGAATAAATTTATTATATTTTCCATCTGACTTGCGTGCATAACTGCGCTTTGAATATTCTCTTCTATCGCTCTCTCTTTTCTCATTCTATCTCTGTCGTATCCGATCTTGAGTACAGCAGCGCCAGCGGATATTTCCGTAAAAATTTTCGCTGATTCCATAGCCCGCGTCCACAGTACAGCATTCGGGCTCCTGTACTCTAGTCTCCATGGAATACGCATCCCAGCAAGCAGTGCAGCGAGATCGCGCGCACAAGTTACCCCCTCTCTAGTCTCTTACGCGCCCATCCTAATCATAGTAGCGCGTGTCCGTGAGCGAGCGACGCTCGGACTTCTTCGGAAAGAACCGAGCGCGCCGAAGTTTCCCGACCGCGCCTTCGGCAGCTACACCAACACATGGACGCCGAGCTCGTTCATGTGCGGCCAAGCCGAAACGAAGGTTTCGAGGGAAAAAGCAATCTGAGCACGACTCGTGCGTGACGTCACCCGACGGAACGCGCGAGGCTTTTAGATGATTTCAATGCTTATTTAGCTCTTGATTCTCTGCGTTATCAATGTATACAAAACAATGTATCGCGCACCTTGATCGCTTATTTTTTAGTTTTTTACGTTAATTTAAATATAATTATGACTCCAAATTACAACTTATTTATCTTCTAAAAAATTGTTTACGCTTTACTCACACCCGTCCTTATGCCAAATAAATTATAATTAATAAAAGTAAGCGGAAATATATTTATATTCGTATTATTATATTAATTCTCATACTTTCATCATGCGATAAAGCATTATTCCCAAAAACAAGCCAATCAACCATCCGGCCGCGAATCGTCAGTACCAGAAAGTGCATATTCTACAAGCGATGGGATGGTCCCGTTCGTTCCATCGTTCCCCGCCGTCGGTGCTTTTTTAAAAAATTTTATTACTATTAATTCTTGTTTGATTAGTTATTTTTATTAGTTATCTTTTAGTGTCGAAAAATGTATTGCGCACTCCGACCGCTTATTTGATTAGTTTGTACGTTAATTTAGATGTAATAATAAATCTAAATTGCAACTTCGTTATCTTCTAAAAAATTGTTTGCCCTTTACTCACACCCGTCCCTATGCCAAATAAATTGTAATTCATAAAAGTAAGCGGAAATATATTTATAGTCGTATTATAAATACGACTATAATTATATTCATTCTCGTAAGTTACGATCCGCGGCCGGATCGATGATTGGCTTGTTTTTGGGGATAATGCTTTATCGCTTGATGATATTATATGAGAATGAATATAATAATGCGAATATAAATATATTACCGCTTACTTTTATAAATTACAATTTATTTGGTATAGGGACGGGTGTGAGTAAAGAGCAAAGAATTTTTTAGAAGATAAATAACTTGTAATTTAGATTTATTATTACATTAAAATTAACGTACAGACTAATAAAATAAGCGGTCGGAGTGCGTGATAAATTTTTCGACACTAAAAGATAACTAAAAAAATAACTAATCAAATAAGAATTAATGGTAATAATAATTTAAAAAAAAACACTGAGCGCGGGGAACGATCCCGTGCCCCTACGGACCGAAGCCAGGAACACTACCAACGGGACCATCTCATCGCTTGTAGAATATGCACTTTCTGGTACTGACGATTCGCGGCCGGATGAATGATTGGCTTGTTTTTGGGGATAATGCTTTGTCGCTTGATAAAAGTATGAGAATTAATATAATAATACGAATATAAATATATTTCCGCTTACTTTTATGAATTATAATTTATTTGGCATAAGGACGGGTGTGAGTAAAGCGTAAACAATTTTTAGAAGATAAATAAGTTGTAATTTGGATTTATTATTATATTTAATTTAACGTATAAACTAAAAAAATGAGCGATCAGGGTGCGCGATACATTTTTTTGTATACATTGATAACGCAGAAAATCAAGAGCATCAATAAGATCAAAGAATCAAGAGCATCAATAACGCAGAGAATCAAGAGAATCAATAAGCATTGAAATCATCTAAAAGCCTTGTGCTCAGATTGCTTTTTCTCTCGAAGCCTTCCTTTCGGCTTGATCGCACATGAACGTGCTCAGCTTCCATGTATGGGTGTAGCTGCCGAAGGCGCGGTCGGGAAACTTCGGCGCGCTCGGCTCTTTCCGAAGATGTCCGAGCGTCGCTCGCTCACGGACACGCGCTACTATGATTGTGTGATGAGCGCGTAAGAGGCTAGAGAGGGGGTAACTTTTGCGCGCGTCTGGCTATGGGCGGTATTCATAGTCAGATCTTAAGACAATCGTCAACTAAGATGGTTTCAGAACGTGTCTCAAGATAGCGCTGTAGTTCCATAGTCGGTAAATAAGACGCGACAGATAAGATCATCTCATAAAACTCTTGCTTATTCCAAGTTTCATAGTCCAGTCTTGTTCAAAATAAGCAATGTCTCAATAGTGCAAGGTTTCATAGTCAATTATGACATGCTTATTTGGAGAAATAGACCGTAAATAAGATGGTCTTGACCAAGACGTGGTTCGAGTCGTCTTAAGCAGCGTCTCATTTATCTCTCGCATATCAAAAGCTGTATGCAGATGCACAAACTGACTTTCAAAAAAAGTGCCCTTAATTAATCAACGAAATTCGGAATGTAGGAAACCGGTGTTTTCGTATTGTTGGACTGTGGTGACATTATATAAAATAAACGAGTACAAGTTGTTATGTGGTACATGTGAAAGTGGTAATTGAGGTTAGAAATGCAGTGAATAAGTAAATCGGGAATTTTGGACTACGCAATCAATCGAATTATTGCAATGTCCCATTTCAACGATTTGCTGAATCTGTATAATACGGATACATGGTTTATACGAATTCGGACGAATCATCTGAAGAAGAAAATGTTCAACAAGTCCCGCGTACTCCAAAACGATACATACGAGGCGGCGAGAATCCATTCCAGTTCTATGGCGAAACTGAATTTAAACGACGTTTTCGGTTTTCTAAACATAGCATCATACATGGGATATTACCCAGGATCCGAAATAATTTACTTAAAGTTAATAATCGTGGACTACCAATTTCACCAGAATTTCAATTGTTAATTTGTCTGCGCTTCTACGCTACGGCAAGTTTTCAGGTAAGTCTTGTTTCCGCCGACTGTACATCTAGTTTGGTGCTAAGAAAAAATAATTCATAATATTATATTCGCTGGTTATAACAAGTAATTTATAATTATACATTATTCTGTGCAGCTCGTCAATGCAGATTTGATATCTGTGTCACAATCAACAGTGTCAAGGATAATATTTAGGATTTCTACGTTACTTGCGGCTGAAATGTTCACCGTTATTAAAATGCCAATGTCAGAAGAAACCCGATTAGAAAATCGGCAACTTTTTCGGCAACTTGGAGCCAACAGAGATGGCATCGGTCTTCCTGCAATTGACGGCGCTATCGACTGCACTCACATACGCTTATCACATACAAAATTCGAAAACATTCAAGAAGTCTACAGAAATCGCAAGGGATATTTTTCGTTAAATGTCCAGGTATATTTTATACACATTGCTAATGGAGTCCACAGGATTGCGATTATATCTGTTTGTGAATAAGAACCATCTAAAATTCTAATCGTACAGGCTGTAGTAGGTCCGCGCATGGAATTTTTGGATATCGTCCCAGAATGGCCCGGAAGCCAGCACGACAGCCGAATTTTTAAAAATTCTAGGCTTTATATGAAATATTATGAGGGGCAGCTAACCGGAGCCCTTGTTGGAGATGCTGGATATCCTTGCCTTCCGTTTTTGCTTACACCCCTGGGAGATCCTCTGACAGATGCAGAGCGAAGGTATACATGAGAAAGATTACTTTAATCGTTAAACGATGGATGCAAAAAAATTGATTCTGCAACTTTTTAATTCCAAATAGCTACAACATTGTACAACAAAGGACAAGACAAGTCGTTGAAAGGACATTTGGAATATGGAAACGCAGATTTCCATGCCTATCGAAAGGCCTTGCCACAAAATTAATATGCAGTACCACAATAGTCGTAGCGTGTGCTGTCTTGCACAATTTATTCCTTACTCTGGATAACATTCTTCCGGAAGAAGATCCAATCGACGAGGAAGAAGTAATCCCGGGTCAACCCCCACATTGGCAGCCTAGAGAGGGTTTCCTGATTCGAGAAGCTTTAATCGAGCGGCTCTTTCAATAAAAGAAAGAAGTTAAACGTGTAGATCAGTCGTTCGATCGGTAAATTCTTCCATTAGAGAGCATGATTTAAATGGTATTATTCTCGTTATACGAAGCGTCAGGAAGAAAAATCAGTTTCCGCTTCTCAGCGCTCTTTCTCGCACTCGCGCTCTTCGCGAGCGTTACGCGATGCCAAGTATAATAGATTTTTTAACTTCAAGAATGTATAATTTGCAGACGATTGCAAAATTAATAAATATATTTTGTCTGGGCTATGGATTATGTTATTGCATCCGGTATTATGACGCAATCCAATAATGTGCGAAAACATATAATGTTCTGATGTATATATATATATATATATGTATATATTTATTTATTTTATAACCGTATATCAGAACAAATTATAATATTGTAACAAACTTTTATAAAGTTCCCAATAAAATCAACGAAAGTATTAAGGATATCGTAGATGCTTTGGTTATATTATTAATATCTATATATTAGTCACGAACCTAAACAAATCTTTACTACAGTTGAATTATAATTGATAAAATAACTTATTAGTAACACTTAATTGAATTGTCCTTAAACCCGATAAAACAAAACCTATACATCGTTTTTTTCTTTGGCAAGTAAAAATTCTGCTAGTTCGGCTTCAGCTTTGGCTTTTCTCAATTCGAATTCATATTTTTCGATTTGCAATTCATGTATCCTGCTTAAATGACATTCTGTCATTTTTGCAACCTTCATTTCATGATTTCGTTTTATCTGAAACAAGAGTTGGTCTTGCTGACAGAGCGCCGCAATCCTATACAGTTTTTTGGCCTCTCGTGATATTTTTCTGTTGGCAGATGACGCGATAGACACAGACTTCTTTCTTGGATGTTGTTTAATATCCGCTCCGTACTTCTCTCGACGGTGCGCAGGGATTACTGGAATAATACAAATTATCCATTTATATGTAATTATAAAATGATTGCACTTTTGTACTAACATTCGTAACTAGTGAATCATTTCACTTATTTATTTTACCTTGATTGATTTCACTTGAACATCCAGATGCGTGCACGTCCTCGCCTTCGCAATCGTCTTGAGTTTCCATCAATAAAGCTTCATCTAAATACTCTTCATCGGTTACACTTCCATCATTTCGCTGCTTCATAACTTTGATCAAGTAATCTGCAACTAAAAAACACCATGCACTTTTTATATATACTATATTATACATCGCATTTTGGTTACTTTGCCAGATATCATGTCTTTATAATTTATAAATTGTACGTCTTTATTAGTGGATTTAAATTATATAACTAATTAGGGAAACATTGTGAAACATCGTTGATCTATTTATTTGTTACCATCTATTATATCTAGGTACGAGTAATGTAGGATGAGTAAAAAGCTTAATTACCCTCTTCATCTTCAACGACTATATTTGATGAAAAATTTGTCGGTGCCACATCCATTAAATGAGGAACGATCATGCCTACTTCTGGGTCGAGTTCAGCAGGAGGCAATGGCGGACCACCTCCAGTTGCCATACAAGCCGGCTTCTCTTGAGTCAAGGCATCTCGTTGGATGTGCTTGAGATTGATCCACATTTTTTTCAATTGGTCCATTGTTCTCTGAGGAAATTCGAACTCAAGTATAATTAGGAAATTTGTTGCGTTCGTTGTGACTTAAAAATAAAACATTCATGAAGTAAAAGATTATTTCACTTACTGTGTGTACAACTTCTTTCGAATTGTTGTATTTTTCTGTAATTTTCTCCCTCGCGACTTTTTTCATTTTTAGCGTTGATGCATCACTTTTCTTAGCTTCTATGATGTCCTTCTGTTCACTTATAAAATTCAGCAATAATTTCCGTTCAAGCGGGGTGTAATGCTTGCTTTTCGAGGTCATTTTGGATTTCGATTTCGTTATTATTCAAAAATAATTATTCGAGTACAATAGACAAAGCAATTGCTGAGACCTTATTCACTTTGACATATATCAAATTTCACATATGGCGGCTCGTAAAACCGCGTTCTCATCTATGATTGGTCGATACAACGGTAAATTTCCGATATTACCCGAACGCCGAACAAACACGGTCTCAAGCAAATGCTTTGTCAAGACGGCTTCCGTTCAAATAAGACCATCTTCAGCAGCGCCGTCTTCACGAAGATCATCTTATTTCGGAACTATGAAATATACGGCATCTTAAGAACGCCGCGGTCTAATGAGATCGTCTTGGCGAAGACGATCTTGGAGTGCATTTGAGATCTGACTATGAATACCGCCCTATATATCATTTTGCATCTCTCTCGTACGCAGTCTACTTCTCAAGCAGTGCAGCCAGATCGCGCGTAAAAATTACCCCCTCTCTAGTCTCTTACGCGCTCATCACACAATCATAGTACCGCGTGTCCGTGAGCGAGCGACGCTCGGACATCTTCGGAAAGAGCCGAGCACGTTCGGAGTGTCCCGATCGCGCCTTCGGCTGTTACACCAATACATGGATGCTGAACACATTCATGTGTGGCCAAGCCGAAACGAAGGCTTCGAGGGAAAAAGCAATCTGACAATGAGCACGACTCGCACGTGACGTCACCCACGGCACGCGCGAGGCTTTTAGATGATTTCAATGCTTATTTAGCTCTTGATTTTCTGCGTTATTAATGTGTACAAAAAAATGTATTACGCACTCTGATCGCTTATTTTTTTAGTTTATACGTTAATTTAAATATAATAATAAATCTAAATTACAACTTATTTATCTTACATAAAATTGTTTACGCTTTACTCACACCCGTCCTTATGCCAAATAAATTATAATTCATATAAGTAAGCGGAAATATATTTATATTCGTATTATTATATTAATTCTCATACTTTCATCAAGCGATAAAGCATTATCCCAAAAAACGAGCCAATTATCCATCCGGCCGCGAATTGTAAGTACCAGAAAATGCACATATTCTGCACATACAAGTGATGAGATGGTCCTGTTAGTAGCGTTCCTGGCTTCGGTCCGCAAGGGCCCCTAGTGCAAATTTTTCATAATTTCTCATATTTTAATCATATCTGAGATTGTCGGAGAAAAAACTATTTAAAACAGACTCAGGTACAGGTCTATTTCTCAAAAACACATTTTTTTCACTTAAAATTCATGATTTCTCATTTTTTTCCCGGCAATTTCTCTTTTTCCTATGACGTGAGTGAACGGCTGTGGAGATATTCGGAGAAAAGTTGTAGATGAAAAAAATTAGATTTTCGTAAAAACAACTTATTACATTTTTATCCCTCATAATTCTGAGAAATAATGAATTTCCGAAATTTTTTCAAACATTATTTTCCTTAAGGGGTAACACCACTGTAACGGCCTGCCACGAAGCGTTTTAAACAAATAATACTTGGGGTAATTATTAAGCATATATTGAAGTATATTGCAAAAAAATGTTATGGGAAAATATTACAAAATGGCGACACTGCAGCAAATTCTTCCGAGGCATGTTGAACTTGAGGTGCTGTACGCAGCATGTTGAACTTGAGGTGGTATACGGCACGCAGTATAACATGCTAATTTTAATCTGGACAAAATTAATTTTTTTAAATTAAATCTAGATGAGTGTAGGTAGTTCACCACGTAGGGGATTTTAGAAATATTGATTTTTGAGTAATTGCCAAGTATTTGACTAAAAATGTTCAATTTTTTTAAAGACAGTTATTTTTTAATAAATATTGTTTAAATTAACTTATCGAAAATCCCCTACGGGGTTCAGTAGCTACACTCATGTAGACTTAATAAAACAAATTTTTTTTTTTGATTAAGATTGGCACAGTTATACTGCGTGCCGCAGAGGTTCGACATGCTTCGGAAGAATTGCTGCAGTGTCGCCATTTTGTAATATTTTCGGATAAAAATGTCTAGCCATATACTTAAATATATGCTCAATAAATACCGTAAGTATTATTTGTTTATCACATTTTCTTCCGCAAAAAAAAATATAAAAAATACGTTTCCTGTAAGGCCGTTACAGTGGCCTTAAAGACCCCTTAACGTCTTCATATAATTTCCAATGAAGAATTTCATATTAGGCCGTTACAGTGGCCTTAAAGACCCCTTAAAATCTTCATATAATTTCCAAGATTTTCCCGTAATCGTGACTAAAATGATGAAATATTCGGAAAAATTCGGAGAAACTCGGATGTTTGCGTAAAAATAATTGTCCGCAAAACTCAGAAATCTTCATATTTGTTCCAATTGATAGGAAAAATCGGAAAAATTTTTCGTAAAAAATCGGAGTTTTTCGGAAAAAAATTGCACTAGGGGCGCGGGAATCGTACCTCGCGCTCGGTGCTTTTTAAAATTATTTTTACTATTATTTCTCATTTGATTAGTTATTTTTATTGGTTATCATTATTATTTTAATTAGTTATCTTTTAGCGTCGAAAAATTTATCGCGCACTTTGACCGCTTATTTTATTAGTTTGTACGTTAATTTAAATACAATAATAAAACTAAATTACAACTTATTTATCTTCTACAAAATTGTTTGCGCTTTACTCACACCCGTCCCTATGCCAAATAAATTGTAATTCATAAAAGTAAGCGGAAATATATTTATATTCGTATAATTATATTCATTCTTATTTACTTTTATCAAGCGATAAAGCATTATGATAATACATTATAATAAAGTATTATGATAATGCATTATGATAAAGCCTTATGATAATGCTTTTTATCGCTTGATGAAAGTATATGAGAATGAATATAATAATACGAATATAAATGTATTCGTATGTAATTCCGCTTACTCTTATGAATTACAATTTATGTGGCATAGGAACGGGTGTGAGTAAAGCGCAAACAATTTTTTAGAAGATAAATAAGTTGTAATTTAGATTTATTATTGTATTTATTAAATTAACGTACAAACTAATCAAATAAACGGTCAGAGTGCGCGATACATTTTTCGTCACTAAAAGATAACTAATTAAAATAGTAATCATAACTAATAAAAATAACTAATCAAATGAGAATTAATAGTAATAATAATTTTAAAAAAAGCACTGAGCGCGGGGAACGATCCCGCGCCCCTAGTGCAAATATTTTCCGAAAAACTCCGATTTTTTCCGAAAAAAATTTCAGATTTTTTCCGAATTTTTCTATGGATTGGAACGAATATGAAGAATTCGGAGTTTTGCGGACAATTATTTTTACGCAAACATCCGAGTTCCGCCGAATTTCGGCGAATATTTCATAGTAGTAGAACTACACAGTTTCTGGACAAAGTTGCGGCGAGGGGGGTGCGGGGACGCACAGTAGGAGAAAAGCCCAAAAACCTGGCCAAAACCTCAAATGACCTTTGACGGGAATGAAAATTGGCTTACAGGGGTTTTCAAGGTCGCTGATTACGAATCTGAAAGCCAAATTATCGTAAACAAAATGGCCGATCCAATATGGCTGACATGAATGTTAAAAAGTTGCCAGATGTCGACAAAAATTGGTATTTACGGGTTTTCAAGGTCGCTGATTACGAATCCGCAAGCCAAATTATCGTAAAAAAAATGGCCGATCCAATATGGCCGACATGAACGTTAAAAAGTTACCAGATGTTGACAAAAATTGGTATATACGGGTTTTCAAGGTCGCTGATTACCAATCCGATATCTATTGTTTATAACTTGCAACAAAGAGCTTACAGCAAATTGTTATAAACAAAATGGCCGAGTATCCTGCTAAATAGATAAATTAATATATTTAAAAAAATCATCATAATAAAATAAACGTGAACAGTGTATTCTACGCAATTATTATTTTTATTTCCAAAATACATACGGAACGTTTCAAAAATAGAAAATTTTATTCTTAATCAAAATCGTAATCGGAGTCGGAGTCGGAGTCAGAATCATTATCCGAGTTTGTATCTATTACAACTCCCGGCACGGCTTCAATCTCGGCGCAAAATTCGTCTGCTGCAGCAGTCACTTTAGGAGCGATCAACATCGCTACAGCTTCCGGCGACAAACTCTTCAGCTTCTTCTGTGGTAGTCTTCTGACACTTGAAATGTACGGATCAGAAGTAACTAAGAGCCGATGAAAAACATCTTCCATAGTTTTAACCCTGGAACTTTTTCGCGCAAAATCTTCTCGATATCGTTTGATGTCTTTGTTTCGAGCTTCCTGAGCATCTTCGGATAATTGGCCGATTGGTAATAGAGCATGAGTTATTATCACTGGACCATGAATTAATAGTTTGTGCACCGAAGTAGGCATGGAGTACCAAGGGTATAATGCAACGGTCTTTCTTGCCGTTTCAATAGCATACTGTTCAAATCTTTCACAGTTTATCTCGTGGCCACACGATCTAACTTGTAGGATTACGTACAAGCGTTTAATAACTTCTTCGTTGACCCCCGTTATCGCAGCGGAAACCGTCGAATTTTCAAAGAATCGCCGAGCTGTGTTGCCATCATTGCTGCTGCCGTATCCAGGCTTTGGGCGATCGATATTTAGACCCAATTGCTTCTTGAATCCTTCTTGAATGGCCCTCTTGCGTTCCTGGGTAATTTTTTTTTCTTCGGCACTTCGAGCTTGCCATTTTTTAATGCCGAGTTTGTAAGACACGTGTAAGCAATACTCGAAGCACCGTATCCACGCATGCAGCGTCGACAATCCGAACTTCAAATTTGTTTCATTGATTTCCCTTTGCAATACAGTGTCGATGGCATTAAAATCTTTGCTGGTTGCTCCACACAAATAGCACCGTTGAGCAGATTTCGTCAATGATACAGCGTTGCAAACTTTACCATCTATCATGGTGAACAACAACTTGTACATTACGGAGATTTCTTTTCCATCTATTACACTTTCGAATGGACGAAGTGACTTTATTTGTTCTTCAACAATTTGGACTTCATTAAGTGTTGACTCTGTGTCTTCGCGTAGAAACAGTAGTCTAAGCGGTCTACAAAATCGTGGAGACGAGGGTCTGGGGTTCTTCCAAACAACTATTTCTTCCTTCGATTGTTAATCATAACACACGAGTTGTAACGGCACGACTGAAGTAAAGAATACATGCGCATCAGATTTGCCGTCATCACTGAACGTCTGCTTATATTCACTTTGCCCAGAACTTCCATCGCAACCCCACTTGCAAATCAAGTCCATTTTACGAACATTATCTGGAGTCAATCTTTGAATGAGTACATTTTGGACGAGTAAAATACGTTCAACTGTATGATCTAATAGTGCCTGTAGTTGGACTTCTGCACTACTCTCTGTAATCCTGATTGCATCACGTGGTGGATAACAACGCTTTTTTGCTTTCATCACTTTTTCGTAAGACGGATATAGCTTACAGTTATTTTCCTTCCCTAATCTTCTCATTCCCTGGTAAGTACTCTTGGAGAATTTATATTCAATCATAGCGGAAAGTGCAGCCTCTTCGGATAAAGTAATTTCATCCGTTGCTGAGTAAGCTTTACGATACTTGGAAGCTCTTAAAGGACTCGTCATTGTTACGTCCTTAATAACTTTTGCGGCGTCGGATTGTCCTGAAGAGCGAAGGCTCATCTGAGTAGCGTATGCTAACTCGACCGAGTTGAACGATGTACGAATATCTTGGGTCTTCCTTCGTTTAGATCTTTCACTGGACATTGTAAACTCAAGGGACGGGCGGCCGCCCGTATTACCCGGGCTTGTTACTACAGTGTCTGTAGGTGCGGCAAAACATACCTGCTTGCTAAGCCATTCACCGTTATTCTTGAAAAATACACAGGATTTTCTGTGAGCTTGTTGCCACCTCGTTCTCATTTGATTGAAGAGTATCGAAAAAGTCTGTTTCGAGTCCTCAGGCACTACAACTGTACGTCCGGTGTCCTTGGAAATTTTTTCTACCATAAATTCGATCAAGGAAGCGAATTTATCGGATAAATGCTCGCTGATTATCAGAAATACTTCTTTCCTTGTCAGCACCAATTCTTTGTAACCGGATCCTGTAATAAAGACATAAAATTGTAGAAAATTGGTGTTAAAGGAAAAGATAAAATTTTCAATTAATACAAAAACTTGAACAATGTACATTATTTTACCAAATAAATAACCGCAATAATTGAAATAATTTAAAAAAAATTAGACAGAAAATATTGACATGGATTTGGTTAAAAGAAAGCTTTGCTTACTATATAATATATATATATTCAAATATTTTATTTGAATGTTATAACATTTCATTCATATTTAAGAAATTTTTATGTGGTTGATTTTAATATGTATATATATATATGCATACGTATATATCATAATTAAATCACAGAAAATTTATATATATATATATATATATACACATACATATATATTAAAATAATTTATTTCAAGCGTATAACAGCCGTCTTGTCCGTTATGATGCTACTTCACCCATTCTCAGGTAGAGGCGCAGAGGCTGCTCAATAGTGCCGCGTGCACGCTCGGCTACCGCACGATGCGAAAAAAATCATAACGGACAAGACGCACGTTTTCCGCAGGTAACTCTTGTAAATTTCGAAAGCTTATACATTAAACTAAAGGCCGAGACTAGGAGCTTTGCAAAATGTGAAAATATATAACTTTTCGGACCGTTGAAAATATAAGTTTTCAAAATTATTCAATTTTATTTATGCCGAAGGCTATACTACATTTCAATCATTTATACATAAACTTTAGATTCAACCGATGTAAAAACATGTTCTACATACCTCCAGAAGTCGTATCCATGTTGCAGAATTGAAATTAAACCCGTCACTTTAAAGTTATGGGTTTTTGAAGTCAGCGTTATTTTCGTCTGTTCAGCGCGTGACACGTACACTCTTCACGAACGCTAACTGCCAACTGACGCTGCGGCGCAGGTATGCACTTAAAGGGCTTTCCCTTCCACAATAGAATGCAGTTACTAGTCCTCTACCTGAATGACTACTCAACTGACCCTATTTCGAAAATTTATTTTTTGGGGTTTTGGCCAGGTTTTTGGGCTTTTCTCCTACTGTGTGGCGTATTATTAAGAGCATCTTAGAGTTTTCAATATATATTGCCACATGTTCCAGTATGTATGAAGTCCAGCCTGTCACGAATCATAGGGCTCTTCGCAGAGCAACATCAAACCTATTCAAGTGGCACTTGAGGCTATACAGTTCTTACCAAATCAGCCATATTCTTAAGGCATTTTTTTCTTCGTCGACGTTCGAAGCCATCCTCTGAACATAGGGAACATTTTTAAAAGCTATATTCCGCTCAAGTAATGTCTTGGCTATCCAAAGCACATATACGAAAACGCGGTATTTATTACAAAACGATCAATTTTAGGGATCTATGGCCGGAGCATTTTTTAGGCTTCGACTGCTGATCCCCCTGCATGCACCATTTGAGCATAGATGCACTCGTGGTCTGGAATAGCCACAAAATACTTTTTTTTGCTCCCGTTGAATGCCGACCGGCTGGTTCTGTGTATGTATTTATTTTCCATGCTTTCCGCGATAAAATATATCAACGTGATAGTAAAAAACTCTGGTGGAGGTGATTCTATTACATTTTCCGAGCTAGAAGGGAACGACAAAAATATTTTCTGATGGGAGACCATTTTTAATCATCGGCAGCGCTCAAAAGTGGCCACACTTTGAATGAAGCAGTGAGTTAACATATCTCTCTGGGAAGACTTTTCAACTCGTTAATATGGAGGACAACAATGAACCATCAGAAGAAATCTTGCACAACCAAGCCACGCTCTTAAGTTCGATCGATGACTTTGCTGTGTGGAAGCAACAGATCGTCGAGGTAATCGAAGTACTGAAAACGCAAAGCCGAATTAAGCGCCAACGATTATAAACAAAACATCAATAGTCATTGTAGGCCGAATACCGCATCCGGAAGGATTGAAGTATTCCATGTACAGGCATTTTATGTGCATGGGTGCAGGACACAGCGGTTATGGTTAATGTGGTGAGAACTCGACTTGAACGCGTGATGGTCTATACTTTAAACCCTGCTCGATGAATTCCAACAACGTGGATGTGCTTGAGCTTTACGAAAAATATGTAATGTTATAATAAATGTAAATAAGTCTAAATCAATACGCTTTGAATGTTATATCTCATTGCCACGGGAAATAATTATTATGAGGGCTGCGATTAATGTGTAATCAAGAGATAATACACGTTTCGCATGGGTGACAGTCACAGCTTTATACCCAGCTGAACGAAACAGTGACCACGGATCTTCTTACATGCATTATTCAACGGTATTGAATCTATCGAATAGTGGATTCCCAGTAAGTATAGGTCAAATTAAAAAGTAAAAAATTGTGCTTCAAAACAATTTATCCATCAATGTGTATACCACCGAAGAAGACATTGCTCCGATACGCGTGGCTCAACATAAGCAGAAGAAAAGGATATCAATTTGCCATACATACAAGATACCGAAGTTAACAGTGTATGACATATCACATAGATAAAGAACCTGTCAAGCCTCATGAGCGCAGAACAGAGGCAGCCATGAAAAAATATATATGCCATCGGTGTGTGAAGTTAACACAATTACTATATTGTCATATGTACTAGACGAATTAAACAACAATCCATTATTTCGCAGGTGTCTGCATTAATTTAGATCAACGGATAAACTGCAATCCCATGAGATCGGTTATGGAGCAATAAAGCACTGCGCCATCCGACTATCAAGTGATACCAATAAGTGGCTCCAAATCATCAACTCCAATCGGAAAGCAACACATCCATTCACTGTAGATGCCTGTTTGGGGTGTTTTTTTTTACTAATTATAGAGAGAAGATGAGAGTGTGCAAAGACTGATGGGAAGAACGTAGCAGAGGATATATATATCAATATCATGAAACATTTACTATTGATTACCACATGTGTTTTTCATATGATGAATCGCTATCATAGTATCGATCACATCACAGCGCCAATTACATATCATAGTTTGTGACAGAACTGGAAAAACTAGTGCTGTGCATAAAATACATTTTCTATGAAAATTAATGCTCGTCATGAGTTAATTCTAATACCTTCACGCTATGGCAATAATTGTGCATTCAGTCATCATCAACCACTAGAGGTAGAAGTTGAATTACTCAAGATACAATGGCATATGCCCCACATATTATTAGATGAGATCAATAAATTATCATTACTCCGAACATTGGACAGTGGGCGATACTTGAATATGAGTCTTCGCTCTTGGGATCTATACGACTGTCCATCGCTTCAAAGCACAACGAAACATTCATGGACCGTAAAAGCTGCCTCCCAACTAGAGAATACAAAATATGTAATTGGTGCGGTGCAGACTGGTAAAAAGATAATGTATGGCAAAGGACAACATATTATTCACCGACTGCAAACTGACAAGTGCTAAACTTTATCTCAATGCAGCATTCTTTTCTCAAGGTGATTCGAATTTGGCCTTCAAAAAAGTTTCGACATTTTGTTCAATATGTACTCTCGATTTTATAAATACCATGCTGACTGCAATAGTAATCGTTCTTTACTAACCATTGTCATGTCTTAATGCAACGGCCCTCCCACGGTTAATGATTGATCGCGTCAGAACGAGCCTGTAAAAAAATGTTACCGTAGATGTGTGAATAGAGTTCGAATGCAAAGAAGATTCACCACCGAATACAACTGCATATAGTTTTAATCTTACATGATCGCATTGTTGAATATTGTCCATTGAACGACATTATCCGTAAAATTGCATAGCTCAGCAAAATCTGCGAGATACGAAGCATCATGGTTGATTCGCAATCATCATGGTCTAAAGTGGGCATATGGAAACGTTCCATATAGCATGGCTGAAGGTTCAATAACAGCTGGAGTTGAAGGTTCAACGAACGGCGACATGTGTCCTATCTTATATGTTACGGGTCATGAAAAACGAGAATGGCTAGCTAATACAATAAATATGAAAAATGAGCTATTTATTGAGTCGTTGAATATAGACTTTGACGATATGGATGTCTCAAGTAAATTAGATGGAAGTTTTACTCTAGAATGTGAAAAGCATAAAAACAGTTGTGCCTTACAAAATGTATTTAAAACATTTAATTGGTGGCTGAATCAGATTCACGCAAATAAACGAAATGTAACATTATGTACTTTTTATTCTCCTCACCCCGTACTTAGTTATGTCAGAATCACCTGATATCGGATTGTGCAACTGAATACAATATTACTTTCGAATGTGAAACTCATTTTTTGTATGGAATTTGATTGAAAATAAATTGATATAATCGCCCAATGACAATCGAAGACATTCATCAGTATACGTTCGTTAGATGTTCGTGAACCGTTTGTTGGAAGTTTACGAGGCATTCGAAGATTTTCGATAGTCGTTAGTGAAACGTTCCAGAGACTTCCGAAGACATTCATAAGACGTTCGAAGCCATTTAAGAGACGTTCGAAAAAAATTAATAAGGCGTTTGAAGACACGCATGAGAGGTTCAAAGAGTTTCGAGAGACTTTCTACGACGTTCATGAGACGTTTGAAGATGTTCGTGAGACATTCAAGAGATCTCGGAAACGTTCATAAGACTTTTGACGACATTCATGAAAGGTGCGAAGACCGTCGGAGATTTTCGAAGACGTTCAAGAGATCGCCGACTATATTTATAATACGTTTAAAGACATCGATGAGAGGTTCGAAGACGCTTGAAAGACTTTCAAAAACATTCACAAGGGGTTTGAAGATGTTTAAGAGACTTTAAAAGACATTCACAAGGGGTTTGGAGACGTTCAAGAAACTTTCGAATACGTTCAAGAGACTTTTAACGACATTCATAATACGTTTGAAGACATTCGTAAGGGGTTCGAAGACGCTCAAGAGAGGCTTTCAAAGACATTCACGAGGGGTTTGTCCAAAGATATTCATAATACGTTTGAAGACATTCAAGAAACGTTCGAAAGCATTCATAAGACGTTTGAATACACGCATGAAGGGTTCAAAGAGTTTCAAGAGACTTTCTACGACGATCATGAGACGTTTGACGATGTTCGTGAGACATTCAAGAGACTTTCGAAAACGTTCATATGAAGTTTGAAGACATTCATGAGAGGTGCGAAGACCTTTAGAGACTTTCGAAGATATTCAAGACATCTTTGACAATATTCATAATACGTTTGAAGACATCGATGAGGGGTTCGAAGACGCTTGAAAGACTTTCAAAAACATTCACGAGGGGTTTAAAGATGTTCAAGAAACTTTCGAATACGTTCAAGAGACTTTCGACGACATTCATAAGACGTTTGAAGACATGCATGAGGCCTTTAAAGAGGTTCAAGAGACTTTCTACGACGATCATGAGACGTTTGAAGATGTTCATTATACATTCAAACGACTTTCGAAAACGTTCATAAGAAGTTTGAAGACATTCGTGAGAGGTGCGAAGACGTTCAGAGACTTTCGAAGAGATTCAAGAAATCTTTAACGATATTCATAATACGTTTGAAGACATCGATGAGGGGTTCGACGACGTTTTAGAAACTTTCAAAGACATTCACGAGGGGTTTGAATACCTTCGAGAAACTTTCGAATACGTTCAAGAGACTTTCGACGACATTCATAATACGTTTGATTACATTCATGAGGGATTCGAAGACGTTCAAGAGACTTTCGATGGCGTACATAATTGGTTTGAAGACATTCATGTGGGGTTCCAAGACGCTTAAGAGACTTTCGACGATATTCAAGAGTTCTTGACAATATTCATAATACGTTTAAAGACATCGATGAGGGGATCGACAATGTTTTAGAGACTTTCAAAGACAATTACGAAGGGTTTGAAGACGTTCAAATAACTTTCGAATACGTTCTAGATACTTTCGACGACATTCATAATACGTTTGAAGACATTCATGAGGGATTCGAAAACGCTTGAGAGACTTTTAAAGACAGTCACGAGGGGTTCGAAGACGTTCAAGAGACTCTCGACGACATTCATAATACGTTTGAAGACATTCATGTGGGGTTCCAAGACGCTTAAGAGACTTTCAAAGACATTGACGGGACGTTTGGAGACGATCAAGAGGCTTTCGAAGACGTTCAGAAATCTTCGACGACATCCATAAACCGAAGACTTTCATGACGTATGAGTTTCGCTGGAATTGTTTGGGTTTGTTTGGGATTTTCACAGTTTTGGTGGAACGTGTTTGAGTTTGTTTAGCACCCAGACAAACTCAAACACGTTCCACCAAAACTGTGAAAATCCCCAACAAACCCAAACAATTCCAGCGAAACTCATACGTCATGAAAGTCTTCGGTTTATGGATGTCGTCGAAGATTTCTGAACGTCTTCGAAAGCCTCTTGATCGTCTCCAAACGTCCCGTCAATGTCTTTGAAAGTCTCTTAAGCGTCTTGGAACCCCACATGAATGTCTTCAAACGTATTATGAATGTCGTCGAGAGTCTCTTGAACGTCTTCGAACCCCTCGTGACTGTCTTTAAAAGTCTCTCAAGCGTTTTCGAATCCCTCATGAATGTCTTCAAACGTATTATGAATGTCGTCGAAAGTATCTAGAACGTATTCGAAAGTTATTTGAACGTCTTCAAACCCTTCGTAATTGTCTTTGAAAGTCTCTAAAACATTGTCGATCCCCTCATCGATGTCTTTAAACGTATTATGAATATTGTCAAGAACTCTTGAATATCGTCGAAAGTCTCTTAAGCATCTTGGAACCCCACATGAATGTCTTCAAACCAATTATGTACGCCATCGAAAGTCTCTTGAACGTCTTCGAATCCCTCATGAATGTAATCAAACGTATTATGAATGTCGTCGAAAGTTTCTCGAAGGTATTCAAACCCCTCGTGAATGTCTTTGAAAGTTTCTAAAACGTCGTCGAACCCCTCATCGATGTCTTCAAACGTATTATGAATATCGTTAAAGATTTCTTGAATCTCTTCGAAAGTCTCTGAACGTCTTCGCACCTCTCACGAATGTCTTCAAACTTCTTATGAACGTTTTCGAAAGTCGTTTGAATGTATAATGAACATCTTCAAACGTCTCATGATCGTCGTAGAAAGTCTCTTGAACCTCTTTAAAGGCCTCATGCATGTCTTCAAACGTCTTATGAATGTCGTCGAAAGTCTCTTGAACGTATTCGAAAGTTTCTTGAACATCTTTAAACCCCTCGTGAATGTTTTTGAAAGTCTTTCAAGCGTCTTCGAACCCCTCATCGATGTCTTCAAACGTATTATGAATATTGTCAAAGATGTCTTGAATATCTTCGAAAGTCTCTAAAGGTCTTCGCACCTCTCATGAATGTCTTCAAACTTCATATGAACGTTTTCGAAAGTCTCTTGAATGTCTCACGAACATCGTCAAACGTCTCATGATCGTCGTAGAAAGTCTCTTGAAACTCTTTGAACCCTTCATGCGTGTATTCAAACGTCTTATGAATGCTTTCGAACGTTTCTTGAATGTCTTCAAACGTATTATGAATATCTTTGGACAAACCCCTCGTGAATGTCTTTGAAAGCCTCTCTTGAGCGTCTTCGAACCCCTTACGAATGTCTTCAAACGTATTATGAATGTCGTTAAAAGTCTCTTGAACGTATTCGAAAGTTTCTTGAACGTCTCCAAACCCCTTGTGAATGTCTTTTAAAGTCTCTTAAACATCTTCAAACCCCTTGTGAATGTTTTTGAAAGTCTTTCAAGCGTCTTCGAACCTCTCATCGATGTCTTTAAACGTATTATAAATATAGTCGGCGATCTCTTGAACGTCTTCGAAAATCTCCGACGGTCTTCGCACCTTTCATGAATGTCGTCAAAAGTCTTATGAACGTTTCCGAGATCTCTTGAATGTCTCACGAACATCTTCAAACGTCTCATGAACGTCGTAGAAAGTCTCTCGAAACTCTTTGAACCTCTCATGCGTGTCTTCAAACGCCTTATTAATTTTTTTCGAACGTCTCTTAAATGGCTTCGAACGTCTTATGAATGTCTTCGGAAGTCTCTGGAACGTTTCACGAACGACTATCGAAAATCTTCGAATGCCTCGTAAACTTCCAACAAACGGTTCACGAACATCTAACGAACGTATACTGATGAATGTCTTCGATTGTCATTGGGCGATTATATTAATTTATTTTCAATCAAATTCCATACAAAAAATGAGTTTCACATTCGAAAGTAATATTGTATTCAGTTGCACAATCCGATATCAGGTGATTCTGACATAACTAAGTACGGGGTGAGGAGAATAAAAAGTACATAATGTTACATTTCGTTTATTTGCGTGAATCTGATTCAGCCACCAATTAAATGTTTTAAATACATTTTGTAAGGCACAACTGTTTTTATGCTTTTCACATTCTAGAGTAAAACTTCCATCTAATTTACTTGAGACATCCATATCGTCAAAGTCTATATTCAACGACTCAATAAATAGCTCATTTTTCATATTTATTGTATTAGCTAGCCATTCTCGTTTTTCATGACCCGTAACATATAAGATAGGACACATGTCGCCGTTCGTTGAACCTTCAACTCCAGCTGTTATTGAACCTTCAGCCATGCTATATGGAACGTTTCCATATGCCCCCTTTAGACCATGATGATTGCGAATCAACCATGATGCTTCGTATCTCGCAGATTTTGCTGAGCTATGCAATTTTACGGATAATGTCGTTCAATGGACAATATTCAACAATGCGATCATGTAAGATTAAAACTATATGCAGTTGTATTCGGTGGTGAATCTTCTTTGCATTCGAACTCTATTCACACATCTACGGTAACATTTTTTTACAGGCTCGTTCTGACGCGATCAATCATTAACCGTGGGAGGGCCGTTGCATTAAGACATGACAATGGTTAGTAAAGAACGATTACTATTGCAGTCAGCATGGTATTTATAAAATCGAGAGTACATATTGAACAAAATGTCGAAACTTTTTTGAAGGCCAAATTCGAATCACCTTGAGAAAAGAATGCTGAATTGAGATAAAGTTTAGCACTTGTCAGTTTGCAGTCGGTGAATAATATGTTGTCCTTTGCCATACATTATCTTTTTACCAGTCTGCACCGCACCAATTACATATTTTGTATTCTCTAGTTGGGAGGCAGCTTTTACGGTCCATGAATGTTTCGTTGTGCTTTGAAGCGATGGACAGTCGTATAGATCCCAAGAGCGAAGACTCATATTCAAGTATCGCCCACTGTCCAATGTTCGGAGTAATGATAATTTATTGATCTCATCTAATAATATGTGGGGCATATGCCATTGTATCTTGAGTAATTCAACTTCTACCTCTAGTGGTTGATGATGACTGAATGCACAATTATTGCCATAGCGTGAAGGTATTAGAATTAACTCATGACGAGCATTAATTTTCATAGAAAATGTATTTTATGCACAGCACTAGTTTTTCCAGTTCTGTCACAAACTATGATATGTAATTGGCGCTGTGATGTGATCGATACTATGATAGCGATTCATCATATGAAAAACACATGTGGTAATCAATAGTAAATGTTTCATGATATTGATATATATATCCTCTGCTACGTTCTTCCCATCAGTCTTTGCACACTCTCATCTTCTCTCTATAATTAGTAAAAAAAAACACCCCAAACAGGCATCTACAGTGAATGGATGTGTTGCTTTCCGATTGGAGTTGATGATTTGGAGCCACTTATTGGTATCACTTGATAGTCGGATGGCGCAGTGCTTTATTGCTCCATAACCGATCTCATGGGATTGCAGTTTATCCGTTGATCTAAATTAATGCAGACACCTGCGAAATAATGGATTGTTGTTTAATTCGTCTAGTACATATGACAATATAGTAATTGTGTTAACTTCACACACCGATGGCATATATATTTTTTCATGGCTGCCTCTGTTCTGCGCTCATGAGGCTTGACAGGTTCTTTATCTATGTGATATGTCATACACTGTTAACTTCGGTATCTTGTATGTATGGCAAATTGATATCCTTTTCTTCTGCTTATGTTGAGCCACGCGTATCGGAGCAATGTCTTCTTCGGTGGTATACACATTGATGGATAAATTGTTTTGAAGCACAATTTTTTACTTTTTAATTTGACCTATACTTACTGGGAATCCACTATTCGATAGATTCAATACCGTTGAATAATGCATGTAAGAAGATCCGTGGTCACTGTTTCGTTCAGCTGGGTATAAAGCTGTGACTGTCACCCATGCGAAACGTGTATTATCTCTTGATTACACATTAATCGCAGCCCTCATAATAATTATTTCCCGTGGCAATGAGATATAACATTCAAAGCGTATTGATTTAGACTTATTTACATTTATTATAACATTACATATTTTTCGTAAAGCTCAAGCACATCCACGTTGTTGGAATTCATCGAGCAGGGTTTAAAGTATAGACCATCACGCGTTCAAGTCGAGTTCTCACCACATTAACCATAACCGCTGTGTCCTGCACCCATGCACATAAAATGCCTGTACATGGAATACTTCAATCCTTCCGGATGCGGTATTCGGCCTACAATGACTATTGATGTTTTGTTTATAATCGTTGGCGCTTAATTCGGCTTTGCGTTTTCAGTACTTCGATTACCTCGACGATCTGTTGCTTCCACACAGCAAAGTCATCGATCGAACTTAAGAGCGTGGCTTGGTTGTGCAAGATTTCTTCTGATGGTTCATTGTTGTCCTCCATATTAACGAGTTGAAAAGTCTTCCCAGAGAGATATGTTAACTCACTGCTTCATTCAAAGTGTGGCCACTTTTGAGCGCTGCCGATGATTAAAAATGGTCTCCCATCAGAAAATATTTTTGTCGTTCCCTTCTAGCTCGGAAAATGTAATAGAATCACCTCCACCAGAGTTTTTTACTATCACGTTGATATATTTTATCGCGGAAAGCATGGAAAATAAATACATACACAGAACCAGCCGGTCGGCATTCAACGGGAGCAAAAAAAAGTATTTTGTGGCTATTCCAGACCACGAGTGCATCTATGCTCAAATGGTGCATGCAGGGGGATCAGCAGTCGAAGCCTAAAAAATGCTCCGGCCATAGATCCCTAAAATTGATCGTTTTGTAATAAATACCGCGTTTTCGTATATGTGCTTTGGATAGCCAAGACATTACTTGAGCGGAATATAGCTTTTAAAAATGTTCCCTATGTTCAGAGGATGGCTTCGAACGTCGACGAAGAAAAAAATGCCTTAACCCTCAGGGTACGGACTGGGTTACCGTAACCCGAGCGAAATTTGAAAGAAGCGAAAAAATTTCAAGACCCGTTCACATTTTTCATTATAATTTTTTTTCAATCAGTTAAATGATTAATCTGACAATTCTATCATATTTTTGAGACAATTTCACACAAAATGAAAAAAAAAATTATTCAAATTGACAAAGTACAGCTCGATATACACCCAATCAAAGTCGCCGGGTTAGGCTAACCCATGTCCGTACTGAACGTAACTTTTTTATAGTCCGTACCCTGAGGGTTAAGAATATGGCTGATTTGGTAAGAACTGTATAGCCTCAAGTGCCACTTGAATAGGTTTGATGTTGCTCTGCGAAGAGCCCTATGATTCGTGACAGGCTGGACTTCATACATACTGGAACATGTGGCAATATATATTGAAAACTCTAAGATGCTCTTAATAATACGCCAGTTCAGTCTCCATGTCCTAGACGCTGTTCTGTAGAGATCGAGAAAGTCAATGCTTGGCGAGCCTGGCCAGCTTTCATCTTTACGAGTGCACACTTTTCTAGACAGCAGATGCCTACCCCCATAGGGATAGTTAAGAAAAAAAACTTTTCGTTAATCCCTGGCCAGGATGCACCATCTTGCATGGTTTTTTTTCCTACAAGTCCCAATTAATGTTGAAAACTATTTGCACATCCTGTTGGTCATCCCCCCGCCCTACTATAAGCCTATGAGGATCCAAAAATCGAAATCCGAAAAAGGATCGAAATAGCAGTTTTCGCCATTCCAGTCTTCAACCTCCGAGGTGTCATTGTGGAAGAGTCGGAAAACGAAAAATCAGTTAAGAAAAATGTCGAACCAAATTGAAGTGATCGATTTCGTCGATGATGAGATAAAGATTGTTGTGAATATCGCCGATGATGACAAAGTGGAAGTTGGGGTAGGCGAAGACGTTATTCATATCGCCGATGATGATGATGATGAGTGGACGGACATTAAAATGCTTGCACATGATGACATGGAATTGGCCGAGATGGACAGTGATACGGAATCATTTGATAGTGGATTGGGTGATGCCTCAGATAAGGGATTCCATTATGTGCGTGATTGTGGAGGTGGAGGGCCATCAATATGATCCAACATCTCAGGTGTATTGTAATACTTCATGCATGGAAGATATGATAATATTTCACTGTGGTTTCGATGGTGTTCCGGCAAACAATCCCACAGCATACCAATGTGTCGACTCTAAAATTGCATTAAGTTGCCGAGAGTGTATCATAGACGATGGCTTTCACATGCATATCCACATGTTTGAGAGAAATTTTCCTCCATTGTCTGAAAACGATTCACCTGTGTCAATAACGCCCCCTTAGAAAAACGACGCATCGTCTAAGATGTCCCCTGGCTGCCGGTGCCCCCTTGGCCCGCACCTACAACTGTTATCCTCTCGTGCTTTTGGGCATTGACCCATGATTTTGGGCATCCTCTTCCCCGCGTGACGTCACTCTCCGCACCTCTCTCCGCGAGCCGCAAATCCCCCTCCCCCAATTCCCCAAACGGGTCCCTATACCTTTGCGAGACAGCCAGACACCTCCCTCCCCTTGCTATAGACTCCTCACCCCCTCCCCTTCGCCGCATACTCCCCACCACACACTTCCCCCACCACATGATCAAATCCCTCCCCTTACCCCCCCCCCCTGTCCCGGACTCCCCCGTCCCGGACTCCCCCGTCCCCGCACCCCCCTCGCCCCCACTTTGTCCAGAAACTGTGTAGTTCTACTACTTTTCATCATTTTAATTACGCTCACGGGAAAATCTCGGAATTATATGAAGAATATAAGGGGTAACACCACTGTAACGGCCTTACAAGAAGCGGATTTAAAAAATTTTTTTTGCGGAAAAAATTGTGATAAACAAATAATACTTGCGGTATTTATTGATCATATATTTAAGTATATTGCTAGAAATTTTTATCCGAAAATATTACAAAATGGCGACACTGCAGCAATTCTTCCCAAGGATGTTTAACCTCTGCGGCACGCAGTATAACTGTGCCATTTTTAATATAAAAAAAAGAATTTTGGTTTATTAAGTCTAAATGAACATTTTTATTCAAATACTCGGCAATTATTCAAAAATCAATCATTCTAAAATCCCCTACGTGGTTCACTAGCTACACTCATCTAGATAAAATTAAAAAAATTATTTTGTCCAGATTAAAATTGGCACAAGTTATACTACGTGCCGCAGAGCACCTTAAGTTCAACAAGCCTCGGAAGAATTTTCTGCAGTGTCGCCATTTTGTAATATTTTCCCATTAAATTTTTTGCAATGTACTTCAATATATGCTTAATAATTACCCCAAGTATTGTTTGTCTAAAACGCTTCGTGGCAGGTCGTTACAGTGGTGTTACCCCTTACGGAAAATAATCTTTGCAAAAATTTCGGAAATTAATTATTTCTCAGAATTATGAGGGATAAAAATGTAATAAGTTTTTTTTACGAAAATCTCATTTTTTTCATATATAACTTTTCTCCGAATATCTCCGCAGCCGTTCTCTCAGGTAATAGGAAAAAGGGAAATTTCCGGAAAAAATAATAATAATAAAAAGTTTTTTAACGAAAATCTCATTTCTTTTCATCTTTAACTTTTCTCCGAATATATCCGCAGCCGTTCACTCAGGTCATAGGAAAAAGAGAAATTTCCAGGGAAAAAATGAGAAATCATGAATTTTCAGTAAAAAAAATGTGATTTTGGGAAATAGACCAGTACTTGAATCTGTTTTAAATCATTTTTTCGCCGATCTAAAATATGTCTAAAATAATCTAAAATATGACTAAAATATGAGAAATTATGAAAAATTGGGAGAAAAATTTGCACTGGGGGCCCCTGCGGACCGAAGCCAGGAACGCTACTAACGGGACCGTCTCGTCGCTTGTAGAATATGTGCACTTTCTGGTACTTACTATTCGCGGCCGGATGGATGATTGGTTTGTTTTTGGGGATAATGCTTTATCGCTTGATGAAAATATGAGAATTAATATAATAATACGAATATAAATATATTTCCGCTTCCTTTTATGAATTATAATTTATTTGGCATAAGGACGGGTGTGTGTAAAGCGTAAACAATTTTATATAAGATAAATCAGTTGTAATTTAGATTTATTATTATATCTAAATTAACGTATAAACTAAAAAAATAAGCGATCACAGTGCGCGATACATTTTTTTGTATACATTAATAACGCAGAGAATCAAGAGCTAAATAAGCATTGAAATCATCTAAAAACTCGCGCGTGCCTTCAGGTGACGTCACGCGCGAGTCGTGCTCAGATTGCTTTTTCCCTCGAAGCCTTCGTTTCGGCTTGGCCACACATGAACGTGCTCAGCGTCCATGTATTGGTGTAGCAGCCGAAGGCGCGGTCGAGACACTTCGACCGTGCTCGGCTCTTTCCGAAGAAGTCCGAGCGTCGCTCGCTCACGGACACGCGCTACTATGATTGTGTGATGGGCGCGTAAGAGACTAGAGAGGGGGTAACTTTTACGCGCGATCTGACTGCACTGTTCTCAAGTATCATTCTGCCTCATGCACAGCTCACTTCTCATTATTTACTTATTCCGTCTCTGTCACACCCAGCTCGTGTCTCGAGGTTTTAGCAATAGTGGCGCCATCCCGGTATGACCACATTTTTGTAGCCACTTTTTTCAAGTCTCTCCATAAGAGATCGAACTCCTCCCACTCTAGCCTCCATGCGAGCGACGCTCGGACATCTTCGGAAAGAGCCGAGCGCGCCGAAGTTTCCCGACCGCGCCTTCGGCACCTACACAAACACATGGACGCCGTGCTCGTTCATGTGCGGCCAAGCCAAAACGAAGGTTTCGAGGGAAAAAGCAATCTGAGCACGACTCGCGCGTGACGTCACCCGACGGAACGCGCGAGGCTTTTAGATGATTTCAATGCTTATTTAGCTCTTGATTCTCTGCGTTATCAATGTATACAAAACAAAATATCGCGCACCCTGATCGCTTATTTTTTTAGTTTATACGTTAATTTAAATATAATTATGACTCCAAATTACAACTTATTTATCTTCTAAAAAATTGTTTACGCTTTACTCACACCCGTCTTTATGCCAAATAAATTATAATTAATAAAAGTAAGCGGAAATATATTTATATTCGTATTATTATATTAATTCTCACACTTTCATCAAGCGATAAAGCATTATCCCCAAAAACAAGCCAATCAACCATCCGGCCGCGAATCGTTAGTACCAGAAAGTGCATATTCTACAAGTGATGGGATGGTCCCGTTGGTAGCGTTCCCGGCTTCGGTCCGCTGGGGCGCAGATTCGTTCCCGCGCTCAATGCTTTTTTAAAAATTATTAATACTATTAATTCTTGTTTGATTAGTTATTTTTATTAGTTATCTTTTAGTGTCGAAAAATTTATCGCGCACTCCGACCGCTTATTTGATTAGTTTGTACGTTAATTTAGATGTAATAATAAATCTAAATTACAACTTCTTTATCTTCTAAAAAATTGTTTGCCCTTTACTCACACCCGTCCCTATGCCAAATAAATTGTAATTCATAAAAGTAAGCGGAAATATATTTATAGTCGTATTATAAATACGACTATAATTATATTCATTCTCGTAACTTACGATCCGCGGTCGGATCGATGATTGGCTTGTTTTTGGGGATAATGCTTTATCGCTTGATGATATTATATGAGAATGAATATAATAATGCGAATATAAATTTATTTCCGCTTACTTTTATGAATTATAATTTATTTGGTATAGGGACGGGTGTGAGTAAAGCGCAAATAATTTTTTAGAAGATAAATAACTTGTAATTGAGATTTATTATTACATTAAAATTAACGTACAAACTAATAAAATAAGCCGTTGGAGTGCGTGATAAATTTTTCGACACTAAAAGATAACTAATTAAAATAATAATGATAACTAATAAAAATAACTAATCAAATAAGAATTAATGGTAATAATAATTTTAAAAAAAGCACTGAGCGCGGGGAACGATCCCGCGCCCCTGCGGACCGAAGCCAGGAACGTTACCAACGGGACCATCTCATCGCTTGTAGAATATGCACTTTCTGGTACTGACGATTCGCGGCCGGATGAATGATTGGCTTGTTTTTGGGGATAATGCTTTGTCGCTTGATGAAAGTATGAGAATTAATATTGAGAATTAATATAATAATACGAATATAAATATATTTCCGCTTACTTTTATGAATTATAATTTATTTGGCATAAGGACGGGTGTGAGTAAAGCGTAAACAATTTTTAGAAGATAAATAAGTTGTAATTTGGATTTATTATTATATTTAAATTAACGTATGAACTAAAAAAATGAGCGATCAGGGTGCGCGATACATTTTTTTGTATACATTGATAACGCAGAAAATCAAGAGCATCAATAACGTAGAGAATCAAGAGCTAAATAAGCATTGAAATCATCTAAAAGCCTCGCGCGTTCCGTCGGGTGACGTCACGCGCGAGTCGTGCTCAGATTGCTTTTTCCCTCGAAACCTTCGTTTCGGCTTGGCCGCACATGAACGAGCTCGGCGTCCATGTGTTGGTGTAGGTGCCGAAGGCGCGGGCGGGAAACTTCGGCGCGCTCGGCTCTTTCCGAAGATGTCCGAGCGTGATGTCCGAGCGAACTGTGATGTGTGATGGGCGCGTAAGAGCTAGAGAGGGGGTAACTTTTGCGCGCGTCTGGCTATATATCATTTTGCATCTCTCTCGCACGCACCCTACTTCTCAAGTATCATGCTGCCTTATGCACAGCTCACTTCTCATTATTTACTTGTTCCGTCTCTGTCACAGCCAGCTCGTGTCTCGAGGTTTTAGCGATAGTGGCGCCATCCCGGTATGACCACATTTTTGTAGCCACTTTTTTCAAGTCTCTCCATAAGAGATCGGACTCCTCCCACTCTAGCCTCCATGGTCTCTAACTTCACAACACTTTTGCCAGCCTGAGAATTATCAACGAATTCAGACGTACATAGGAGGCCAGCTCTTACGGGCGGCCTGAAGATAAATATTCTGTGATCCAAACTGCCGTGCGGCAGCGTGATGAGCGATCGCTGTCGCGTGGGCGGGCGGGGGAGGGCAGATGATACACCTATCTCTTTCTCACACATTGCGGAGTAAAAACACGCTTGAGCTAAGAGTCTTGGGTCGAATCTGACTTGCTTGATATTTTTTTCCAGAAAAATAATTTATATGAATACATTACAGCATTTTGGTGCAAACTGAAGTTTACTAAGACAATTTATATTTTTTTAAACCAATTTTGGCTCCGAAATATAATTACCACTGTTTGCACTTGTTGTTATCATAGGATATTGATTATCCCTGCTATCACTAACATTCGTGGAATTCATAATTATTCACCTCAATATTTTAGATTAAATTATATAAAAGAATTTGCAACATAATAATATTTTTTAGTTTCGTCAAGCGATTTTTCCATTTGTCATCCGAGAATTCACTGTACATCATACAATGTTTCATTCTTTCTCCTAACAACAAAAAAGACTTACGTGTCATCGCGTTCTGGAAAACGATAAAATTACAGATTAAGATTTTTCCGCTTTGAGTTACTGCATCCCCCGTAGACACAAAATCGTTAGTTGGCATTTTCAAAACTTATCCAGATATACCGATGTTGCTCATATTGCCATTATATGTACATCTTCTCTGCGGCATAGAAAGTGTCACAGCTGCATATCCCTGATGAGTGATGAAGTCATATTGTCATCACATGATTAGCTACAATGGCACATTCAATTGAAGCAAAGTTGATCTTACGAGAGTATTCATGCAGTGAATTCATCAGCACTGGCAACATTGGTCACGAATATCCAACAATAAGTGAGTACATAAGGGCTCATATGGGCATCACGGCGTGAAGAAATTGTAGTACTCATATGGAGCTCAAATTGGCGTCACGGCGTGACGTAACTATGTTGTGCCCATATCCGCGCATCCATGTAGACGCTAACGTTGGTTTCATTCAAGGAGACTAGAGAGAAGGAGTCGACACTCCCGCCTCAAACAGTTCTTTCAATCGGTCGCAGAGATGTAATGCTCAGTTCCGCCGCAGGCGTCGCTAGTGTTCCCTAGAGCCCATAATATATAGTGATACAAAACTGCATAAGGTGAAACTGACCGTGTTATGGCGGCAAAATTGTTTGCGCCTATCAAACACAAATATATCTGTCGTGTACACCAGCACAGCAGCTATCGAACTATGTGCATAATAATGGAGATGACTTCTCGCGAGTCAATGAGATAAAGGGAAACAGTAAACACTCTAGGTAGCAATTATAAAACAAATTTCAACTATTGATGGCAGTAAATTAAAAAATATATTCTTTCATGTTATTTTTGCTCGAGTTCTTTTGAGATTGGACGAGTTCTTTGATTGGTTAAAACTGCTTCAATTCGCTCATACAACCAGATGCCTGTACGAATACAAAAGAACAAAATAAAAACTACCGAAGCTCGAACTCAGGACCTTCAATACAGTAATCTAGCATTCTACCAACTTCGCCACACAATCATTTGCCAATAAATATAATCTTTTCATATTAAAGTGATTGCCGCGGTTGGGGTTCAATTATACCCGTAATCATAGTCCTTCCTTGAGGAACAAGGATTCCTTGTTCCTCATTTCGCGTTTCATAGACCTTCCTTGAGGAAACCTTCGGCGCTGTGATTGGCTGTTTCGTTTCATGTTACTAGCGCTTGCGCTTGCGCTTGGCGTCTATGCAGTTTTTGCGTGTATCACAGACCAGTCTACAGATTAACCTCAAAAACAGTTAAAAGTGAAGCACGTAAAAAGTTTCGAAACGTATCGCAGTGAACGGAGTTTAAACAAAAAAAACTGTTGAAACTCGTAAAAAGTTTCGAGGTGTACCACAATTCACGTCGTAATCAAAATAAGCATTTAAAACCACGTAAAACGTATCGGAGTGTATCAGTGTACGGCGTAACCTCAATAAATAATTAAAACCGCGTGAAAATTCGTACAGAAGTGTTGCATATAATTACTCGGCATAATGAACAACGATTTTTTAAACAATTCTGATGATGAGCTTGATGATGATTTTGAGGAAATTGAGAATATATTTCGATGGCGACTCGTCAGAAGGTACATTCGGGACTTTGAGAATCCTATCGAAAAGTACGACGATGTGCCTTTTCGAATAAGATATCGGTTCAGCAAAGGAGCTGTGGTCGAACTTTTATTGCCGATGGTAAATGCACAATTAAGGAGATTAAATAAACGTGGGCTGCCTGTGTCCCCGTTGATACAGCTCTTAATAACTTTGCGTTTTTATGCAACAAGTAGTTTTCAGGTTTGTAAATATGTTTCTTGTTTAATGTGATATGAAAACGCATTACTAACTTCTTATTTATTTGCGTTGTGCGTTCATTGCAGATTGTTAATGGAGATTTACGAGGATATAGTCAACCATCTGTATCACGAACCGTGCCTCGAGTTTCAAGAATTTTTGCATCGCACTTGAAGCAACATATACATTTTTCTAACGAACGTGTACGTTCAAGCTACAAGAACAAATTTTATGCGGTGGCCAACTTCCCGGCTGTAATCGGATGCATTGATTGCACCCATATACGAATCGCGAACCCTGGAGGAAATAATGGAGAAGCATTTCGAAATCGGAAAGGCTGGTTTTCTCTGAATGTGCAGGTAATTCTTTGAATGCTGTATTTTTATTAAGGACGTATGAGTCACATTGTCCAAGCTAAGAATTGTATTTGATCGAAATTTCCGTATTTTATGATTCAATGAAAATTTGATATTATTATGAATAATTGTTGATCATAGCTTGCCAAATGTTGAATTTTTTCAGATTTTTATTGAATCATGAATACTGAAATTCCTATCAAATGCAATTTTTAGCTGGAGCAAGATAGCTTATACGTACTTAATTACATGGACTTTTTATTAATACATGGTGCATTGAATTATTCGATGCAAGCTGGATAATGAAGAATTTTTTATAGGTTGTATCCAGTCCTGACCGACAAATTCTGGATATAGTAGTTCGACACCCTGGTTCAACTCACGATGCTGTTATATTTGATCGCAGTGGCCTGCGCTGTCGTTTTGAGCTAGGACAACTTGATGGAATTCTACTTGGTGATAGCGGATATGCATGTCGCAGCTATCTATTGACACCTGTTTTGAGGCCTGAAACGGATGCCGAAGAGCGATATAATACTGCCCATAAAAAAACACGAGTTATCGTTGAACAACTGTTTGGAGTGTGGAAACGTCGATTTCCATGTTTGCAGTATGGCTTAAGAACGAAATTAAGCACAACTGTGGCAATCATTTTCGCAACCGCTGTTTTACATAACCTATGCATACGACACAATCTGGACGACTTCTTTGAGGGGGAGTTCAATGAGATCGCGTTTGAAAATGATCTTATTCCTGAGCAAAATGGCGTAGGACTTGCACACAGGAACGCTTTTATATTGAGACATTTCACGTGGATCACTAATAATTGTATATATGTAAATATATGGAATAAATATACATTGCTCAAAATATGTTTGTATTTATTATTAATAATGAAACATGACTTGAATATAATTGACATATAACTTTGATTTCATAACAAAAAACTATATAAAGAAAATTATGTTCGATTTTTTTTCAATCAACTTGACTTGAGCTCTTCTTCTAGTTTTAGAAGCTTCAGTATTGCTATCTTCTCTTCTGCTTCGGCGATTTTCATTTTTTTTGCATGAAGCTCCCGCTGCTGTTCAATTGCTTCTCGCAGTCGTATCAGTCTCAGTACCTTTTCATCGGAAATATTCTGAAAAGCAATTGCATAAAATTGTGAAGTATATATGTCATTTTGTACAGAACGGGTAAAATAAATAAAAAAAATCATGCAATGTTAATAAGATAGAATCTTCACTTTAGCAGTAATGAAATTGCTATCCACGTACTTGGACTCATATTCCTGATATTATTCAAAATTATTCAGCTGGTTTCTTATTACTTGTCTTATTTTTCATTTATTATTTTGTCTTTATACGTTTTATATATTTTATATTAATTAATTATTTTTACCTTGAGGTTTTCATGACTCGTGTCCCTTTTTTTCGACGCTGACGTTAGGTGCGAAGACCTAACTTCTGTTGAGCCTGTGACTTTGGTTTTCAGGATGAGATTCTATAATTTCGCTGGAAATATCTTCATCCTGGTCCTGCACAGTTAAACTTTCGTTCATGAACCCCATGTCATCTGAAAAAGTTAAGATAATGGTTTTTTTCTAGCACAATAAAAGAATGCTAATAAATGTTTACTTTTTAAAATATTTACAATCTCTTTTAAATGCTGCTGTGCTGTCAAATGGACAATCGATTTCCACGTCGATATTTCCAGTTGCTCCATCCATGAAATCCATGACTGGATCGACACGTTCTACGGGCGCAGGGCCCCCACCAGTCATAAGACGTTGATGCTTCATTATTGTTGTCAACTTTCGTTTTCTGAAATGATTTTTGATAAAACAATAATTAGAATAGATCCAAATATTTGTGACAACGCCCCTATTTTCAATTCTTTTCTAATTGGCTTGGACGGGATCAAAAGGCCATGTGTGGTAAGGCCTTTACCACGAATTTTATAAAACAATAAGAATGGAAGTGCATTTTGAAATAGAGAAAAAATCATTCATTAATTCAATTAGATAGGAACAAAATAGTTATTACTTACTTTTGTTTGAGATTGTCCCAGCACTTTCTCAATTGTTTACTGGTACGTGGGGTGCACCCTTCGCTTATAAATTTCTTCGTAACGCGTTCCCACGCGTCAGCTTTTTGTTTTAAATCAACAGCACCCGTTTTTTTGCAGTCTATTAGGCTTTCTTCTGATACTAGCTGAGCTAATAACAGCCTTTCGCGCTCTGTATAATGAACATTCTTTCCTTCATCCATAATTGTATTCGTCGCAACTCAATTTCTAATTTTGAACTTTGAGGTTATACACTCGAGGCTATACAATCGAGAGCCAAGCGGTTTGAATTAGTTTCAAATATAACCGAGTGGCGCTTCTTTCAGCGGTTTTACCACCATAAGCAATCACATATCCCTAAATATGTCTTCCTTCTGGAAGGGAGAGTCGAGTTGCGACTATGAAACAAGGACGCCTCTGAGATTCAAGGAAGCCTTCATCAAGGCGTCCTTATTCCTTGAGATAAGGAGGGACTATGAATACGGCCATTAGGCTTGACGGCTTGTTCGGTCGGTTCATCGCTCAATTCAATTCATATTTAGCTTCATTTTTAAACGTAACTAGCAAATAACGAGTTTTCATGGGTTCATATAATAAGCACGTGTTGAAAAGACAAGCCCAGCATGTAGAGCCAACGTTCCCGCATTCGCCCGGTTCCTTGCATGTACATGTTATTATTATTATTTATCATTATTATTATTGTACAGGAAAACAGAGTAACGTGCATCCGAATAATAAATACATTACGAGATACATTACGGTTGGTTTATCGCTTTATTCGCGTTTTATTGTAATTAGCTATATTTTTAAACATAACAGGCAAATCATAAATTTCCATAATAAAATAACTCGTGTTGCACTTATTATATAATTATTATATCTGATGTGCTTATTATATAATAAGCCCATGTGAATGAAACACCACGAGTTGTTTCATTAATATTATTTATATTTTATTTATTATATACATGTACACAATATTATTATATACTATAATAGAAGGAATCCCTACTTGGGTGTATTATCGTCCGGGTGTGCGAGAGAGAACGCACCATGATTGTTCCAGGTGAGTACGAGAGAGAAACACGATCACCCCAGTTTTGTCATTGGTCGTTGAGGAGGAGTTCGGACCTTATGCAGTTTTGTATTACTATATATTATGGGCTCTGGGGAACACTAGCGACGCCTGCGGCGGAACTGAGCACTATATCTCTGCGACCGATTGAAAGAACTTCGTACATGCAGGCTAGGATAGGGAGTTCGGACTCCTTTACTCTAGTCTCCTTGGTTTCATTGAATTTTGTACCGCGCGGTGAGCCTTTCGCGCGGTGCCGCGCGTCCATGTGAACATAGCCTAAGGCTACGAGAGGAAGCGAGTGCGAGAATGAAAACCGCAGTCAGCGCCGCTAGTCGAGAAATAACGTTGGGGGCATGCCGCCAATAAAGTCGGTAGATAATACAATCCTGATGGTCTGCATTATGATTAGACTACTTTTTTATGTACATCTGAATTCGTTGGCAGTATCATACCACGATTTACGACGTTGCGAATCCATTTCGCGTTAATTAAACGAGGAAAATTATAGGAAATAATTATACAAAGTAACGAAAATATTCCATGTCATCATCGAGTGTTCAAAACTGCGTATTTGTATAAGTAGCTGTAAAAATGGTTCTAAACCGTGAATTTAAAATCATAGGAAATAATTACGAGAATATTTTATAACTAACAGTTAGGAACAATCAATCAGCCCCATCAATAAGCATAGAACGCTTCCCCGTATTCACCCGCGACGGCTAGATCCCATAACAAACGTAACGGAGTCTACCAGTCTAGACCATAGGAAAAAGCCGAATTTCGACAATTTTTCGTGGATACCCACTTGATAGGATGAAAATTTCGTTCGGTGGCATTTATTCGAAACAAAATACTTAAAGATATGTAAGTCTACGTACCTTCAAGTATTTTTACAAAATGTTTCACAAGATTCTACAACAAAATGGCGTCGCTGATACTGGATAAAGCAAATCATTTTTGTCTGTTTGTCTGGTTGTCATGAATTGTATCTTGTGGCCGGCAAGAGTTCTCCTTTAATTTGTACCTGGAACGAAAATTACGATTAATTTGAGTTCTGGATAACATTTACCTTCGAAGTAGGCAGGGAAATTTATGAATATCGGTAAAAAAATCGCCGAAACTATTTTTTTCGGAAAAAAGCTTTCTAAATATCAAACATTCCTTACGTACTTCGATGTACAACATTCATCTGATGCAAAAAAAATTAAGTCAATCGGTGAAGAATTAGCAATGTAATGTTGGCGGCCGCAGGACACTATTAGATAAAGGTGACTCGCTTCATGTAGCTTCAGTCTATCAAAAATGGTCGAAAATCACCTTTTTCCGGGCTCTAAACGGGTAGTTTCCCTCAAGGGCATGTACAACGTCACAACCTCACAAATGTTCTAACAGCGCTGCCCCATAGACAGCCAAATATCTTAGGAAAACAGGATCAGGCTCTGTGGAATTCTCTGACGCAAAGCTTGACAATTTTCCTTCTCTCTAAATATTATAATGCTCTGAGAAATATCTGTTCTAAAATTTAGTTGTTTCTTTCACACTCATGTCACGCTGCAGAGATTATACTTCGCTGTGACTGGCGGATAGAAAAAAAAAGTTGATAGTGATGTACGAGTACAGCTGAGCATGGCTTCAAGGCCACCCACACTGGTCATTGTGTGATATTCGTTCCAGTGTTACTACATTTCAGTGGGGAAAACAGTATATCTCGCTCAGTTGGTTAGTCTGCTTTGTCCTTCATATACCGTCGTCGCAGAGAGAAATATTTTACGTGCTTGTATGTATGTATGTGTGTATACACACACACACACGCGCGCGCGCGCACACACACACACACACACACACACATATATAGTCATGCGCGCGCGCGCGCGCGTGTGTGTGTGTGTACTCATGAGCATACACGGCCTTCCGTTCTTTTCTCAATACGCCACATAACTTTTGTATGTATTTACCGACTAAGCGATACCATGCGAGGTTGTTACCAGAAAAGAAGTCTCCGCGGAGATAAAGATTCAAATACAATAGAAAGTACAATGATAGGACGATATATGATACGCGGTATACTCTGCCTCTATGCGAATTATATGCCATATAATTATTAAGGAAAATGCGAACACGCATAAGAACATTCATTTCAGAAAAGCGCGTTTTGGTGATTCAATGTCACAAGGCCGTACGAGCCGCCCGCGAGTAAAGATTGTACATGTGTTGGTACGGCGGCTGGCGAGTGTTTTGCTTGGTTCGACGCAGCCATTGGACACTGCGTCTGGTACACATACATACGCATTGTGAGCCGGCTTATTATATAAAAATAGGCTCGCAGTCGCCTGTCACTCACAGTACCGAGATCTTTCGTAAGGTCAAGAATATCGTTGTGGAACATTTCGTGCTCATTGCGTAAGACAGACGAGAAATCATGGAAGGATCTTCGGCAGAACTAATGGGTGTTTTTGCATTCTGGGGATCGATCCTTGTGCTAAAAGTATTGGCAATGGTTCCGTTGACCGGTCGCCAGCGTTTCAGAAAAAAGGCAAGTTCCCATCAGACGTACAGTGACAATACAACGTTAGTTATTAACACAATGACAATTTTTACGTCGTTGCCGTGGAGACATTTTCCGAACGAGTTTACCGACCGTTGGTAAACAAAAGGGCGTAATTCGTGAACGATTCGTTGCCCAGTCACGCGAATTACACCGTTTTATTTAATAGTAGCCCGTGTATGTGGGCGTTACATTTTCGCGTCGCATATACAAATACCGGAAGTCGTAGCGATAATGTCAAAATTATTAACTGAATTATCGGTAATTATTCCTGTAGGCGGAAGCTAAAGATTCCCAGCACAATTTTATTGGGATTTAAAATGCTCGTTCATCGTTCGTTGTCAGGTGTTCGCGAATCCCGAGGACTCTGTAGAAGTAAAGGGCGCAAAGACGAGCTACGAAGATGCGGATGTCGAGCGAGTCAGGCGCGCTCATCTCAACGACCTCGAGAACGTGTTACCGTGGTTTATCGTGACCTACGTGTATCTGGGCACCAATCCGTCTTACGTCGTAGCCAGTACTCTTATCAGAGTCTTCGTTCTCTCGCGAATTGCTCACACTATTGCTTACGTCATACTGCACGTCCAACCGTGGCGGGCCATCGCATTTTTCGTCGGTTACCTTATCACGGGTTATCAGGCCATAGCAACCGTCTTACACTACATGTAAATTACATTTTTTTGTCGGTTTATTCATGCTTGTACATTCGGAATGTTTTTTTTTCTTATCCTTTTGCACCAATAAAACAACTATAAATGTGTGTGTACGGGAATAAGTTTTTTCCTGAAACATACGAATTGACTTGTTGGTGGATTGCGGCGACAACTTGTTTTCGAGAACATACACTATTAATGAGAAACACGTTCTCGCGAGGAAATCTTTTTATCGTGGAATACGCGGAGTGTTTTTTTTTTCCTGCGTACGCCTGACGTATATTACCCAACCCGATAGCGGACGATCTATATTCCATTTTGTACTCGCGTGTATGTACGTTATTTTTCCTACCGTCACAAATGTGTACACTTTCGAACGATTCATTATGATAACAGTATCGCGCTGACTTTTACTCGATCTCAAGTGTCAAAGAATCAATCACCCAATTTTCTTTCCGGTCTTGACTCCTGAGAATGCGTCGATTTAGCGCCCATTTGTATGTACCTAAAACGTTGCTACGAGGGGTCGCGCGGGCTTCCACGGGCCTATCCTTTTAAGGGGTTAAGCTACTGCGGCGACCCGAAAATCAGGGTTATTTAAAAAAAAATCTGGGGGAATGAGTCAGATGATTGAAAAAACGTTTGGACATTTAGTTGTATGTACATTAACAAAGTTGCGTTCCAAATTTCATTGAAAAATTAATAACTAAAGAAGTTGTAAACAATCTCGTGAATAATCTTTGTGAATCGTGAGGGGCTCAACGGTGTACTTGATTATGGCCAACCGGTTGATCTGAAACAAAAAACGATTTTTTTTCTTAAGGTAGCTCTGTAGTTTTGGTCAAATCTTAGGAATTGGCTGAAATCTAAGTATGGTGTAGATATGACCATCATGGACTGATGCCCAAAAATTCAATTCGATTCACCGTTTAGTTCGTGAGATAATTGCAATTGAATATGGGTATTTTTGTACGCGATCCCTATACCTAATACGTAAACCGATAGGAGTTTGCTCGCATTTCTCGACATAGGTTCTAAACGGCTGTTAGGATTTCAAAATAAAAATACACGTGTACGCAGTACTATTGTGGGATTGATTTTTTTTAAATACAAACTTTGGCCCTTTAGTTTCGGAGATATTGAATTACGACAAGTGGTAATTTTATGCCACACCGAACTCGGGCCCAACTATCTGTAACGTAATGACAGCAGTGTACGTTGCAGCCAGCTAATCGGCGCGTGCTCTGGGAACTCGAAGCGTGTTTTTTCCCCGAGATCTAGTGATTCTAAGACGGATGTGAAATAAATTTATTCTGCAAACAAATTTAATTTCTTCAATTTATGCATGTATTTGTCTTTGTTACAGCGAATACAATTTAAACTGTCGGCAACATGATATAAACCCACGATCCGACTTCCTTCGACAGTGAATTTTTGTTGCTGATCGTTGAGATTATGGTTATTCTCATCGCGTTTAGCCGCATTTGCTTGAAACATGGCTTCCACGGTTTTCAGTCTTTTAGCAAGCGCCTTTTTTCTTGTAAACTTTCCGTTGTATTGCGATTGGGTTGACATGTTCACACTTTTTTTCAAATTTATATAGAATATTTCGCGAAAGGCGGATCGTAGGAAGCTCAACGCTATGACTGCAGGAAAACCGCGCTGCTGCCACGATTACAGCGCTGCTCTCTAGAAGAGTATGAGATCTATCTATGCATGAGGTGCGAATATGTAGGACATATAAAGGGTACGAGCTCTGTCAAAAATTTACAACCAACAGCATCGTACAGGCATTGGATGTTACTATACGCTTCAACCGAAACTTTTGGCACATACATGTAGTTACAGAACTACCTAAAAATATATAATGTTGGTCAAGACTCGACCGAGCTTTTTTGTTATCGTGCAAGCATAAAAAATGAATTTTTTGCTTCGATTTTTTAAGGAATAATAACATTATTATTGTTAATAACTAATGAAAAAATGTTAAACAGAAAAACATCGGTCAAAAGTAAACTACTATTACACTGAATAAGTGTACCAAATTTCAAGTCTATCCGTTCATTACATGGCGAGGAATCGTGTACACCGTTGTAAAAAATAGTTTCGAGAAAACCGCGTTAAAAGTTTCACTAGCAGTTCTATCGTTATAATCATACGTTTACCTTCAAAGTGCGATTCCTGCACCATATGTTGGACCTTCCGCGTCAGTTTGAGTTGCCTCAATTGACCAACGAATGTTTGTCATTTTCACGGTAGCCTGAGATTTCAACCGCGTGGCTTCTCCCTGTTGCAAAGAACCGATACAAACCAATAAAAAAAGAAATACTATCGGAAAATGATGTGTTTTTGTCCTCGGAAACGCTTATGAATTCCGATAGGATTGACGACTTTTTGAAATATATGATTCTATCGGGTTTTGTACGTATCTACGGTGCCCATAGATTACCTATAAAATCCGAAAACGGTTCCGCGTAGTTCAATTTGTAAATGCAGATACCTTTTAAATTTCAATGGTAATTAATCTGCAACAGCAGATTACGTTAAAATGTCCATTACATTCTAACGGAATAAACTTGCACTCACAAACTGGAATTCTATTTGTACTAATCGGCAGAAACCAATTATAGTTCGTATAAGAAGTTATATGCTACAATCGAAATTTGACAGCAATCAGTTTGTATGTGACTTTTCAGATCGAAAACTTATCTTTAGCTGTACGAGAATGTATACGTATTCGCAATTATTTTTTGTCTGAACCTACTCGACTTTTCAGATCGAAAACTTACCTTTTACTGTAGGAGAATGTATTCGTATTTGGAGATTATTTGATATCCGCACCTATTTGCATGTACTTGTATTTTTTTTTTTTATTAGGTACAAAACGCTTTTCCCGTTTGTTACCTATTCTTTTCCCCTCACTGTGCCCGTTTCTTTCCTCTACTGTTTACTCTCCTTTTTTCTCCATCTTTCTCACTGTTCCCCCCTCTTGCGGCCGCAGCCGACTTCTCCCTCTGTATTATATTCATCATGACATTTCCGTCATGGGTATAGGGAAACTGCGGAAAAAACCTACACAACCAATAACAACCGGTCATCGAGTTCGCGCCCCCCCAGTCGTGGAACTAGTCTTTATTTCGCCGCGAAATGCCGAAGAAAAACATTTCACGATGAAATGTACGCGACTGAGATTCGAACCCGGGACCTCCCGGTCCGCTGGTTTAGTAGCGAGCACGCTAACCACTAGACCATCGCACCGGTCTGCATGTACTTGTATTATAAAAGATTTGTCCTCAGAACCTCGCACGGTTTTTTATCAGTAAATACGGGTCTGGTATTTATAAGGGTGGGACCATTCAATCGTTTGCTATATGAATTCTACAATCCAACAATAATCCTTTGTTGTATGAGAATGTATGTGTATCTCCAAATTATTTTTTATCCGCACCTATCGAAATGTACTAATATTGTAAATGTTTAACTCTCAAGAGGAGGCGTCGGTTTTCATCAGTAAATACGGGCCAATCATTTAACTGTGTGAATCGGGTTTTTCCTATGCACATAACTCAGAGTGAGGATTCATTAAATCGGTTAACACTCAGTTACACTGTAGAGGCAGTATTGTGATTTTAGTTTTTGTATTACTTTTCGGATTAGTCTAGTTTCTGAATTTTTATTGCATTTCCTAGCATGCACTGGATATTCAGTAGAAACAAAATGTTACGATAAAAATCTTGACCGTGAAATGTAGCAACAAAAATGTGTGCAAAATTTTAGATAGACAAAGGGTATTGACTTTTCGGAAGTATACCCACGTACTAGTGTGAACTGCCGTCTCTTTCTATTTTTTTAACATTTTTCAAAATGCAAACAATGTAAACAAAATAATGAAAACCGTAAACGCTTTCTATGTTTTATGTAACAAAGGGGCTATTTCACGTAAAGCAGACCCGATTCTGAGGCTGAATTTTTTACAATACAACTAAATACATATATGCACAAATAGACTAGTTTTGTACTTACGAATACATTACCATAGACGCAGATGGCATTTTTTTTATTGGATATCCATATATAGACCGACCGAAGCATTATCACTCAAGTCTGCATAAGTTGGAAAACACCAATTTAAAACAGATACAGGATTCGAACGGGTATAAGTTTGACTCATATTTGCATACAAGCACCCGAGCTTCATTATTAAGCTGAATCTTTGACTGTACGAATAAATGCTGAGATGACCAGATACATTATAATCTGCATCAACATATGCATTCACATAGACTTAAAGGTCAGTTTTGCATTAGATAATCCATATAGAGCCCTATCTGAAATATTCTCTCTTCACCCTGGATAAGTTTGGAAACTCTTATTAAAACATATACAGGTTAAACCCATATTTATCAATAAGATCGTTGAATCTGTATATCCCCATTAAATGTTAATCAATCAATACCAATTACCGCTGATGAACTGACTTATCTGAAATATCTGATTCATTCAGATTGAAAATGTACATGTTTATCGGAAAATGATGCGTTTTTGTCCATGGAATCACAAATTCTGTCCCATACAAAACTTGGTCCTAATATATCTGTCATTTCTCATAAGGCGAAATAAGTACAGTTTCATACGTATCAGTTTTTGCATTTGAGATCTGATAGCTAAAAATCGTGGACTTTCCCGTTTTATGCACATTCGCTTCCAAACGGTCAAGTCCATTTGAAACTTATAAATGTATAACTTGTGGAAATACAATTAGAAAAATATTCAAATCAAATCCGTAGCTGCTGATAAATGCACGCAACTTGTCGACCAGTGTAAAATGCAGATTTGATGCAGTAGATCGCACATACGTTATTCCCTATAGATTCCCTCTTGCTCATAAAAACAATAGAATCTTAAACATTCCATATCGGTTTATCCAAATAGAAACCGTATATGCGAACATTCCAATGAGTCCAGATAAAATACGAAAATCCGCTATCTGTGCTGCCAATAGACCAAACAGCAATGTATCGGATTTTTATCGTTGGCTACAGGATCCTATCGGTCCTTTGCAACAGGGCTGCTACAAGGTTGTCGAATTTGAAATACCTCGTCACTTCCGCTTCGATACACAAAGTAGCGAGAGCATTGACGCGCTCTCGTGATATGGTCGATCCCGGATACTTTTTAAGGGGTTACCCCCACTTGCGATTTTGAAAAAATCGATTTTTTTATTGCTTTTTTTTGAAGTATAAGTATCTGAGAATATGTCCTGAAAATTTCAAGTCGATCCGAACAAAATTGACTGAGATATGAGCGTTGAAAGAGAAAAATCCGTTGTGTAAACGACCGGAAATTGAAACTTTAAACGCGTTTTTCTCAAAATGGCATTTCTGAAGTCGGTGACCAAGATTACTCGAACACTTATGAACCGATCTTCTTGAAATTTTGCAGGCTTATTTAATACATAAAAATGTAGTCTTTAATCGTTCGATTTTTTTTCCGAAAAAAATGGCCGTTTTATAGCCAAAAAACGGCCGTTTTTTTTCGTTAAAATCGAACCATTAACTGTGACTGTCCGCCATTTTGTGAAAAATGAATATTTTTTAAAATCCTTCGATTAAAGACTAGTTTATACTTATATTTGACTAAATCCATCCGCATTTTTTTTTCAGATGATCCGCTTCGCCGCAATGTTGGTCACCGCAAACCGTATATAGTAGTAGTAGTAGTAGTTTTATTTGCATGACCTTCTCAGTCTTTTACAAAGGTGTTACAATTCCGCTTTTCTTTTTACTTAGCCGCAGTTCTTCGCTATTCCTCACATTCACCTTCATATTTATTTTCGTTCTTACATATTGTTTCTATTTCTCTAAAGTATTTACATAGGTTTATATCCACTTCGCCTCTTATTGTTCTAATTAACTTCTCTTTTACTCCTTTTTCGTTTGTCAACTCTTTCGTCCACGATTCTATGTACATTTTCGCCTCCCTTGAGACCATTCGCCTTCCCGTTTCGCACATAATCAAATGGTATATTGTTTCTCTTTTTCTTTTGCACATTCTGCATGACCAGTCATCTTCCCCTTTCTTTCCGTCCCTCCCTATGTTGCCGCATCTTATCCTCGCCCAGCTTTCTTTATGCTCTCCTTTAACCCCTTGGTCCATCCAGTATCTCCACGGTGCTTCGTCGTTTTCTATGATCTCTTTATATGCGCTGTTATATGTCGAATTTTGTATTTGCATCCTTTCCTCCTCTAAGCTCTTCTGCCTTAGTTTTTCTAATCCTTTCTTTATCGCCTTCTCTATTGCGCTTGCTTCTATTCCCTCTTTTATCATGTCCGCTATTTCCTTAATTTCCAGTTCCCCGGTGACATTCATAAAGTCTTTCCCCCATTTGGATGGGTTCCTGTTCGCAATCCCTCGCATCTCCTCTCTTAGGCAAATGTTCGGCCACCTGGTTCTGTCCATCTTTATAATTGTTAACACGTATCGCAACGCCCTTTCCCTGATTCTATACTCGAATGTTGGTATTCCTAATTCCGTCCTCCATACATATCTAGGTGTTCTCTGGTCAATCCCCAGTGCCATTTTACAGTACTTATTTTGTATTACTTCAAACTGTCCAATTTTGTCGAACTCCCAGATTTCTACCCCGTACAAAGCCCCTGACCTTACAATAGTGTCCAAAAGATAGAGCCTTTCCTCCATGATATCTCTCCCTGCTCTTTTCCACACTCCCCATACCGCGTTCGCCGCTTTTTGCGCTCTCCCAACCATTTCTAATCCATGGACGTTGATTACATTCTTCGTTGAGAACCAGTACCCTAAGTACCGAAACTCATTTACTATTTCTATTTTCTCTCCATTTATACTCCATTCCTCGTCCTTTTTTAGTCTTGCGCCATTCCTAAACACCATGATTTTTGTTTTTTTTGCATTCACCTCCATGAAATTTTCCTTCCCCCACTTTTCTAGCTCCTTTATCATACTTACTAATCCTCCGCTGTCTTCCGCCACTATTGCTACGTCGTCCGCATATTTTATCGCATATATTTTTTCTTTTCCGATCACCGATCCACCGTCTTTCTTTCTTTCCCACCTTTCTTCCATGTCGTTAATATAAAAATTGCACAACAGTGCGCTCAGCGCACAACCTTGTCTCACCCCTTGTTTTGTTTCGAATCTTTCTGTCATTTTTCCATTCACCATTACCTCCGCTAACGTTTTCGTGTATATTACCTTTATCATTTCCAACATTCTTCCACAGATTCCTATTTTTTTAAGTTTCGCTATTAGTATTCCCCTGTTCACCTTGTCAAAGGCTGCCCGAAAATCGATAAACGCCACATACAACTTCCTTTTTTTGTATTTTAATCTATTATTGATGAGCGCATTCAGTACAAATATCTGATCCCTTGTCCCTCTCTTTTCTCCTAATCCTGCTTGGCTTTCTCCCAATTTTGAATTTTTTTCGGACCACCTGCCCAGTCTCGTCGCCATCAGTTTCATTTCGAAACAAAACGTCGTGGGCTTGCAGGAATTGCATAAATTATTCAGAATCTTCACACAATCGATGAAATTGGCGTAATCCGTACGATCAATTGGTACAATTCAATTCGAAAGAAAGGTATTTATTGTTCACGATATAATCAAGACTGAGCTATTCTTGTTTTCTTTGCGGTCCTTCGGGAAGTAATAGAAATACAACTACACGGAGAAAAATAAGGCCTCAAATTATAACACTGGTTGCCAGAATTATAATATTCAGTGGTAGAAAAGTATAGCAGTTTGCTGCCAGTTCGGAATTCTAAGACTTGTTGTTATAGAAGTGTAAAAATGGTCCTCACACCGTATAGTAAAAATGATGCGTGCATATTACATTTGAAACTATTCTCGCATAGGCGCGAGTTCTATATGCTGTATAGGACTTTTTGTAAAATACCAACCTTTTTTACACGCTATATTTTCATATGGATTTTATTATACGTATAGCATGAATCTTCGTGTATGTATGGATTTCACTATACGGATAGCATAAATCTTCGGCGTATAGCGAAAATATTACGAAGTTATTAGTAAATGTGACTCTTTATACCGTACTTTTTGTAGAATACTGGAAGCTAATTATTCCAATCATGTGGGCAAAATATTTTTTGAATACTACAAAAAGTCGCAATATGCAGAATAAAATGTATTATTTGTATCAGTTTATGTGCCATATCGTAGGTTAAAACTTAAATTTCTTCATTATTACTATACCATAATTACTATTTTTATCTTCCATTCAATACTTTTTGATATTTAATGATATTTGTTTAGAAGCATAGTATTAAATCTAAACTTCGAGCCCCCTGTTTTCTCCGTGTAGTGTGTGAGAGGGCAGTTGTGATCACCGAAATTAAAACATATCTCAGCGTTCCAAAATATATACATTGATACCTTCATAATACACTATCTATAAGGAAACGCGTAGCAGTTTAGCGACATCAAACAAGAGGCGTTGAATTATTACCTGTTTCTGGAAACAGGACAGTTGTGGTCACCGAAATCAAAACATATACATTGTTATCTTCATCATGCACTATCTATCAGGAAACACGAAGCTGTTTAGTGAGGCGGCGAAATATTATCTGTTTCTAGAAACTTTAAAACCCCATAACGCATGGAATTAATGGGAAATGTCAGCCTCCCCCAAAGGAATATCACTTACTATAATGGAATAAACAACATCATGGCGAAAAAAAGTTCCCGTCATTTTTCGGAAAAGTCCACATACTACATAATTACCGCAATTAGATATAATACTGCACTTTATAGCTACGTCAATGGGATGAGTTTGATTGAAACGCCACTGATCGCAAGTGTCAGCACTATTGGATACCACATCTCAAGAAACGTTGTCTACAATTTTTGCCTAGACCCTTGTACAATGATCTTGATGTACTTGCCTCTTCTAAATTGAAGTGCTTTTTGTATCGGTCGTCAATCGTTATCGCAATAATATATGCAAGAACGCGTTCTTACTGGCGAGTAGTCGAAGTAGGTGAAGATGAAAATTGGGGCGCACAGATGGCGTGATGACGCAGCCTACAAATATTTGCAGTAAAGCTTTGATATTTTATTTGAACCGTATCACGCGAGGCAACCCGTCCTCCAAACTTGCACGTTTCTGGACGCGAGGTCTCTGCGTTCACCAATCATGCTGTACAAAGTCTTGATTCTCGCAGCTTTTTGCATCGTAGCTGGATCCTCATGGTCCAAAGCTCAAAGTATCAAGCGTTACGAGAAAATCGGCGGCGAACGAATTTATCATCGAGTCTTGCGGCAAATCGCTCCGGGTAAGGAACTCACAAAATCTTTAAGTAATTTATTACGTTCCTGATCGAAAACTCTGACACGTTATTTTTAATTTTCTACAGTTCTTTTTCCGGCAATAGCGTGCCTATGAACTATTGCGAAAAACGCAAAATCATCGGAATTAATTGATCGGCAAAAAAATTGTATTTATATTCTAATATCATGCAACGAAACGTAATTATCACCCTGAAAGAGATAGACTAGAATTCGATCGACATGGCCGGTTTTCTTATGGTGGCATTGTTATAATTATTTTTATAATTCGATTGAAAAAAGGAACCAATTGGTGCGGAAACGGAGACAAAGCCGCTAACGACGACGACCTGGGATATTATCGTGAAACCGACAAGTGCTGTCGTGAACACGACAAGTGTCCGATGAACATTGGAGGAAAAGAAGTCAAGTACGGCCTTCAGAATCCAGATATGTTTACGCGTTCTCATTGCGATTGCGACAAACGATTTTTCGATTGTCTGACTAACGTCTCGACGAGAATGAGCCGAACTATAGGGGAAATATATTTCAACTTTATTGGAAAAAAATGCTTTCGTGAAATAACATGTCCCGCGGGCACGTAAGTTGAAGCAAATGTTTTATCGTGACGATAAGATTGGCTGCGACGCCGTCTTGTATTTTGATATTTCATATACTGGTGTGGATACACGTTGAATAGAGGCCCAAGCTCTTAGGCGCCGTACCACAACTTCAAGTTAAACTCGAGTTTACGTGAACCTCCTTTGAAGTTAACTTTGCGGTTAAGGTTGTTATGAGGTTTAGCGGTCGGGGTGAAGTACGAGGGGAGCACCCTACGCTTATGCACGCAGCCGATTGACTGTTACAAACTGTTAGCTTTCAAATAATCGTCATATTAAACGTGTGTTTTCGAACTATGTTTGTACATCTATTTGTAAAAATATGCATTTTTGAACATTCGGTGTTTACATTAAGGTATTCCTTTCGCAGAGGTGAATCATTGATTAAGTCATAGTGGCGCTTAATAAAAATAAGTCACAACAAATTATCATACCCAACGATAAACTGGAATGAAAAATATCGCGCAAAGGCCATAGCTCGGTAAGTAGGGAAAAATTGCCCCCGCATTTTTGGCAGCGAAATTTGGAGTATATTCTGAGGTATAAAAAAAAAAATTCTGAAAATTTCATATCCGTCAACGCAATGATTTTACAAAAATGATTTTTTTTTTAAATATCAAAAAAAAAATTTTTTCCGGAAAAGGTACAGTCGATCGATTTGATTTTTTTTTGGTACTTGTTCCGATCAAACTCGTTACGAAATAAAATTATAGAACATCTTGTGAAAAATTAAGGTTTGAAAAAAAATAATGTTCCTTGTTTTATTATTTTCTACTATAATCCACTTGGGGTAAAATAGCGAAAAAATGTTCATATAATCTTTGAGCACCTTATTAGATTATATCATTTTTTCAAAATGATCGGTTTGGTACGCCACAGTGAAAAAAAAAGAAACACACTTTATTGATATATTTTAGTTATATATCTATATAACTAAAATATATCCATAAAGTCTGTTTCTTTTTTTTCACTGTGGCGTACCAAACCGATCATTTAAAAAAAAAATATATAATCTAATAAGGTGCCCAAAGATTGTATGAAAAAAATTTCGTTATTGTACCCCAAGTGGATTCTAGTAAAAAAAATAAAACAAGGAACATTATTTTTTTTAAACCTTAATCTTTCGCAAGATGTTCTATGATTTTATTCCCTAACACGTTTGATCGTAACAGGTACAAAAAAAAATCGAATCGATCCACTGAAGCGTTTCCGGAATTTTTTTTTATTAAAAAAAAATCATTTTTCCAAAACCATTGCGTTAACGGGGATGAAATTTTCAGAAAATTTGTTTTTTTATACCTCAGAATATACTCGTAATTTCGCTGGAGAAAATGCGGGGGCAATTTTTCCCTACTTACCCGCGGCTATGGCCTTTGTATTAGTTTCTTGTTAAAGGCCATAGCCGGGTAGGTAGGGAAAAATTGCCCCCGCATTTTCTCCAGCGAAATTTGGAGTATATTCTGAGGTATAAGGAAAACAAGTTTTCTGAAAATTTCATCCCCGTCAACGCAATGGTTTTAGAAAAATGATTAAAAAAAAAAAAAAATTTTAAATTCCGGAAACACTTCGGTGGATCGATTCGACTTGTTTTTTGGTACTTGTTACGATCAAACGTGTTACGAAATAAAATAATAGAACATCTTGAGGAAGATTAAGGTTTAAAAAAAAATAATGTTCCTTGTCTTATTTTTTTTTTTACTATACTCCACTTGGGGTACAATAACGAAATTTTTTCATATAATCTTTGGGCACCTTATTAGATTATATAATTTTTTCAAAATGATCGGTTTGGTACGCCACAGTGAAAAAAAGAAACAGACTTTATTGATATATTTTAGTTATATAGATATATAACTAAAATATATCAATAAAGTGTGTTTCTTTTTTTTCACTGTGGCGTACCGAACCGATCATTTTGAAAAAATTATATAATATAATCAGGTGCCCAAAGATTATATGAACAAATTTTCGCTATTGTACCCCAAGTGGATTATAGTAAAAAATAATAAAACAAGGAACATTATTTTTTTTCAAACCTTAATCTTTCGCAAGATGTTCTATAATTTTATTTCGTAACAGGTTTGATCGGAACAAGTACCAAAAAAAAATCAAATCGATCCACTGTACCGTTTCCGGAAAAAAAATTATTTTGTGATATTTAAAAAAAATCATTTTTCTAAAACCATTGCGTTGACGGGGATGAAGTTTTCAAAAAATTTGTTTTTTTTATACCTCAAAATATACTCCAAATGTCGCTGGAAAAATGCGGGGGCAATTTTTCCCTACTAACCCGGCTATGGCCTTTAGTAGATTTAGTTTTACGTTTGTTAATTTTCTTCGGAAACTCGTGGCTACGAAAAATCTTCTGCTAGTCACATTTTCCTAAGTTTTACCATTAACATTTTCTATAAACATTCGGTGACCCCCTGTTTTTATTGTCGTTACAGAATGTTTAGATTTTTTCACACGCGTAAGCAGTTTATATCAGGCACCTAGAGTTATTCAGTGTATCAATTATTAGATAGAAATGTGGCCAGGGTGTCATCTCCATAACGCGCCGTAAAATGAGACGATTTATAGAGTTGTCACTTTTCGTCAAAAGTTCGGTAACTTGGCTTGAAATTTTACCAGTATACCGGGATGTGCTTTTACTGGATTGTAGACGAAAATCAATTAATTGTTAAATATTCGGGTTCGCGAAAGGAATACCTTAAGCGTTTTCATTACTTTGTATAATTATTTTCTATAACTTTTTGTCCCTCAATTAACGCGAAAAGAATTGGCAACGTTGTAAATCGTGGTATATCATAATGCTCAGGTTCGCAGAAGTGTCGCGAAGTTAGAGACACATGCGCCCCGTTCGTAACCTCAATATCGGCTCAAGGAGCTGTCAAAAATGAATGAAGCTGCCTATAATCTCGAAGAAATCTGATAGCTTTCTGATATTCCAAAAAAAAACTTATGTATGAAAAAAAATCCGTGTTATTTTGTCTTTGCTTATAAATGTCTCGAAATGTATTATTCCTGAACATAGTTATCAAATTAATATTAAGTAATTATTACTAATTAAGGGAATAAGTACCAATAATATTCGTTGTTAATTACCCTGACCGAGTAGTTTGAGGTTCCCGGGCATAATTACCGAATACTGATAAGATAGGCAGCATTTGGGCCGTCCACGACGTTACCATGATTGTACAGTCTAATATTTTGTGTGCTTGATTTTCGCACAAATTCCTTATTGTAAAACTTTGATAATTTTATAACGTTACTGTGAATCCTCATTTTCACGGTATCAAGGGTTAGTCCGATATTTAGTCGAACCGTACCTATTTTTCAGCTCCGTGGTAACATTCACTTAGCAGATATTAATAATGTACTGAAAAATTATCTGTAGCTTTACATAAGCGTAATGTAACTAGCCCATGAAATACATCGAGTTACCGATTTTTTTTTCTAAAAAACGGTACTATGGATCGTATTTAAACTGCACAGGATGATCAGAACAGGTTATAAAGGATCAGAATTTTTTTGAGCTCGGTAGTAACATGTTGACTTAACCTCATAACCTTAAACTGGCAATTGCGTTCCACATCTCATGTTCAGCCATGGGTTGCACAAACTTGTAGTCTCTCAAGAAAAACTCTGAACAAAGTTTTTTTTTCTTTCCAAACATGAATTGCGATTGGGTAACTGAAATTGGCGATAGAAGGTTATCAGGAACTCGTTAGAGAGCTATAACAAGGTCTTCCGCTGGATGATAAACATGAGATAAGGCTACCGAACTTTTTGATCGATGAAAAGTTATCGATTGAGCTCGTAGAAAATAAAAAGCATATTATCGAAAATAAATTAAGTAATGCTGTCACAGTCAAAATAAATGTTGGATGGAGATTTGTCGAGAATTGAACAGCCCAAGCGCGTCAGTAAATAGGGAGTTCGATTTATTCTATAAATATGCTGAATCCCATTAACTTAAAACACAATGCGACGATGCGACAAGAACAAATGGCCACCATAACCTGAAATTGTCTACAAGCGTACAATGCGGGGCAGTCAACTGTTTCAAGCTTTCAAAACACAACATCGGTAACGTCACTTTATAAAACCGCCATTTTATCTTGGCTCATGCCCGGTCCCAGCACTCTTGGTTACCCGAGTTAACCAAAGTTCGACAGCGAATCGACGTTGTGGAACCCAAAATCGCGGGCTTAACCTCAACCGAGCTAAATCGACGTTAACCGAGGTTTAGTGGTTGTCGGAAGCCATTTCATCAGACAAGGTTTAACGTATTGAAAGTCGATTAATATTAGCTAACCGAGAGTTGTGGAAACGGCCCTTAGCGTCGAGAATATGAAAAAAATAACGTTGAATATAAAAATGAGGTCCGTAAATGAATTCACGGACCTCGTGTTGTTGTTTAGTGGTTAACGAGTCCGACCCTAACACCCGTATTCATAGATGTACCTTTAGGAATCCTTATTCCTTATTCTTTGTTCAGAACAAAGAACAAGGAGGTTTTATTTCTTAAGGAACAACTATGAATACGGGTGTAAGCCAGGAAATAAGAGGCTCCCCTACTTCTGTGATCGTGCATGCGATTGGTAGATTATTATCAATGATATTATAGATACGGTAGATACGGCAGATTATTATAGATACGGTAGATTAGTATTGATGATATTGTTATTGTTGTTCTGAGTATTTTAATTTTTATTAATGCGGGAAGGGTCCTCAAGGCGAGAAACCAGTTTCTAAGTACGTTTTTTTTATTGGTTTTCATGAATTTTTTGACAAGGAATGTACAAATAGAATTTATTCCAACTTAGAAAATATTTTAAACATATTTTCAAACAAATATTTTACTATTTTTTCGAAGCGCTTCCTCTGACAAAATGGAACATATAACCTGACGCCCATCGAAGGTCGCCACCAGACTTTGCCGTTTGTGTACACTCTGGAGCCCACAGTTTTTATCGAAAATCAATACGGTTTCAAGAATACTTTAAGAACATGTTTCCCTTCTATATGAACCTAACGCTGATTAAAAAAATCGAAGATTGCATTTTTTAGAGGTGTTTAAACAAAAGGGTATAATTTTTGTTATTGTTTTATAACTTTTTTGGTATAAAAATATACTTTAGACAATGATATTACCCGAAATTTAGGTCCTTATAGACCGTTATTATATAAATAAACGAACTATCACTTGATAAACTTATTGGTCAGAAACTTTTTGAGCTAGAGTGTACACAAAATTTAAAAAAGTCATCATGAGTTCGGATAAGTAAGTCATAATCATGAGTTTGGATAACGCAATTGTTGTTCCGAAGGAATAATGTACAACGAAAATTTAAAGTCTTAAATGTAGGCTGAGCATTAGTCTCGTCGGGTGCGTGGGTATGTGCAATGGAGGGATGCAAAAATTGTAGGGTGCGAAGGATCGTGAAGTAGCCGTTGGGCACACCAGAGGCGATTAGAACGGAAATCGAGATGTCCTTTAATTCAAGTTAACTCCTAATATTGAATTGAAAATAAAGACAGTCGAGGGAATTTGAAGAATTATTTGCCGCACCGCAAACTTTGGATCTCACCTCTTCACAGCTCCTATTCAACGTGTGCAAAGGCTCCACATTTGGAACAACGTGCCACTTCCGGTAGAATAGCTACTAAATTTGTTTCCTTATTGCAAAGGTCGTGCGACAACGTATACGAATGGGTGGACGGTACTGTATGGCTCCCCACCCGGGACGAATTGAAGAAAATGTATCAGATGATGGCGCTTTTGGAACCCGAACTGGAAATCGACCCATTCGAAGATGACATCATAGGACTAATCAGCAATGAATCGAAACAATCCATCGTCGGACGAAACGTCACAAAAGTTTGATTTCATATGTTTCAATACATATTTACGATCACCGCGGAAAAAATGCTATTATGCCTTATTGAATCGCTCCACATTTCAGATAATTCTTGTTTCTTTGTAGCAACGATTGTATAACGAGAAAAAAGGCAGTTAGCCAATTTGTTGGATTATTCCCTGTATTCGTTAGTTAGACGGAATAAATCATTCTTGAAGTAACCTAATGACCCATTTCCCGAATAAAAATTCGTTGGCATTCCCCAATGTCAGGCTCCGTAAGCCCAAATCTTTTTTTAGTGTTCAAATTGGTTCCATAATTTTGCAAATTCCATCCCATAACTGGAAAAATTGCAGTATTTTGAATTCTTTCCCTTGAGACTCTTGAATATCAGAAACTGCGAGATGCTCGAAAAAATAATAATAAAAACCGGGCAAAAATTGCATTCCATGCGGTCTTTTGTGACAATCTTCATTACGATGTCATACTCTATAAAATTCTGTGTGCGCTCAGAAACTCCGTAAGATAATTATGGATTTATGGAAATGATTGCCTGTTTATCCCCCCTTAAACTTTGATAATAGTCCCCTCGTCGATAGGTATTCATAATTACGCGATGTCTCCAGACGTATATTTGTACAAGTGGACACATGTGTCCTATTTTCAAGTTTCTCAAAAGTTTTTCCTTGTGAGCGTCGCGATATTCCATATCCAGTGCCAAATGGCAGCGTGAGATTTGCAAAGTGTGTGTGAAATTCCAGGTTCCTCGTCTGTGGAGAAAAAGAGAAAGATGTAGCATGTGGGTTTTTGAGTGCGAGGGCGATACAGCCTAAGCACTCGGACAAATTGGTCTCAAGAGCAGAAAAAGCATTGCGACATGCGAACGTATGGACGCAGAAGTTGAAGCTTCTCTGAAAATCATTTTGACAACATCGTACGGTGCTGTGTTGTCTTTCCCACTACCTTACCTAAAAAAAATCAATCAATGTAGACCTACGACGGTGAGTAGATATAGCTTTTGTTGATTCATATAAACATAGTTTTTCCTTTAAAATGAATTTTTCTGATCTCATTCCGCATTTCATAAGCCTTCATTGAACGAACGAGTAGCTTTATTGGCTTCCGTTCCTCAAGAAAAGCATTCAACTGAAGGATAAGATTTCTACTTTTTTCAGCAGATTATAGACGGAATATAATTAAAAATAATCTGTAGAAGGCATTTTTTAGTATAACGATTTTCTACGGTTTGCGATTAATGAAAAACTTACTGTTAATTGATTACTACTTACTTATCGTTGCATATTTTAACAATAGTTTTTTATAAGTATAATCAATTGAATCCATCAAATACGATTCTTTTCACTTCTTCAATTGTTAGCGACATTGAGGAAAGGCGTGTACCACAAAGGATTGTTCCCAAATATCCGTAAAATGGGTTGAAATCAAATATGTGCAAAGCTTTAGACTGAGCATAAAGTTTGGCTTAATAGTGTGTCACCAAAAATCCCCAAAAAATCCTTTCAAAAAGGAGGCACACGATGTATATAGGAAGCATAGTGAGCTTAAAGTTCACGGAATTCCTCACCAGGGTTTCCTCGAAATAAGGGCCGTAAATGTAAGTAATAGATCGGAATTCAATTTTGACAAACATGTCGATTACAAATGTATGAGACACTTGAAAATATTACCTAATATGTCCACATGTTTTTACGCTAGTGAATTAATTTTACCTGTAGATATAATTTATGCAACACCTTTTCCCTTCCAATTTTTGGCGGTTAGGCAAGTGGCGCGATCAAGATAAATGATAACGAGCACTTTACACGCTCGATATATATATATATATGCTGTTTGACAGTGTTTGCGTTCGCATTTTAACGGTTCCAGACAATTAGTGTATTACGGTAAAAAATCATGTTCGCCAAAATTTGTCTTGTGTTGCTCTTTGGCTTCGCGTGTGGTCACTCAAGGTCCAGTGTTCAGCCTGAGTCGAGAATATCGAAGAGATCGTTCAACGGTTGTCCCTTAAGATTCATTTTTCCGGGCAAGTGTAGATTACCTGTATATTAGAGTTTACATAGCAGCAATAGCATATTAGAGTTTATATCGAATTGTAACAATAAATTGTGATAAATTTATACATAACTCGTAACAATAACTTGTTTCTCGAATGTTTCACTATAAAGGAACCAATTGGTGTGGAGACGGTAACCGGGCTAGAGACCTCGATGATCTTGGATATTTCAAAAATACTGACGTGTGCTGCAGGGAGCATGATCTGTGTCCAAAAAATATCGCAGGCCTAGAAGAAAAGTTTGGTCTCGTAAATAACGATCCCTTCACGAGATCTCATTGTGATTGCGACAAAAAATTTTATAATTGTCTGATGTCACAAGCGACGGCTCTCAATCGTTTCATAACCAAATTATACTTCCACGTTATCCCTGATAAATGCTTCACCGAAAAAATACCTGAAGTCGGACCGTAAGTGTATATTCATTATTTATTGTGCAAAACTTCGTCACGTAAGCCAGAGGTTCCCAAACTGAGAGATCAGGAGCGTCGCGCGCTGTCCGAAAGATTTAGGAACGCAGACCGAAAAAGTTTGGGAACCCCTAACGTGACCTTTAACTACCGCGATAGGGCTTTTGAATTGCCTTTCTTTTTTTCCCCAAAGATTCGGCGAAACATTGTATGAGTGGGTTGAAACGTCAAAATTTCTGAACTTGAAGGAAGAAATGTACGGAATCTGCGAATTGGATATACCGCGAGCCATCGAAGAAACACTCGGCCTTTAAACCCGAAATTACGTTTGCACATTAACCATAGACACCTTATGTCAGATTTCATCGTTTCCAGAAAACTTTTTGATAATATGGTCTAAAAGATATCCCTCAAAATCGGCCCCTTTGAGCCCTGTACAGTCAGTATCTGGTGGATAAAATCCTCATCTGAATGGCTTTACTTTCGCTGCCCATTAAACGGTTCTTCGCAACACGACCCAAATACTAGAAGGGTACAATTCTAGCCAATTTTGAGGAAAAAAAAGATTTAATGCACGTGCGTATGGGTGTGTGTGATCGTGTTGAAGTTGTGGAAAGGAAAAACTGTATGAAGTTGCAAATAAACTAAATATTTTTGGAGCACTATAACCCGGAGGTCTGATGGTAATGTGTTGATAAGTGTCCGCCCACGCAACCGCACTTTGCTAAAGGAATATGGTAATTTATGATACATGTCTTTTTATTTTTTATCTCATTACTCCACGCATAAACTGATTTTTTTTTATACTATGAACACAAAAAGTCGCGCTTTACAATCACATTTGCGGATTGGGTCGGAATACTTTGCCGCGAAGTTACTTCGACCAGAGTATACTCAGTAGATCTCTATAAGCTTGAGGCCCCAAAAAGAGGTCGTTTTTATATATTTTTCTCCCGATGAGAGAATTAGGATGACGAGGTCGAGATTTGACACACAATTAATGCATAATCTTGCCGAGTTTGAGTTTTTTATTTTATTTAAGAATTCGATACACAACGAAGGTATCACTATTCCGGTGTCAGTGGTCTATGACCCTAGCAATCTGAAATTAAAAATGAAATAAATTTAGTTTTGAGGTAACCATACAAATATCGTAATGCCCGATACTAAAAAAAAATTAAACTATGTAAATAATAAACTGTAGAAAAAAATGTTCGATCTGCAACTGAAAAACAGCTATAAAAATTTGTTTTTAACAAATGGAGAAACCTATTTTAAAAAATCACCTGTTCATGCGATAGAAACTATTATAAACTATGCTCTGCCCCAATTACAAATAAATTGGACGATTAAATCTTGAGAGACGACTTACTGTTTTATCAAACGAAACTTAGAGAAAAACGGAAAAGAAAAATAGCCGCTATGACCCTTAACAGATTAGGTTACTATGACGACCCAAAAATCAGGGTTATTGAAAAATAGTACATTGTGTACTAAGGAGACGAAGTGGGACGTTTACGCCGTGTATTTCAGTAAGAGTCGTAGATCGCGCGAGGCAAAAACGAGTATTGCAAACATCGCGCGAGGCGTAAAAGCCCCTGTCCCCGCGTCGCCCACGATTATTTATATAACAAAACCACGTTTTAAATTAAGGCCTGGGCCCTAAAAGACCTTTTTTAGGTCCTGTTTACACACACGAAAAAGCGAGGAAAACATGGTTGTGGTATATAAATTAATTTTGAAGGAATAAGGAGATTGGTTGAAAAATCGTTTGGACTTTTTTTGTATGTACATTAACAAAGTTATGTGCCAAATTCAATAAAAAATAATAATAATTAATGAAGTTATGAACCTTCTCTTGAAGGATTTTTGAATGTGAGAGGCTCAACGGTCTACTTGATTTTGGTCACCCGGTCGATCTAAAACAGAAAAAAGAGTTTTTCTTCTTGAAGTAGACAATGTAACCAAGACTTGACCGAGCTTTTTTGTTATCGTGTTTTAATCGTTAACAAAAAATGTTCTATTCTTTTTTATATTTTTCAAGGAAACATCATATCATTATTGTTGATAATAACTGAAAAAAAAGTTACTAAGGATAATGTCCATCAAGACTAAAGTAATATTACACTGAATAAATGTACAAAATTTCAAGGCAATCGGTTCATTAGATGTCGTGAAATCATTTACACCGTTTTGAAAAACATAGTTTCGAGAAAAACGGGTTTAAAGTTATACTAGCAGTTCTATCGTTGTAATCATAGGTTTACCTTCAATCTGCGATTTCTGCACCATATGATAGACCTTCTTTAATTTGAGTTGTCTCAAGCGAAGAATGATTTTTTTTTATTTTCACAGCAGCCTAATCCCGTAACAAAAATCGTCATAACTTGGTAAATTTGTGGAATTTTCACAACATTTTCGTTGCTGATTAAAGAAAATATCCTAGTTTATAAAGTGATGCAATACAAAAATCGCGTGTTCGTAATTTCAAGCTTATGCAGACCCCTCAAATGTTGACGACGCAGTCGTGGCAACGTTAATTTGCCTAAAGATATTCGTTTCTTTGTCTTGCGAGATAAGCGAAGGTTGTCTTTTTTCATATCTCGCTATCGATTAGCCCATGTTCACGGTCTTACATACAGGTCTGGAAACGAAGCCAGATTTCAATGGAGTCGCGAGGCACCGTTACGAGCTTCACTTTTCATTCCGCTCGCCGCCACCGCCGTCGCTACTATCGGCGAGTACCTCCCACTCACGGTCTTCTGTGATCTCTCCCTTCGCCCCTTGCCATGTCTTCGACCATACCCCGTGCCATTTATTACTCCATTTTTTATTACAACGTTCTCGATAACCTCTGTTTGCGTCAACGAGCATTTGTAGTTTGAAAAATATTCATAAAGCTGGCGAAGGTGGACCGTTGTTTCAGGGCTTTCTAAACTGACAAACCAATAAAGGTATTTGTATATTCAACATTCCATTTGTTTTGTATTTTTTTACTTTCGTTATCGAAAGAAACTCGGAATAAAATTCGAATAAAAATCCATTTCACTTGAAAAAGGTATTTTTATTTATTTTTAAAAATTTTATATTGGTCTTCTTCCAGCTATACAGGATCTTCCCCTTTTTACAAGCTCCACTTCTATTCTCTTCCATAATCCCCCGTCCTTATTCCACAATTCTTTCTCATCTACCTCTATTGCCCCTTCACCCCCCCCCCCCCCCCCCCCACGAAAAAGGTAATGTGCATTTCGGATCATCGAGAAGATCGAGAGAGACGGACGGAAGCTGTTCTGTCCTCAGAGATTAGTAGGGAGATGCACAACGCTCCCCTTTTCGGCGTGCCTCGTAAATGGCGCTAAATCGCGGCGGCGAGTTCGGGAGTATGATTTCGTGATCATCGCCTCTGTCGAGGTTGCAGATTCCCTTGTAGCCGCGCGAGTCCGTGATCACCGCTCAAGTCGGTATCGCAGTCAGCGAGAACACGAATGGGTAGCTCGGTGGGGGAAAAGTCTCTGCCCCTCGCAAATCGCGCTCGCTCAACAGACGAACGGAGCGAGGTTTTCCGTCCGATCGAGCTCGACGTATATGTGTGGCCGTACTGCGGATTGGAATATCCATTAAATGAATTTCAAAGTGAAAAACATGTATCGAGATTATTGTTTTCTCTCGGTTGCCCGTTTATGCCGAAAATGCGGGTTAAAAAAATTAACGACGAACCGCGTTGAAAAATAAAACGCCGAAACAACCGTGGAAGGTTCAAAAAGAAATCTTGAGCCTTTGCCGCGATCATTTCCACTTTTTTTTTCAACAGTAAACATTGTGGATAAGGGTGTATCATAAATGTTTCTTCATCTGCAATGAGCGTTGTGGCTGAGTTGGCAGCGTGGCGGATTAACGATTTTACGGTCCGGGTTCAATCCCCGGTGAATCAACTTGTTTTTTTCTTCATTTTATATTCAGAAAATTTCGAACTTACTCTCGCTTTAGCTATTCTCGCCTGTTCAGGCATTATTTATGATATTTAATTCGTATATGCTTAATAAAAAAAACAAGACATTGCTACCGGGGATCAGTGCAGCCAGATCGCGCGTAAAAGTTACCCCCTCTCTAGGCTCTTACATGCCCATCACACAATCATAGTACCGCGTGTCCGTGAGCGAGCGACGCTTGGACATTGTCGGAAAGAGCCAAGCACGGTCGAAGTTCCTCGACCGCGCCTGCGGCAGCTACACCAACACATGGACGCTGAGCACGTTCATATGCGGCCAAGCCGAAACGAAGGCTTCGAGGGAAAAAGCAATCTGAGCACGACTCACGCGTGACGTCACCCGACGTTACGCGCGAGGCTTTTAGATGATTTCAATGCTTATTTGGCTCTTGATTCTCTGCGTTATTAATGTGTACAAAAAAATGTATCGCGCACTCTGATCGCTTATTTTTTTAGTTTATACGTTAATTTAAATTTAATAATGAATCTAAATTTCAACTTATTTATCTTATATAAAATTGTTTACGCTTTACTCACACCCGTCCTTATGCCAAATAAATAATAATTCATAAAAGTAGGCGGAAATATATTTATATTCGTATTATTATATTAATTCTCATACTTTCAATAAGCGATAAAGCATTATCCCCAAAAACAAGCCAATCATCCACCCGGTCGCGAATCGTAAATACCAGAAAGTGCACATATTCTACAAGCGATGAAATGGTCCTGTTGGTAGCGTTCCTGGCTTCGGTCCGCAGGGGCCCGTGGTGCAAACTTTTCTCCAAATTTTTCATAATTTCTCATATTTCAGTCATATTTGAGATTTTCGGAGAAAAAATGATTTAAAACAGATTCAAGTTCTGGTCTATTTCCCAAAAACACTTTTTATCACTGAAAATTCATGATTTCTCATTTTTTTCCCGGAACTTTCTCTTTTTCCTATGACCTGAGTGAACGGCTGCGGAGATATTTGGAGAGAAGTTAAAGATGAAAAGAAATGAGATTTTTGTAAAAAAAACTGATTATTATTTTTTTTCCAGAAATTTTCCTTTTTCCTATTACCTGAGTGAACGGCTGTGAAGGTATTCGGAGAAAATTTAAAGATGAAAAAAATGAGATTTTCGTAAAAAAAACTTGTTCTTATTTTTTTTTTTTCGGAACTTTTTTTTTCCTATTGAGTGAAAGGCTGCGGAGATATTCGGAGAAAAGTTATAGATGAAAAAAATGAGATTTTCATAAAAAAAACTTATTATATTTTTTTATCTCTCATAATTCTGAGAAATAATGAATTTCCGAAATTTTTTGCAAACATCATTTTCCTTAAGGGGTAACACCACTGGTAACACCACCAACGGCCTGCCACGAAGCGTTTTAGACAAATAATACTTGGGGTAATTATTAAGCATATATTAAAGTATATTGCAAAAAAAAATGTACGGGAAAATATTACAAAATGGCGACACTGCAGCAAATTCTTCCGAGGCATGTTGAACTTAAGGTGCTCTGAGGCATGTAGTATAACTTGTGCCAATTTTAATCTGGACGAAATAATTTTTTTTATTAAATCTAGATGAATGAAATCTAGACTTAATGAAACAAAATTCCTTTTTTAGATTAAAATTGGCACAGTTATACTGCGTGCCGCAGAGGTCCGACATGCTTCGGAAGAATTGCTGCAGTGTCGCCATTTTGTAATATTTTCGGATGAAAAATTTATAGCAATATACTTAAGTATATGCTCAATAAATACCGCAAGTATTATTTGTTTATCGCATTTTCTTCGGCCAAAAAAAAATATCAAAATATACGCTTCCTGTAAGGCCGTTACAGTGGTGTTACCCCTTAAAGTCTTCATATAATTGCCGAGATTTTCCCGTGATTGTAATTAAAATGATGAAATATTCGAAAAAATTCGAAGAAATTCGGAGAAACCCGGATGTTTGCGTAAAAATAATTGTCCGCAAAACTCCGAATTCTTCATATTTGTTCCAATTCACAGAAAAATTCGGAATAATTTTCCGGAAAAAATCGGAGTTTTTCGAAAAAAAATGTGCACTACGGGCGCGGGATCGTTCCCCGCGCTCAGTGCTTTTTTAAAATTATTATTACTATTAATTCTTATTTGATTAGTTATTTTTATTAGTTATCATCATTATTTTAATTAGTTATCTTTTAGCGTCGAAAAATGTATCGTGCACTCTGACCGCTTATTTTATTAGTTTGTACGTTAATTTAAATATAATAATAAATCTAAATTACATCTTATTTATCTTTTAAAAGAATTGTTTGCGCTTTACTCACACCCGTCCCTATGCCAAATAAATTATAATTCATAAAAGTAAGCGGAAATTTATTTATATTCGTATTATCATATTCATTCTCATATACTTTCATCAAGCGATAAAGCATTATGATAATGCTTTATCGCTTGATGAAAGTATATGAGCGGAAATGTATTTATATTCGTATTATTATATTCATTCAATAACTAATCAAATAAGAATTAATAGTAATAATAATTTTAAAAAAAGCACTCAGCGCGGGAAACGATCCCGCGCCCCTGCGGACCGAAGCCAGGAACGCCACCAACGGGACCCGGGACCATCTCATCGTTTGTAAATACTATATGTGCACTTTCTGGTACCTACGATTCGCGGCCGGATACATCACGATAATGCTTTATCGCTTGATGAAAGTATATGAGAATGAATATAATAATACGAATATATTTCCGCTTACTTTTATGAATTACAATTTCTTTGACATAGGGACGGGTGTGAGTAAAGCGCAAAAAAAAATTTAGAAGTAAAATAAGTTGTAATTTAGATTTATTATTATATTTAAATTAACATATAAACTAATAAAATAAGCGGTCAGAGTGCGCGGTACATTTTTCGACACTAAAAGATAACTAATAAAAATAATAATGATAACTAATGAAATAAGAATTAATAGTAATAATAATTTTAAAAAAGCACTGAGCGCGGGGAACGATCCCGCGCCCCTAGTGCAAATTTTTTTCCGAAAAACTCCGATTTTTTCCGGAAAATTTTTCCGAATTTTTCTATGAATTGGAACAAATATGAAGAATTCGGAGCTTTGCGGACAATTATTTTTACGCAAACATCCGGGTTTCTCCGAATTTCTTCGAATTTTTTCGACTATTTCATCATTTTAATTACAATCACGGGAAAATCTCGGAAATTATATGAAGACTTTAAGGGGTAACACCACTGTAACGGCCTTACAGGAAGCGTATTTTTTGATATTTTTTTTTGGCCGAAGAAAATGCGATAAACAAATAATACTTGCGGTATTTATTGAGCATATACTTAAGTATATTGCTATAAATTTTTCATCCGAAAATATTACAAAATGGCGACACTGCAGCAATTCTTCCGTAGCATGTCGGACCTCTGCGGCACGCAGTATAACTGTGCCAATTTTAATCTAAAAAAGGAATTTTGTTTCATTAAGTCTAGATTTCATTCATCTAGAGTTAATTAAAAAAAATTATTTTGTCCAGATTAAAATTGGCACAAGTTATACTACGCACCGCAGAGCACCTTAAGTTCAACATGCCTCGGAAGAATTTGCTGCAGTGTCGCCATTTTGTAATATTTTCCCGTACATTTTTTTTTTGCAATATACTTCAATAAATGCTTAATAATTACCCCAAGTATTATTTGTCTAAAACGTTTCGTGGCAGGCCGTTAGTGGTGTTACCAGTGGTGTTAGCCCTTAAGGAAAATGATGTTTGCAAAAATTTCGGAAATTCATTATTTCTCAGAATTATGAGGGATAAAAAAATGTAAAAAGTTTTTTTTACGAAAATCTCATTTTTTTCATCTATAACTTTTCTCCGAATATTTCCACAGCCTTTCATTCAATAGGAAAAAGAAAAAATTCCGAAAAAAAATAAGAACAAGTTTTTTTTTTACGAAAATCTCATTTTTTTCATCTTTAAATTTTCCCCGAATATCTTCGCAGCCGTTCACTCAGGTAATAGGAAAAAGGAAAATTTTCGGAAAAAAAATAATAATCAGTTTTTTTGACGAAAATCTCATTTCCTTTCATCTTTAACTTCAGGTCATAGGAAAAAGAGAAATTTCCGGGAAAAAATGAGAAATCATGAATTTTCAGTGAAAAAAAGTGTTTTTGGGAAATGGACCAGAACTTGAATGTTTTAAATCATTTTTTCTCCGAAAATCTCAAATATGACTGAAATATTCCTATGACCTGAGTAAAAATTTCATCTTTAACTCAGGTCATAGGAAAAAGAGAAATTTCCGGGAAAAAATGAGAAATCATGAATTTTCAGTGAAAAAAAAGTGTTTTTGGGAAATGGACCAGAACTTGAATCTGTTTTAAATCATTTTTTCTCCGAAAATCTCAAATATGACTGAAATATGAGAAATTATGAAAAATTTGGAGAAAAATTTGCGCCACGGGGCCCTGCGGACCGAAGACAGGAACGCTACCAACAGGACCATTTCATCGCTTGTAGAATATGTGCACTTTCTGGTATTTACGATTCGCGGCCGGGTGGATGATTGGCTCGTTTTTGGGGATAATGCTTTATCGCTTGATGAAAGTATGAGAATTAATATAATAATACGAATATAAATATATTTCCGCCTACTTTTATGAATTATTATTTATTTGGCATAAGAACGGGTGTGAGTAAAGCGTAAACAATTTTATATAGGATAAATAAGTTGTAATTTAGATTCATTATTATATTTAAATTAACGTATAAACTAAAAAAATAAGCGATCAGAGTGCGCGATACATTTTTTTGTACACATTAATAACGCAGAGAATCAAGAGCCAAATAAGCAAAGACATTTTCTTACAACGTCTTTGCAAATAAGCATTGAAATCATCTAAAAGCCTCGCGCGTGACGTCGGGTGACGTCACGCGTGAGTCATGCTCAGATTGCTTTTTCCCTCGAAGCCTTCGTTTCGGCTTGGCCGCACATGAACGTGCTCAGCGTCCATGTGTTGGTGTAGCTGCCGAAGGAGCGGTCGAGAAACTTCGACCGTGCTCGGCTCTTTCCGAAGGATGTCTAAGCGCCGCTCGCTCACGGACACGCGCTACTATGATTGGCTGGGCGTGTAAGAGACTAGAGAGGGGGTAACTTTTACGCGCGATCTAGGGATGGGCGATGTTCGAAATATAATCGATTATTAAGAAATCGATATTTTTTCGAAGTATCGTTACGGAAAATTGATTTTTCCCTCTAAACAATCGACGATTCGATTAATCGAGTATAAACAAATATTGGTGAACCATGAACGGGGTTCTTATATTATTGAATCTCTTCGTCGTACAAACCCGATTCTTTTAATCATTTACTAGTCAGTTCTATCCATACCTGGAAATGTGCGCAGTTGTATCCACAGATGCCATATTTGGAAAAAGATTGCCATCATTAAGACATAAATTTCATAAATACAATCGGATAAACTTCCGAAAAGCGGAAATTTAATTTCGATCTGAAATTCGGCATACACCTTTTTTCACTATTTTAAGAGATCCATGGGTCGTTCGCATCCTCGCCAGTTCATTAATGGGGTATCCCGTGAAGGGGTGTTTACCCGTGGCGTTCATATTCTTATGTAAAAAAAAAGTTTGGGGTAGCGTTATTTCACTGCGCCGGGTCCGCCAGAATGGGTTAATTCAGCTCCAGCTGGCAAGCCGTAAAAATCTGTCGAGGACGCAAACGACCCATGGGTTCTGGAAACGTATGTAAAATCCGACTTCGCGAAAACATTTTTTCTCTCTATAATTCTGTTCTTTGACTCAAAATATAAATGTTCGTGAAGGTGTTGATTAAATGAAAGCGAAAATGGACGTGAGAACCAGCGATCAGGTTAGGGCGTCACTTCGTTCTCGCAATTCGAATCCTGATCCCGATATTTCCGCAAAATGTAGATCGGAGTTTCGGCACTTATTACGGTTCACGCATTTTTGAGCTCTCTTGTATTCTTTCCCAGTGGTGAATATGTTACGCGGGTGACGATTGACGCTGTCACTGTATTGACGATAAGCGATATCCAATGAAAGTTCCGGTTCAGTATAGAATTTTTGGATTTCTCATTGGATCTCGCGCATTACTCATCCGGTATCGCGTACAGTGTGCCAAGTCTTACAATCAGAATTGACTTTAGGTTTGTGTTGCAAAAGATGGGAGGACAAGATGATTTATGATTTGCTGTTATATACCAATCCAGGCGTCATGTCCTGCGAGAAGGCATTACATATATGTATTTCGATGTTACTTTATCAAAATCGAGAATCGATTAATCGATCGCCAAAAAAATCGACAAAATATAATCGATTATTTCACCGAAAACATCGACACTTTCAATTAATCGAAAAACATCGCCCATCCCAAAAATAGCGCGATCTGACTGCACTGATCCCCGGTAGCAATGTCTTGTTTTTTTTATTAAGCATATACGAATTAAATATCATAAATAATGCCTGTACAGGCGAGAATAGCTAAAGCGAGAGTAAGTTCGAAATTTTCTGAAGAAAAAATGAAGAAAAAAAAGTTGATTCACCGGGGATTGAACCCGGACCGTAAAATTGTTAGTCCGCCACGCTGCCAACTCAGCCACAATGTTCATTGTAGATAAAGAAACATTTATGATACACCCTTATCCATAATGTTTACTGTTGAAGAAAAATGTGGAAACGATCGCGGCAAAGGCTCAAGATTTCTTTTTGAACCTTCCACGGTCGTTTCGGCGTTTTATTTTTCAACGCGGTTCGTCGTTAATTTTTTTAACCCGCATTTTCGGCGTAAACGGGCAATCGAGAGAAAACAATGATCTCGATACATGTTTTTCACTTTGAAATTCATTTAATAGATATTCCAATCCGCAGTACGGCCACACATATATGTCGAGCTCGATCGGACGGAAAACCTCGCTCCGTTCGCCTGTCGAGCGAGCGCAATTTACGAGGGGCGAGAATTTACCCCCACCGAGCTACCCATTCGTGTTCTCGCTGACTGCGATACCGACTTGAGCGGTGATCACGGACTCGCGCGGCTACAAGGGAATCTGCAACCTCGACAGAGGCGATGATCACGAAATCATACTCCCGAACTCACCGCCGCGATTTAGCGCCATTTACGAGGCACGCCGAAAAGGGGAGCGTTGTACATCTCCCTACTAATCTCTGCTGTCCTTGTCGCACACGTACACGCCGATACCAATGCCACGTAGTGGCGAAAATTGGAAACAAACGTGGGTTCGTTAACGGTGCCTACCCCCACCACGGTCGTTTCCAGACCTGTATGTAAGACCGTGCCCATGTTCTATGGTACATACGCATCTGCAAATATACGTTAAAAGAACCCTGGATAATACCCCGAGTAGAAATCCTGTTCCGGCTACAAAAAAAACCTGATCAGGCATCCTGATTTTTTTTCATGCCTTGATCAAGATTTTTTTATCAAGCCCTGATCATTTTTTTGACACTTTGCCCGATTTCGGTCTGATCAGGGTAAAAAATCAAGGCCTGATCAGGGTGAAAAGTGAAGGCCTAATATGCAGTTCGAAGAGAGAAGTTCGCTGTTGATTCGGAAACCACCATTTCATCACATTCTTCATTGCGCTGTCAGAAAAATATCTAATTTAAATAGAATCTATTTAGATCAAATAGGTTTTTTACTACAATTCTATTTGTTTCAAACAGATTTTTTAGAATATTACATAAATCCACACTGAAATTGAAATACTTAATTTGGAGTTCTACCACAATAATTTTGTATCATAATCCGTCATTTCCTGATCTTCTGAATGGATGTTTTCGATGAAAATATTTCTACATCCAGATGGGATCGAACCCAGAACCTACCTACCTATAGCTAAGCACGCTGCCCTTATGCTACCGAGTGATTGTGTATTTCGGTGGCATGAGAGACCACATCAATTCCTATAATTAATCGTTGTATCACATAAACGATATCAATTAGTTAATATCATTGTGATAATTAGAGAGTTTGATCGAATATCATGCTATAGACTTTTCAAACATAACCTATATGTATATATATATAACTCCTCTCTCTCCTCCCTTCTCTACCCCCCTGCCCTTCGATGTGTGTATTGCAATCAAGACGGAACATTGATTTAATCAAACAGAAAAATGTTTGTCTCTACAAAAATTATATTCAATTAAATATTTTTTAATTATATAGGTAAATTTAGTGGATCCAACTAAATTGTTTTTTGAACAGAGGAAACCGAATGACAGATTTATTAGGAACAAAGAAAATATTAGGAGTAATAGAAATGTACGTATAGAGTGGACAATATGTCTCGATGTTCTGACGACGCGCTAATGTATATAGTTTGTCTGGTGTTTGGTAAGAGGTTAGGCGTGTAAAAGGCACCAAACTGAATGTAGGTCCACTTACGTGATGATTGCTTGAAGCTAGCCAGATCAGGCGAATTGAATCGAGCCGTAAGTCCAATTGCCTGACGATCGCCTGAAAGTAGTCTGATCAGGCAAATTTATGCAAGCCGTAAGTCCACTTACTTGACCATCGCCTGACGCCAGCTGGATCAGGCAGCTGGAGGAAACAGTACATCCAATTGCCTCGGGCAAATTGAGGCATACCTTAAGTAAGGCCTCGGTACTACAACGTGATTAGACCCGGATCAAATATCAGGCCAGCCTGACAATGTTTTTTCACGAGACGTATCGTATGTGCACGAGGGAACAGGGAAACTGAGAAAAACCAGTGCCAATAAGAAGCCCATATTTCAACGAGTTTCAGCTGCGTTATGTTCGGAAAATCAATAGAACTACCTCTCGCCTAGTAGTCGGTGTGCAGGACAGTATGCGGAAATGCGGTCACCCATCTAAGTATTGATTCAAGCCAGCACTGCTTGACATAGCAGTTGCTGCAGCCGCACACTAACCGGGTCCAATATTGTAACTTTTTTTAACGTTAAATACTTGCTCTACTTCATGGGAGAAAAATGGCGGGAAGAGCCCAAAAAGCCTCAAATGCAGTGTGGAGAGTATGGAAAAGAGCAGGGAGGGATGTGCTGGAAGAAAGATTGTATCTATTAGAATCAATTGTTAAGGCAGGAACTTTTTACGGGGTAGAGATATGGAATTTCGATAATATAGAACAGTTTGAGGCAATACAAAATAGGTATTGCAAAATGGCGTTAGGAATCGATAGAAGAACTCGCAGATACGTGTGGCGAACAGAGTTAGGAATACCAACATTCGAGTACAAAATTCGGGAAAGAGCGCAAAGATATATACAGTTAGGTGATAAGAATGGAACGTAATAGATGGCCGAATATTTGTTTGAGAGAGGAAATAAGGGGAATCTCGAACAGGAAGCCGTCGAAATGGGGAAAAGACTTTTTAAAAGTATCAAGGGAATTAGAAATTGAGGAAATAATAGATATGATAAAAGAAGGAAAATAAATAAAAATTATAGAGAATTTAATAGACAAGGGATTGGATAACTTAAAAAGAAAGACCATAGAGAAAGAAAGAGAACAGATTCAAAAATCGACGTATAATAGGTTATACAAGGCGATAGTAAAAAAACGACGAAGCTCCATGGAAGTATTGGGAGGCAAAAGATGTTAAAGGAAAGGATAAGGAAACTTGGGCGAGGATGAGGTGTGGAAATATAGGAAGGTATGGAAAAAAGGGGGAAGTGGAATGGACTTGTAGGATATGCAAACGAGAAAGAGAATCAATGGAGCACCTGATTACGTGTGAAAAAGCAAGAGAGGTAATATCTAAAGAAGCGAAAACATATATAGTAGAGTGGGTAAAGGGGGAAAGGGATGAGGGGGGATTAGATGATAGATTAATAGGGATGCTGAGAGGGGAGATAGATGTAAATATGTGTACTTTTTTAGGGAAATAGAAAGAGAGTGTAAGAAAAGAGGAACGGTGTTAATGGAGAGAGAGAACGAAGAGTGTGACGAAAATTAAAAATAATAAAACAGGAAAGATATAAGTTAGATTATAAGAAAGCAATGTTAAACGGTGTAATAGTAATGTAAAAACTTCTTCTAAAGGAGAAAAGATAAGTTAGATTGTAAGAGAGCGATGTGCATCGGTATGGCAACTTTGTAAAAAGCCAAAAAGGCGATGCAAATAAAACTTCTTACTACTACTTGCTCTACTTCTCCGCAACGATTTTACAACATAATTTAATTTCATCAAACGGACTTTTTATTTGCATCTGAATGGTCATCCCGTTCCTTTTCTTCTCTTTCCCATTACTATACAACATGTCGTTGTAATTGATAGTTCACTAACAATTGCGTTTGTATTGTACGTTTTCTGGTTTTCCAATGTCAAATTTCTCTTTTAAAAAAACCTCCATAGGAAGATAGCGGCTTTTCTGACCACATTGGAGCTCTATTTTTCCACGCAATTCTCCGCAAATAAAAACAATGTTAAACAATAAATAAAGACATTTTTGAAAAATCATTTTAGATTCGTTATCGGTGCTTCAATTTGTAAAAAAAAATAGACCGATTATCTTATCCTATCCACCTAAAAACGATTGCGGAAGTCGGCTATTTTTCGGGCGGTTACACTGTGACGATTCCCTAAGGTTGTTATGTGGTCTAGCCGTCGGGGGTGAAGTACGAGGGGAGCACCCTATGCTTATGCATGGAGCCGATGACTGTTACCAACTGTTAGCTATCCAATAATTGTCATATCAAACGTACGTTTTCAACTATTTTTCTACATCTATTTGTAAAAATATGCATTTTTGACAATTCGGTGATTACATTAAATGTTTTCATGACTTTGTATAATAATTTTCCATACATTTTTCTCGCTCGTAACACGTCGTAAATCGTGCTGTATGATAATGCTCAGGTTGGCAAAAGTGTCACAAAGTTAGAGACATACGCGCCTCGTTCTTAACCTCAATATCAGCCCAAGGAGCTATCAACAATGAATATCGGTCCGTGTAAAAAAAAACACTGGAAAGAAAAAGTGTTTTTCTTTTCACTGTCTATAAAAGCTGTTAATTTGAAGATTTCTAGAAAAATAAAGTTTCTGAGCATAGTTATCAAATTAATATTAAATAATTATTACTAATTAAGAGAATAAGAACAAATAACATTCGTTGTTAATCATCCTGACCGAGTAGTTTGAGGTTCCCGAGCATAATTACCGCATACTTTGCCATGATTGCACAGCCTAAAGGCCTCCGAAGTAACTTTCGTGGTGGCGCCGCGCAACGGCTGCCGGTAGCAAAACTTGGATTGGCGCATGGCGGTTAAGTCAAACCGGCACAAACACGAAAGAGCTAGGCTTGAGCAAGCATCATCGATTGTAGATCTCACATTGTGAATAGAATGTGCTTGTGAAGAAAATGAAATAGTGTGATGGAACTAATAACGATTACTTGCGGATTTCAATGTATCATCATGACTTCCTTTCGCCCTAAAAGCATATCTATAGGTATGTGACGAAGAGAATGTTAATGAAATTGCGTACATTGGCTGCACACAAATTTTTTTCTGCCGTACAACAAAATTTCTGTTTAAATTATTGTTTACATCGGAAATTTATATAAAGGGTGTTGTAATATAGGCAGAAAACTTTCGATAGTCATCATGTATCGGAAGATCGCGAAATTGTTGCTGGTGAGAAAAGGACTGTGATGGGAAAAGTTCTTCTTTAAACGGGCGTCAACAATCCTAAATATGACGTGAAACGCTGTTTTTACAACGTAAACATCACACGCGGTGCTGTTATTCACGCAAATACCTGATTTAAATGGCGACCGGCATACTGCACCAGCAGACGAAAACCAATCCAAGTTTTGGCAAAACTCGCTGCAAGGGCTGCGCCACTAGAGTTACTTCGGAGGCCTATAAGCGTAATTACATTACGCTTATGGAAAACTTTCGATCATTTTTCAGTACATTATTTATATCTGCTAAGTAAATGTTACCACGGAGCTGAAAAAATAGCTACGGGTTGACTAATTATCGGACTGACCCTTGGTACCGTAAAAATGAGGATTTACAGTACCGTTATAAAATTGTTAATGTTTTTAATAGGGAATTTGTGCAAAAATCAAGCACACAAAATATTAGACTGTGCAATCATGGCAACGTTGTAGCCGGCACAAATGCTATCTATTTTATCGGTAATCGGTAATTATGCCCGGGAACATCAAACTACTCGGTGAGGATAATTAACAACGAATTTTATTGGTACTTATTCTCTTAATTAGTAATAATTACGGATAAACTTCCGAAAATCGGAAACCGAATTTCGATGCGAAATTTGGCATATACCTTCCTTTTCAAATCTTAAGAGATCCCTTAAAAGATTTTTTGGCGACGCGCCATAGTTTTCGGCATATCGATTTTTGAAAGTTTTTTTTTACCGCGCTCCCCCTATATTAAACAAACCCAAACACACCCAAAAAACCCAAACATCACGTACGGCCCTGTTCTCAATTCGTCAATAGTGGATATAACGGAGCTCTGACACGGTCACGTGAATTGTGTGGACCGATATATACACCGATAACACTATATATCAATGTTATCTTGTCCGAATCACACTAGCGCAAGGTGCAGGAAATCGCATTGTTAATAACACTGGCAGTTGATGCGTTGTTACAGGTTATATATATATTGTGTATCTTCCCGAGCAATTTCTCTTAACCATGCACGCCAAGTCGTTGCACAGCATTTCCAGTGTACTTATGTGGTAAATACGTTGTATTTTTATATAATTGTAATACCAATTTTTTGTTATAAAAGTAATGTGATTTTTAAAATAAAAATGAAATATTTAGGAAAACATTAGTTCTAAGGTTTAACAATTTTGTTTACGTTTTTAGTAAACTTGCTTGGCTACTTTATAAAAAGTTATTTCACTTTTTTTGTACATTTTAATTGAAAAAATATAATAAAAGCATTCGTTAAATAAAATTAAAAAATATTTCAAGATAAATCAGAATTTTGTATATGATCAAAAAAGCAATAATGTTTTCGGGGGTATTTTGTTACTTGGCGTTCTTTTTTTACTTTTTAAAAGTTTTTAAAGGGGATTTCATATCTTTTTGAAAGGGGAAAAATCTTTTTTTCGTTCTGCGCCAGTTCAAAGAGGAGTGAATTCAAATATCTTTTCATTACTTGGTATTATTTTTTTTTCACTTTTTCAAAGATTCTAAAAGGGTAAGATTTAAACAGATAGTTAAAAAACAGGACACGTCGTTTCTGAAAACTTGTATATTACCAAATGCTATAAATATTTTTTTTTAAGTCTTCAGTCCCTTCCACTATTAAATCGACGTATTTGCAGGGTGATTTACAAACGCCTATTAGTGAAATATTTATTCATAGTTCGCTTATTTGTATTCACATGCATGCATACAAATACAATTGTATTTACAAATATTCTGAACGTGTACAAATAAATTCACAGAAAAAAATTGGGAATACAGTAGAACCTCGATTATCCGAACCCTCAATTATCCGAACGATGGCTTAGTTTATCCGAACGCTCAATTATCCGAATGTTGGCGCGCAAGATACATTGTTGCTCGCTGCCACTGCCGTGAGCAACAATGAGCAACCCAACGCAACTTCTTCTCAAACGGCTGCGAGACTTAGCCGCTCAAAAACGCGTTACGGCCGTTCGTCAATTAAAAATGGACGATTTTATTAAAAAAATATTAAAAGAGGCGTTCGACTTTTTTCAGGTGTTTAATATATACAGTAGAACCTCGATTATCCGAACCTCGATTATACGAACCCTCAATTATCCGAACGATAACTTAGTTTATCCGAACGCTCAATTATCCGAACGTTGGCGCGAAAGATACATTGTTGCTCGCTGCCACTGCCGTGAGCAACAATGAGCAACCCAATGCAACTTCTCCTTCTCAAACGGCTGCGAGACTTAGCCGCTCAAAAACGCGTTACGGCCGTTCGTCAATTAAAAATGGACGATTTTATAAAAAATATATTAAAAAAGGCATTCGACTTTTTTCAGCTGTTTAATATATATATATATATATATATATATATATATATATATATATATATATATATATATATTAACACCTGATATATGTATGTACATAAAAACAGTACATATATATATATTAAAATTTGACATGTACTGTACTGTTTTTATGTAAAAGGTTGTTGTTTATGATCTTGTCACAAATAACCCACGTTTCGATTATCCGAACTAGTCTCGGTCCCAATTGGTTCGGATAATCGAGATTCTACTGTATTCACAAAAAATGTGAATATTTACAAGAAATCCTGTGAATTAAAAAAAATTCATATCAATATCTATGAATGCAAATGTATTCACAAAAAATTGTAAATACAAAAAAATTCACAAAATAAGTTGAGAATTTTTTCGTATTTAAGACAAATTAAAATCAAATTCACAATGATTAGATTAAAACGTATTCGATTAATACGTAAGAACTCACGTTACACCAAACGTGAGTTCTTACGTATTTTGAGAGAAAACATTGCGTCGAGGCGAAGAAATTTTTGCAAAAAAAGTGAGTTCCAAATATTACATCATAAATATGAAAAAATTCACAAAATGAGTTGTGAATTTCCTTAAGTTGAAGAAAATTAAAATCGAATTCACGACAATTATATTAAAATTTACGCCACAAGTGAGTTCTTATGTATTTTGAGAGAAACCATTGTGTTGAGGCAAAGGAATTTTCGCACAAAAAGTTTTGTGCAAAAATTTCTTTGTCTCGAGGCAATGTTTTCTCTCAAAATGCGTACGAACTCACTAATGGTGTAAATTTTAATCTAATTATTGTGAATTTTATTTTAATTTGTCTTAAATATGAAAAAATTCACAACTTATTTTGTGAATTTGTTTGTATTTACAATTTTTTATGAATACATTTGCATTCACAGATTTTGATGTGTATTTTTTTTAATTCACAGGATTTTTTGTAAATATTCACTTTTTTGTGAATATTCACAATTTTTTCTGTGAATCTACTTGTATGTTCAGAATATTTGTGAATACAATTGTATTTGTATGCATGCATGTGAATACAAAAAGTGAAGTATGAATACATTTGTATTTATATTCACATGAAAATCACGATGTGAATAAATTCATATTCGTATTTATAAATAGAATTACGCCCAAGTCTGTACGTCTTAATGTTTGACTTTTTGATATACCGTCTCCATGTTTCATGAATTGCGCTTTGTTTGTTGCAGCAGGAGAAAACTTTTAATTAAAAAAACTAGAGATCAATAAAAATATTTTACGAAAATCCAACTTCATTGCGTTATTTTATTTGCGTGTTCAGCGAGTGGAATGCAAATCGATTTGTTCATTGTAAACAAAAACCGGATGCACTTGGATAACGCGTCACATTTACCCTGCTGGAGGCTGCTCAAGAATACACGTCTTTCCTTATATCGTTAAGAAGCTTCGGGTCAAATGATCAAATGTTACCATTTGTTCAAATTTATATAGTGGATTCGTTACATATACTGAATGCACCCTTCAAATTTTAATATTTGATTTTAATAATTTTGAATTGAATTTTTAATTTCCTAATTTAATTTTAAATTTGAATTCAACAAACAGTTTTTACATAAGAAGATGCCTAGACTCATGCCGATCGGCAGTTTTACACACGGAATAGTGTAAAAAATGTTAAGGATGTTATGAAAAAATGTCAAATCATTCAGTATATTAACAAAATTGTCACCCAAAAATTAAATGATCCGTCTACGGCATTTATTAAATATTGACTTTTATGTAAATGAAGACGTCAGTTTTTCTCCCGGCGACGAAACGGAGAGGTGGAGCGAGCCAACGTCGCATGAAGGCTTAATGGCACACATGTCTCAATGCCAATGGTCACCGTGGCCGGGCCATACTTTCAATAAAGCTCATTTTCAAAGAGAACTCATCTTTTTTTTCTTTCTTTTAGACAATTGACATTTATCGTTCAAAATGAATTCGGTTGAATAAAGGAATGTAAACACCGTGTAAAAATAATAGACGAAAATCAGTTATTTGTTAAATATTCGGGTTCGTGAAAGAAATACCTTAAAGTGCAGAACCATATATTTTCGAAACGCGGTTTTTCTTTTTTTTCATTTAACACAGTCAGATTGGTACGGAAAATTTGTATATAAAAAAAACTTTTCTTTTAGACAAGCTTTTATTTAATGTACTAAAAAATGTAAAATATTTTTTTTTTACCCAGTCACCTATATGTGACTATTAATAAAAGTTTGAGGGTCCCTACGTTTCAAATGTTTGATAAATGTAATCAATTCAGTTTCATTAACCATATTTAATTTGGCACAATAGAAATTAGAGAAATTATTATCACACATTTATACTCAGTTTCAGGATTTTTATTCAAGAAATCTTAGGTTGTTTTACAGTAAATTAAAACTAAAGCCGGTCTGACAAAAAAAGGTTTTGTTGACAATCATCTTATTTTAAATTTACATAATAGCCGATAATCACGTAACACATAAAATATGCAGCTTCAATCACACTTTCATGTTAACATTAAAAAGCGCACAATCATTCACAATCTGGCCTTCCTTGGCCAGATGGCACAATAGTTCTAAGGCCTTTTCATTTTATGAAAAATGCTAAAATTCATGTTTTAATCATTTTTATGTTATGTCAAGCTGGAAAAATGTCAAAAGGTTTCGTTGTCGCTCTCCGTACCGGAAAAGGGTTTCATGCCCAAATGTTGCTCGATTCGAGGCATCGAGTGACATGGAGTATCTGAAGTTTGGCTTTCCATAGTATTTGACACATTGAGCGCACTTGGGACGATAAACTTCAAGGCGTTGAACGACATAACCAAGGAAAGTCTTCGATGCAGGTGTGGCACTCGAAGATTTCTCGGAGATGGCGGACTATTATCGTTCCATGTAGATATAGATTGTGCAGCCGCAACAATGAAATATGGTGATCACCACAGTATGAAAAGAATGGCGAGGCATATGAAAGCGCTGTCAGGCTTGAGTCTGTGAGATCGAGCCAAACATTAGGTGTTGTCCTAGAACACGATTACGCGACAATCACAGGTTCGCACCAATTTTATTCGTATGAACCCGTGATCAAATATACAGGTGTCGATTGCATCGCATGTATGTTAATTAGGCTGCCTATTCGATACCTGTATGTTTGATCACGGGTTCATATGAACAAAATTCGCAAGAACTTGGAATGGTCGTGTAATGGCGTTCTATTTTACATGTTCTATTGGACGCCGTAGGGGATCTAGGTTTATATATCGTGTTGCACAAAGCCTTTATTTCTCATGAGAGATTTTTCAGCGATGAATAATATTTCAGGCAAAATAATTGTCAAGCTCTGCGTCAATATAAATTCTACAGAGCCGAATGCATTTTCTACAAAAAAAAAAACTTCATCGTCTATGACAAGATTCTGTTCAGAAAATTTTGAAGATATGTTCATAAAATGTTAATGGAACGAGGTTATGAACACACAAATTGGTAATGACATATAGAAGCTAGGTTATGCTCTCAGGGCACACAAAAGCTACACATGCACGTCTGTCTGCAAATTTTTTAATGACTTTATATAAGCAAGTGAAAGAAATGAGCACATTCTTGTTTTTAACTTACTCTGTATCTATTTGCGTATCGTCCTCGCTGTTTCTCCGACGGTTTCCGCGCGAGCGCCACGGCTAATATACGCATGTTAGGATCAAATAAATAATCTACACCTAAATTTGAACGACGTGAACCTTTGTTAAATAAATTTTTGGCTCTAATAAGAGCCGTTTGTTTTATTTTTTCACATCCACGCTCGACTAACCGTGTTTGGTTACTCGAGCTGTCAACGCGACTGTATTACAATACATATATATATATATATATATATATATATATATATATATATATATATATATATATATATATATATATATATATATATATATATATTGCAAGCAGGGTGTAGTTCGAGTCGTGCCGTTCGAGAGAGCGGTGGCGTTGCTGTGCCTGTTGCGCTAAAGTGTTAATCAATTCAGAGAACGGCGTATGTGTTATGTTTACGATATGAGCCAACGACTTTATTTCATTCAATGAAAGACAATGGACGAGTGTTGAAGAATTTTTGGGGTAAAAAGTCACCCGAAAATTCGGCCGTAAATTATGAGATCCCGAGATTGAGTGGACAAATCGAAAAACAGCCCGAACAAAATCGATAGGAAAAAATCACATTACATTGGTAAACTGTCATTAGATTTTCGATTTGTTGCCGCGTTTTCGCGTAATATCGGAACAAAGTTAAAACGTCGTCTGCTAGAGCCCAACTTACTGTATAAAGAGTCGCGGCGTGTCGTCAGTCGGTCAGTGGCGTCGAGATCGGTGGCATCGATCAGTGGCGTAAAATTTTTTTTTTTAATTACTTGGCGTCAAGACGCTGCCGCGTCTCTTGATATACCCGTACGCGTTGAAACAATAAACTTTAAATTCTATATCTCGAAAACTATTGCTAGTCGCCAAAAATCCTTTTAGGCGTTCTCTAATAATATTAAAAGGAAGGTCTGGGCAAAATTCCAACTCCATCAGAGGGAAGGAATTTTCGGAAACTTATTTAAAAATTTAAAAATTCAATATCTCGAAAACTAGCTAGCCGCGAAATATCCTTCTAAGAGATCTCTTAAAATATTGAAAAGAAGGTGTATCCCAAATTTCAGATCAAAATTCGGTTTGCGCTTTTCAGAAGTTTCCCTTTTCCAGAAGTTTCAAACCGAAATTAGAAAATCTTCAAACGTTACAGCCCGTCGACGCTATGCCTCACCACTCAGATTTGGAGCGGGCGAAAACTTCAAACCCCTTTTTCTCACAATTGTATTTTCGAAATTGGAGTGTAGAATTACTCAAAAACTATTGAGTCGATTGAGTTGAGACTTGGTAAAAACATTGATAATATTGCTACCTTCTACTAGACGAGATTTTTTTTTAATTAGAAAAAAACCTGTTTAAATCCAATTTTACAGGAATTTTGCGTGAAATGGTGTTTTTTGTAAATGCGTGCTATTCTCTTTAATTTGAATTTTCTTCATTTTAAGGGATCATCAGTGTAGAATTTTCAAAAATTGATTTTTGTGCATTAACCGATATACAGATTTTCTTAGAGAAAGTGATACGAGCAGCAGCGTGGGACGTCAAAATTTCAAACGCGTTTTTCCCGAAATCTCTATTTTCAAAACGGTGTACACTCTCAAAGGAACACTTTCCAAGCTATTTGTCTCAAATTTTGATATAACATTCTTCACGCCATTCTTTATCTTGCTATGCAAGCTTTTTTTTAAGTCTTCATCTTTTTTTCAACGAAAAACTGTCGAAAAAATAGGCTAAATTAAATTTTTTTTTTCAAACCGCCGCCATTTCATCAATTTTGATTTAAGGAGGTACGGTGATGACCATCCTAGTGAACTTAGAGTCTATTTTAGGCCGCAATATCGCCACGTTTTAGATATATGTATGTGGCCTATTTTTCGAGAAATATTTTTTAAGTATTGAATTTCGAGTTTCCTATTATTTTTATAATATGGAAACAACCTTAATAATCTACGACTCGACTTCAGTAGTACGCCATATCGTTGACGTTTAGCATTGTCGCGTTTTCGGTGGCTGTCATCGGTTCCACGCGCCCGGCTTATTATTTTTTGTAGCCGGTTAACATGGAGAATAAAAATACTGTGGAAGTTTATCAAAAGAGTAACGGGATTGTACCTGAAGTCCAGTTTAGAGACAAATGTAGATTCTGACGGACAAGAATTAGAAAATGAGAAGATAATATTGCGATTGCAAATAAAAAACGTCGCGTTGAAGTTAACCTCAATGTCCAATGTCCAATCTGTCCAAAGTCAAAACATATTTCATTGATTGTTATGTTATTTTTCCCTTTTCCAATTTTCACAATTTTTGCAGGTATAAAAAGGAACGTTTATTTTGTATGACGCTTCTCCCATGCTGGATTTATATATAGGTTCGTGTATAGGTACATGTCGCCAGAAAAATTGAGATGCCTTTCCTGTACGTAAAAGAACTTCAAGTAAATGTCAACGAAAGGCCCTTTATAACCCATTAAAAAATATACGGCTTCGCACAATCATATTTTTAATTCGCGTTGAAAATATCCTATAGACGAATCAAATTTGCGCGGGTATCCGGCGTTGCCACACGTCGAGCAAGATGGCTGCTGTTACGTCACGAGAAGTCTCGCTCTCCGAAAACTTCGGTTTTTGCGACTTTATTTCTAAATTCATTGCTTATTTCTGCGGTGAGCTTTCCAATTCAAGGTGCCTTATCGATCGCAAATATTCATCGAACGCAACCATCAGTTTTTTTACGTGTTTCTTGGCTCCAAGTTGCACAAAAAAATCGATATATGAGAGGACAGGCACATTTTGTCGTCTACGTATGACTAATTTACCAACTTTAACAATTAATAACTCGGAAAGTGTACGGTAAATTTTGTGGAAACTCCGCATACGCATGGACGAAGGTCTCGACTATGCTATAAAAAAAATCGGGCTTTTATCTTGAACTCGCTCCAATCACCGTACCTCCTTAAGAAAAAGCCTTCCAGCAAGATAGTCGCTTTCATACTGATTAATAATCTTTTTACCAATTTTGTTTCAGATAATATTTACAACCACAACCGTGTACACCGTCAGGACTCCTTTTTTTCGAAAATATTTTCAACCGATAACATTTTTTTTTTAATAGAAATAAACATTTATTTTCTGTTCTTCGTGAGTGCTTTGATTTGACAAAAGAAAATCAAACTGATAAGCGGGTGTAACTATCGAAAAAAATCGTGAAAATCAGTAATTTTTCGACCCGTTACGCAGTGATGGTCTTATTGGAGAGGTCGTGGGTAGACTCGATGAGAAAAGGAGATGCTACCGTATAACACCGTTGAATTATTTTTATTGAACAAGAGCATTGGAATAGACGAAGCGAAACGTCTGCACGTTCGCAGGGTCCGAGGGGGAATAACAAGAAGGCGAGGTATCCTCGCAACGTAACATACACGCAACATAAGAAACGCGATAAGATGACCAATCCGTATCAGGGCTGGTCGCTAAGGGCTCGCTTGTTATGGACAGCGTTCCCGTTTCTCCGCGTCATTGCCGAGCGCGGGTCGTACGATGTCGTGCATCTCCCACACTTCCCCTCGACACGCGATTCGGGTCTTTTCTCGATCATCCCTAAGCCGGCAAGGCACTTGGTGTGCTTGGCTCCTGGGAGTGCTTTCGTTAAGACATCAGCTGCCATTTCGTCTGTTGGAACGTGCTTTAAGCGGATCCGCCCATCTTTGAGAACCTCGCGGACAAAGTGATGCCGGATGTCGATATGTTTCGTCCTGTTATGAAACACTGGGTTGTCGGCGATCTTTGATGCCCCGATGTTGTCGTTGTAGATTGTGACGGTAGCGAGATCGTTGAAACCGAGTTCTATTAGGAACCCCTGGAGAAGTATTGCCTCCTTTGCTGCTTCAGTCAACGCCATATATTCCGCTTCCGTTGACGAGAGCGCTACGGTGCACTGTTTTCTCGAGTTCCAGCTGATTGTCCCGTTCGCCAGTATGAAGGCGTACCCAGTAAACGATTTTCGATCAAGTGGGCAGTTGCCCCAGTCGGCGTCGACGTACCCCTTTACTGGTTCTTTGGTTGGTTTGTAGCTGATGAAATAATCAGCGCTGTTCGACAAGTATCTGAGAACTCTCTTTGCGGCGGCCCAATGCGATTTGTCGTAGCACGTCAGAAATTGACTCAAGTAGCTCACTGTGTGGGCTATGTCGGGTCTAGTCGCTACGGCTAGGTACATTAAGCGTCCAATTAATTCTCGGTACGGCAGTTTTTCTTCTTCGGGATTAACGTGATCCGTCTGCTTCTGGAGTTTGGTTCCAGCGTTCATAGGAGTGGAAATCGGGTTGCATTCGGACATTCCGAAGTTTTCTAGCAGATCTTTGATGTATCCCTTTTGGTGGATCTGTATGGTGTCGCCTTCGCGTTGAAATTCAATCCCGAGGCAACATTTGACATCTCCGAGATCGTTGATTTCGAAAAACTTGGCCAGACGACGGCTAATTCTGTCGATTGAGTCAGTCCTGCGGGCGGCGATTAATATGTCGTCGACGTAAGTCGCTACAATCGTTGAATCTTCCCCTCGACCAATCCGATATACGCAGGGATCGGCGTTGGTCGGCTCAGCTCCCATTTTTTTCAGTTTTTCGTCAAGTTTTTTATGCCAGGCCCGACCTGCTTGACGTAGGCCGTATAGCGCCTTTTTCAGGTGAAATACCTTATCGTCTGACTTCATGTCTTTAAGCATTCTTGTGGCTTTTCTTTTAATGTTGGCGTCGGATTCATCTCGAGCGATTTCCTCTAAGGCCTCTTCAAAATATTCGGGGATATTCATGTATACCTCTTCCTCGAGAGTTCCATTGAGATACGCCGTAGTTATGTCGAATTGACGAATTTTCATCCCGTATTGAGCTGCGAGGGCGGTAACGAGTCGAATCGAACTCAAGCGCGCCACGGGAGCGAAGGATTCGTAGAAGTCGACTCCAGGCTTTTGCGTGAAGCCTTGAGTGACAATTCGTGCTTTCCTCCTTTTGAGAGTCTTATCGGGATTGTATTTGTTCCGTAGAACGAATCGGCCTCCGATAGTCGACTTGCACGTTGGTTTGTTGACGACGTTCCACGTGTCGTTTTTTATTATCGATCTTACTTCTTCGGCCATGGTGGTTTTCCACTCGTCCCTGGCATTTCCCGACATTGCGCTTTTCACTGGTATTTCGGCTGTGCATGCCGTCTCCGGCCCGCTGTCCGACGATTCGTCTCCGCCGAGTTCTTCATTGTGATGCTCGGCCTCGTCTTGTTCCATGTTGATTTCGTTTTCTTCCGGGACTCTCGTGATAGCGGGGTGAAACAGTTTTCGTGGTCTTCCCCTGCGTCCTGAACGAATGATGCGTGGCCTTCCCCTGCCACGTCTCGGGGTTTCGTTTTGTTGGTTGTCGATCTCCTCTGTCGTTGCATCGTCCGTTGGTGGATGTGGGTCCTCGATGATGGTTTCGTGTCGGGTTGCCTTTTCCGTGTCCTTATCTCGAGTTGTCATATTCGCGGGTCGAAAATCTTGGAGATCTCTTGCAGTTCTTGTGGATGTGGATTTTTCTAGAAATTTAACGTCTCGTGAGATTTCTATTCTCCTTTTGACGGGCGTCCAGATTCTGTACCCTTTGGCTTGATCAGCGTAGCCGACGAATGTTCCTTCGTTCGAGCGATGTTCGAACTTACCCTTTTGTTGATTTGTGTTTAGATAGAGAACCTTGCTCCCAAACTCGCGAAAATGAGTCAAGTCGGGCTTCCTCCCGTGCCATGCCTGATATGGCGTCGTTTTCGCCAAACTTCTGGTTGGGCATCGGTTCCGAATGTAGTTCGACGTCGATACTGCTTCCGCCCAGAATGATGCCGGTAGCCTTGATTGTATGAGGAGACACCTGGCCATTTCTACCAATGTTCTGTTCTTCCTTTCGGCTAAACCGTTCTGCTCCGGGTTCCTCGGTACGGTCATTCTTCGTTGGATGCCGTGTGCGCGTAGGAAGTCGTCGAATTCCTTGTTGGAATATTCGCGTCCGTTGTCGCTCTGTAGGTACTTTATTTTGCGCCCGATGAGGTTCTCCGCCATTGCTTTATACTCTTGGAATGCTTGAAAACCCTCGTTTTTTCTGCGAAGGAAGCGTACTTCGCACCACCTGGTAGCTTCATCGATGAAGGTGACGAAGTACAGGGACCTACGGTTGGACTCTGCTCTCATGGGGCCGCATACGTCCGTATGGATGATTTCTAGTGGTGCGGTCCGTTTCGTATCGCTCTTCGGGAATGGAGCGCGCGTCATCTTGCCCTTGGCGCATATATCACATGTAATGTTTCCCGACAGTCTTACCTTTTCGAGACCTTTTACCATCTCTTTGTTTTTCGCCTTGCGTAGGTCGTCGACGTTCAGGTGACCCAGCCGACGATGCCATAGCTCGAGTTCGGTTATTTCATTTTCCGTACCGTGTTCAGGGGTGAAGTTCGCGCTACACTCGTCTATCAACTTGTCTTGTACGAAGTATAGGCCGCCGACTCGTTCGGCTGTGAGAATGACGTTGTCTTGTCTGTCGAGGATAGAGGCGCGGCATTTGTCGAAGACCACCTTCATTCCGCGGTCGGTGATCTTACCTACGGACAAGAGATTTGAGCGTAGGTCTGGAACGAACAAGGTGTCCTCAAGTTTGACTTTTCGGTTGCGATCCTTGACCTGGGTTAATATTGCAACGGTCCCTTTTCCATTCACGCTCGTCGACGTGTTGCTTGCTAGATTCAGCCGTCCGTGATTTGATTGTTCCATTTTTGCGAACTTGAGTGGGTTGTTGCACAAGTGAGACGTACATCCGCTATCTAGGCACCACTGATCGTCGCGTGACCCTTCGACGCGCAATGCCTTGGCACCGTGTGATGCCGCGTACAGTGTCATGTCTCCGACGGATTTCGCGTATTGCCGAGCGTTTCCGTAGCCTCACCTGCACTCGGAGGCCTTGTGCCCGATCTTGTTGCACTTGTAACAGCGAATCTTGGGTGACGATTCGTTGTCGTCGTCTTTGACGTTTTGGTCTGCGTACGCTTGACTTTTGTTTCGGTCATAGAATCGTTTTGCAAACCCTTTCCCGACTGCCAGGGCGTTCTGCGCTTCCGTTCGATCCTTTCCGCGTGCGTCGTGCTCCTCGATTATTTTAATTTTCAGCGCCTCCGGCACGGGGAGATCGTCACGGGATTCGATCGCACATTGGAAGGTCTCGAACGATGGAGGGAGGCTGTACAATAACAGAATCGAAAGTAAATCTGCGTTTATGTTCACCTCCATGGCTTCGAGCTTATCCACTACGTCGAAGAATGCCTTGATGTGTTCGCGCACGTCGTCGCCGTCTTGCATCCTTCTCAGCACGAGCCGTTTTAGTAGCGTGGCTTTCCTCGCTGGTCCTTTTGATTCGTACAGTCGTTCCAGTTTCTGCCATAGTTCGTGTGAGGTTGTACAGTTCTTCACCTGCTTCAATTCGGCAGGGCTTATTCCCAATAAAATTTCCGATGATGCCTTCTCGTCGTTTCGTCGCCATTTCACGTCGGCTTCAATGGACGCGGGGTCGTTCGCCGCAGCGGCTGGCCGAAGCTCTTCGCCGTTCACGTATCCCCACCAGTCGGACTTGATTAGCAACGCACGCATGTGTATTTTCCATGTGTCGTAGTTGTTGCTAGTCAGAGTCTCGATCTTGGTAATGCCCGACGTTGCGCTCATTTTTCACGACACTGAATATCGCAACGCGTTGATTGCGGTTCGCACGTTTCGTCGCACTTCTCACTTTTACACCTTTTTACTGGTCTACCGCGATGCCTGGGCCCATAACCTATTGGAGAGGTCGTGGGTAGACTCGATGAGAAAAGGAGATGCTACCGTATAACACCGTTGAATTATTTTTATTGAACAAGAGCATTGGAATAGACGAAGCGAAACGTCTGCACGTTCGCAGGGTCCGAGGGGGAATAACAAGAAGGCGAGGTATCCTCGCAACGTAACATACGCGCAACATAAGAAACGCGATAAGATGACCAATCCGTATCAGGGCTGGTCGCTAAGGGCTCGCTTGTTATGGACAGCGTTCCCGTTTCTCCGCGTCGTTGCCGAGCGCGGGTCGTACGATGTCGTGCATCTCCCACAGGTCTCTTACTTACTGTCAAATAGAAACTGTACATGTTCTAACTCAAAAAAATGTTCAATTTTTTTGCAAATCAAAGTCTATGGGAAGCTAGACTACACGCCGATTCGCAACTCCCGCGGCAACCTTTCTGTAACACACCGCCACATCTCCGCCACCTTGACGATAAATGAATTTAACAAAAATTGTTTTGTATACTTTAATATACTATTAAAGTATTCCTGCAGTTTGATAAAAGTAGAACAATTATTTCTTACTTTAAAAAATCCCTGAAAATTTCTTACATTTTTGCCGTCGAATTGTATTTCCCGCCTTAAGGGAGACTTTGTTCTTGGAGTGCCATATTTCAGGTGTTTACATTTTATTTTTTTTAAAGGAAACGAGTAAAGCTTTTTGAGTGCGGGTTTTTTCTTGCTTTTATTCATGATATACAGAACGATAAAAAAAAATTTTTTGAAAGAAAAAAACCAAAATGGCGGCCGCTGCAGCTCCGCGAAAACGGGTCGTCAAATCGCGGGAGGTAAACGGCCGACATCACTGCCCCCTCTTTGTTGATCTGAAACACAAATTCAAAGCATATTATCAATTTGTGACCCTTTGGTCATGGAATGACGGATGGGTTTTTCGTTTAGTACAAATTTCGAAAAATGGCGGCAATTTTAAAAAAATCGAATTTTCGCGTTTTTTTCGCATAAAAAGATAAATAATAAATGCAAAAATGTATCTATCGAAAAAACGATCCGTCATTCCGTGAAGACATATTTTCTAAGTATGCTCTCCAAATTTCAGGTCGATATGTTAATTACAGCGGTCAGGAGAATGTCAGCCATTTTTTAAAACGTGTTTTCGAGAAAATCGCTTTTGAAGTTTTATAATGTGTTTACACAAATGTGTTTATAATTACCGCTAATCGGCAATGCCTGGTCCATAGAGGCATCCCTCCTCTTCTTCTAGCTGCTCATGTTGAGCCGCTAACATCTCCTGCTGCTCAATCCGGACCTTTTTTGCTGCGTCGGTCACCTGCCTCTCCGCGCGCTCGATTCTTGCTTTATCCCGTGAATGGACCCAGCTCTCGGCGAATGTGCCAATCCGGACACTCATGAGATCCATGGCAATTAACAATGATTACTCACCTTCGCTGAAGATAATCGCTGCTAATTCCGTGGCAATATTGACCACATCTGCGCCGGAATGAAGATGTTTGGGCGCACGCATCCAAATCATATTATTAAGTGACTCATTACTGTTTTGAGTATGAGCACCCAAACATCTTTCGAGCAAATCGTCCGACGACAAGTCTTTGTAAATTGGCTCGATGGCCTTCAGAACAGTGTCACTAAGAGGAGCCTTGTGCTTATATAAAGACAAAGTATCCGACGCTTCAGCTTTACGCCACGTACACCAGCTGTTTTCTCCTGGTGGAAACTTCTCATGCTGGGGTTTTTTATCCGTGGAGCTCTTGTGGTAATACGTGGCCCATATCGCGTCCTTCATGGCTTGCACAGAATGTGAATTTCGGCGGATAGCAAGGCCATAGTATTTAGTGAGTTCTCCGATCGCTTTATCTGTGAGTTTGCCTGCCCCTTTTCCTCCGAGTCCCTTGGTTCCTTTTTTCATATTTCTCAATCTCGTTCCCATTCTTTTTTCGACGTGACCAATACATTCTTTTTTTTGACAGTAACGTCATCATAGGGATTGGCTTCAAGCAATCCCTTAAACGTTTTACTGTCACCATCCCCGACGTCAGTGACGTATTTGACTCCGTGCAGTTCTACCGATCGGAGAAACATTTCGGTGATTCCGTCGGTTTCCATCTTTCCTGCGGAACCGACATGGTTTGCGGTGCAAGTTTCCACGTGTGTTTCCTTCCATTCATCGTAACCAGCAGGATCTTCATCTTTTTTTTCTCCCAAAAGCTGCAAGATTGGCAAAACTTCGATTTGACCATGGCGTCGACAACTTTTTTGGTGTGGTATCCAATGAGACTAGTCACGCCAATGAGAGATGAAAACACTGTCTTTTTCCACATGTCATCTCCTGAAACGATGAAGTGATCTTCCTGTAGTCCTCGAGAAACGTTTTCTTTCTTCTCCTCTGCTACAGCTTTCTTCAGAACCATGTCGTAAACCGATTTCGTCGCGATTCGTATATTTTCTACACAAGCGTAATATATTGTGGTCGTCATCCCGCTGCAAATGTCCATCATTCCACAAAACCTGCTCAAACCGTTTACTCCGAGGCCTAATAAACGGAAAACAAACACGATTCGGCGATTTATTTCGTAAGCTTTACTGGACACGAAGTAACACTTCGAAGTAAAGCTTTACTGGACACGAAGTAACACTTTTTCCCCGCACTCGCATTTTAAATTCTGTTTGAAACCGATGCCTCGTCGATCACGCATGGAAAAAGCGATTCATCCGTTGCACTCTTTACACAAAACGTTATCGGATAAAAAGTTAAAAACTAATACGAAGTTCAAAAAGCAGTACACTGAATCAACACTTAGTTCATAACTTCCCAATTTGCCACTTTGTAAAATTTTCTGCGCTGGAGTGCTTGTGAACGACTTGCTCTTTTCAAATTCCCAACGATTAGGGGGTTGCGGATGCGATCTTTTGCGCCCGTACTGTTTCGGATGATCTTTTGCACCCTTTCGAGGCATATTGCGCACAAATTTTCGATAAATTACTTGAAAATAACGAAAAACAAAAAACACAGACGCTACGATGTTTTCGCTTTCAATGCCGAAGCCAGACTGAAATAACGGTTGCAAAATCGATAAAGGAGAAAGTAGGGACCCTATTCAAAGGTTTCTAAGCGTAAAAGGCTCTGTATACCTGCGTGAGACGCGCTGAGACCTCCAGGAACCCAGCTAGCCGGGCGCCCCGCTGAGACGGTCAGAGCGCGCTGACGGTGTCAACTTCAAACGCGTTTAAAATATCGTAAACGTTCGAAATCCGGGAAACGCTTCGACAGATTTATTTCTACTTACATGTAGATTAAGAATCCGTAATAAAAAAAATTGATTTTTTGAAAATTTCAAGTCAAAGTCTCCCTTAAACATGAATGAAAGTCAGTTACATCAACTCTGATCGGTCTTACATCGGATCCATGTTTTGCGTATATCTATATTTAGGGCTTTGGAGCACCTCAGCGCCATCCTAACTCGACACCGTTGTTGGGGACGAATTGAGAGGCCGAGTGTGGCCTTGGCCATGGACGGCGGTTGCGGGGGCGGGATCTCTGTCTGTCTCACCCACGAACCAAGAAGACTAGAGGTAAGGAGTACGAACGAAGTGTCGAAGAAACGTCCATGGAAATCCAGATGAGAAGGGTGGCGCTGCTCTCCTGCCGAACCGAATTGAAGTCAGCAAAAATATGCAGAAAGCACCCATTGCCACTTCATAAGGAGTGATAATTTAATCAAATTGATTGTAAAACCAGTGCCGTATGATATGCAAACAGCACCCTTTACTTCTTCATATGGAACGGTAATTTGATCAAATTAATTGTAAAACCAGTTGGTGAAGAAAATTTCTATATAGATAGATAGAATTCTTATATAGAGAATATAGATTGTTTTGGAGAATAATAACGAAATACAGAAATTTAGTCAATGTTTTTTTTTTCGTTGCGGAAGCAGTGACAGACAAAATTTATTTATAGACAAAAGAAAATTCATAAGAATTTTGAATTCAGACAAAACTTTTACAAATTATCACACATCATGATACGCTGTACAGATAAAGAATAATAATGAAATACAGAAGTTAAGACGATGTTTTTTTTCGCCGCGGAAGCAGCAACAAAACAAAATTTATTTATTGGCACAAGAAAATTTATAATTTTGAATCCAGACAAAACTTCTACAAATTATCATCAATTATGATACACAGATAATGAACAATAAGGAAATACAGAAATTAAGTCAATGTTTTTTTTCGTTGCGGAAGCAATAACAAACAACATTTTTTTATTGCCACAAGAAAATTCTTAATTTTGAAACCAGACAAAACTTTTACAAATTATCACAAATTATAATACACAGAAAAAGAATAATAAGGAAGACACAAATTAAGCCAATGTTTTTCTTCCGTCGGGAAGCCGTAATAAACAAAATTCATATATAGACATAAGAAAATTCGTAAGATTTTTTAATCTAGATAAAACTTCTACAAATTATCACACATTATGGTAGGCTGTACAGATAAAGAATAATGACGAAATACACAAATTAAGCCAGTGTTTTTTTTCGTTGCGGAAGCAGTAACAAACAAGATTTATTTCTAGATACACGAAATTCATGACAATTTTGAATCCAGACAAAACTTTCACAAATGATCACACATTATAATACACTGTGCAGATAAATCATAATAACGAAATACAGAAATTAATTCAATAGGCTTTTCTTCTTTGCGGAAGCACTAACAAACAAAATTCATTTATAGACACAAGAAAATTCATAAGAATTTTTAATCCAGACAAAACTGTTACAAATTATCACACATATTCACATGTTGTGATACACTGTACAGATAAATCGATCTTATAATTTTTATTTTTTCCTACTGTCTTCAGTTTTTATTTTCCTTGCATTACGATTTTCGTTGACCGATCGCGCTAGAAAATGTCCTCTCATGACGAGATCATATTTTATCACTCTCACAAAATTCATAAAAATTTGGTATCTAGTCAAAACATCTACAAATTCTCACACATTATATGATACGCTGTACAGAGAAAGAATAATAATGAAATGCAGAAATTAAGTCAATGTGTTTTTTTTCGTCGCGGAAGCAGTAACAAACAACATTTATTTCTAGATACAAGCAAAATCTTGAGAATTTTAAATCCAGACAAAACTTTCACAAATGATCACATATCGTATTTACACACTATAATACGCTGTATAGATAAAGAATAATAACAAAATACCGAAATTAAGTCAATATGTTGTTTTCGTTGCGAAAGCAGTAACTAACAAAATGCATTTATATACACAAGAAAGTTGATAAGAATTTTGAAGCACGACAAAAGTTTCTCGAATTATCATACATCATATTCACACCGATGATACATGGTACAGATAGAGAATAATAACGAAATACAGAAATGAAGACAATTTTTTTTTCGTTGCGGAACCATAGTCACTAACAAAATGCATTTATAGACACAAGAAAATTGATAAGAATTTTGGCATCACGACAAAAGTTTTACAAATTATCACACATCATATTCACACTGATGATACGCTGTACAGATAGAGAATAATACCGAAATACAGAAATTAAGACAATATGTTTTCTTTTCGTTGCGGAAGCAGTAACAAACGAATCCTATTTATAAACACGAGAAAATACATAACACTCGTTTGATCATTTTCGCCGCAGATCACGATAAATATATTTTATACCGAGACACAATTATTTTTTATTAATCGCGAAATTCGTTAGTCCGCACCACGAGACCGTGGGTCACAGAGATGTAGTGCTCAGTTCCGCCGCAGGCGTCACTAGTGTTCCCCAGAGCCCATAATATATAATAATACGAAACTGCATAAGGTCCGCGCTCCGCCTCAACGACCAATCACAAACGCCCAATAGCCGGCGCGGTAACCACCAGTGGCCAGGCTGGCAACTAGCCAGCCAAAATGGTCGAAGAAGAAGAAGAAGACCAATCACAAAACTGGGGTGATCGTGTTTCTCTCTCGTACTCACTTGGAACAGTCATGGTGCGTTCTCTTTCGCACACCCGAACGATAATACACCCACGTGGGGATTCCTTCTATTATAACATATAATAATATTGTGTACATATATATAATAAATAAAATATAAATAATAATGAAACATCTCGTGTTGTTTTATTCACATGGGCTTATTATATAATAAGCACATCAGATATAATAATTATACAATGAGTACAACACGAGTTATTTTATTATGGAAACTTATTATTTGACTGATATGTTTTAAAATATTGCTAATTATAATGAAACGCGAATAAAGCGATAAACCTACCGTAATGTATCTCGTAACGTATTTATTATTCGGATGCGCGTTACTTTGTTTTCCTGTACAATAATAATAATAACATGTATACATGCAAGAAACCGGGCGAATGCGGGAATGTTGGCTCTACATGCTGGGGTTGTCCTTTCAACACGTGCTTATTAAATGTATACCCATAAAAAACTCATTATTTGCTAGTTACGTAAAAAAAATGAAGCCAAGCGCAGCAATCACTTAAATATGAGAAGATTGTATTTATTGGCAAATGATCGTGTGGCGAAGTTGGTAGATCTCTAGATTACTGTATTAAAGGTCTTTAGTTCGAGCCTCGGTAGTTTTAATTTTTTTTCTTTTGCATTTGTACAGGTATATGGTTGTACGAGCGAATTGAAGCAATTTTAACCAATCAAAGAACACGTCCAATTCCAAAAGAACTCTAACAAAAATAATATGGAAGAATATATTTTTTAATTTACTGCAATCAATAGTTGAAATTTGTTTTATAATTCCTACCTAAAGTGTTTACTGTTTTCCTTTATCTCATTGACTCGCGAGGAGTCATCTTCATTATTATACACATAGTTCGATAGCTGCTGTGCTGGTGTACACGATAGATATATTTGGGTTTGACAGGCACAAACAATTTTGCCGCCATAACCTGGTCAGTTTCACCTTATGCAGTTTTGTATTACTATATATTATGGGCTCTGGGGAACACTATTGACGCCTGCGGCGGAACTGAGCATTACATCACTGCGACCGATTGAAAGAACTGTTTGAGGCGGGAGTGTCGACTCCTTCTCTCTAGTCTCCTTGGTAAAACCGTCGGTGTTGCCAACTTAGCGATTTTCCCGCTAGATATGGTAGTTTTGCAAGGTTGTTGGTGGGGCAATTGAGCTGTTTAGCGGTTAGCGAGAAATTTGGCGGCTTCACAGTAATTTTACGGCGGTTTCAACTGGAAATTTGGTGATTTCAACATTACCTCATATGTTCAGGAAACAAATCGAATTTCAGACAAAATGACAGACTAAAGACGGATAAACTGAATTAAAGTTGTAGTAATGGTGGTTTTGTAAGAATGTTGGTGAATTTTTTTTCTGTTTAGCGGTTGGCGAGAAATTCGGTGGGTTTTGAGTATTTTTGACAGTTTTAGTGAAAAATTTGGTAGTTTTACGATATTTTCCCTTTTCAGTGAAAAATTTGAATCGAATAATCGTGCTAGATGAGATATTTTGCGAAGGGATATTTTTTGGGGGTACTTTAATCCGGGATTTGAACAAAGAATCTTTTAGAATACGATCAAAACTTCTTTCTGAAAATTAGCTGTGTATTTTCTATTCAACTAAAAATTCAACATCACTTATAATATTTCATATAAAAAACGATGAACAAAAACATTAAAGAATACAACATAATCTCCTAGCCTTTAAAATATAAATCTGTTAACTCGCACTCGCTTATTGGCGCATGTAAACACGGCCCCGTACAACTTGTCGCCAGTGTGTACGCTTCCTTTGTACCTATGTTCCGTACAATCTCGGGTGGAAGTATGTAGTCGTGACAACATTTGCCGTTTCGTTTCAATCCGAAACGTACAGCCAAAATACGATTTGTCATTTCGACTGACATTTTGTTTCATGTTTTATTTTTCACGAGATTTAATTGACTAAAGATGTGTCCGACTTTGCGTTACAGTGTGGCAATATCAATATTGACAGTACGAAGTCAACCAATTCTTTGAACGGATTACATCCTGATGCATCCCTATATCCGTTCACCTCGTGCCAAAACGCGACAGTATCCGTTTTGTTTGTCCAATCAATTAAGTTGATTTTCATAAGCTGTGATTCGATCGCATCGATGTCTTTCGATCGGCCCAAGTATTCAAGTAACGGTTGAGCCGGCTCTTTTACCGCCTTCAGCACGTTACCTACAGATACAAGCGAATTTTTTTTCAACACGAGTGCATTCTCGGGCAATGTTGCTTCAGTTGCTTGATCAAGTGTAAGAGAAATGTCCTACATCTTTCGCGGACACCTTGTTCGTTGTTCACAGTCAATTTTCTGTCTTTTTTGAGCTGCTCTATTTTTTGTTCAAAAGCATAACCCAAATACGGCTTTGGGTCGACATAATCATCGATCGGCATCTGTAGAGGATCTACTCTGCATGTTGGGAGCAAGAGTTCTCTCGATATTCCTTGGATCAGAAGTGTAAGATCTTCCAATAGTTGGACATGATCGTTTTTCTCGCTCTGAACGATTGTTCATTCACGGCTTGGATTAGGAATAAAATCGGCTTCAAGAAATGTAAATACAACATGTTTCCCTCGTCGCAATACATATTATACAGTATCTCTGCGGTATAGCATTTCTCGTCGCGCCTCGTGAAATCGAAATGAGTTTTCAACTCGAGCCACTGATGCAACGTCCTATCAACAGCAGCTTCTATTGATAACCACCTTGTATTAGAAAACTGCAGTATCTTGAGAGGTTTTTCTCCACAGTTTATAGTTTCGTACAACTGCGTGCATTTTAATTGGCGCAAAGCTGACTTCGAAAACCAATTATATGTGTCGTGAATTAAAAACTCAAGGCTCCGTGGGAGCGTATCGGTCATCGACTGGGAAACGGCAAGTTGTAACGAGTGGCAAAGACACTTGATCAAAATTAACGACGGTACTTCGGCTTTTAATTTGCCATAAATGCCATTATTTACCCCGACCATTACCGATGCATTGTCGGTGCCGGTTGCCATCAAATTCGCAATAGTCAACCCCATTTCCGCGATCGCGTTTTTACAGCCCTAACGATACTCTCAGCATTGCACTCTTTTAACTTCGCCAACGTTAAAAAAGTCGAGATCGTTTTTCCATATTTTTGGCTATAGTAAATTATCCCGATGCCCAATAGCTTGTTTATGGATATATCGTTTGACTCATCTAACAATAGACTATATTTTCCGTTGTGAATATCGCTTATCAAATCATCTTTGAAGTGAGGACCCAGTACGTTTTTTATGATATTCGCACATTTTGTGCGATGCATTTGCATCTTTGTTGCTGGCTCGCTGTCGTTGAAATTCTTTTTGCACATCTGACCCAGGTGATCACAAGCAGCAATTGCGCTATGTGCACATACGAAAAGGGCCATCGATGCTTCGGCTGTTGATGAGCTTCGCGATTGTTCGACGAAGGATAACTTCGTTTGCCGTTGTGTTGAGAAGGGCACTGCTGCTTGCAGGTGCTTCTTTGTTTTGCCGTGGTTTATCAGGTCCGCATACTTCGCCATTAAATCACACTTGGAAAACTTGCAGTATGCCTTTGTATCGTTGCCCGGTACCTATGTTGCATAATATTCGTGCCGTTATAAAATCTAAATCCTAAATGCAAGAAATTTTTGTCGAGAGGCTGCCGGCTCATTCGCACTTCAGAACCTGGTACCTGAACGATCCAATTGTGTATCTGCGTGTCCGCGAGCCAAGCTTTCCGGAATTTTTGCGTATATTGCTTTTCCTTAGAAACTTTACCCATCTTGATATGGATTCGAAAGGGTTTAAAAGGGTGAGCGGAGCATTGAGCATTCGAATGAAATCTCGCGCCGGAGTACTTTCTCGACTCTCGCCTCAACCCACCCAGGCAGCATGAATGTCCAATTGACGTCGATAAGTTACCGTTGTCAGGTTACCTTTAAGACATGACCGTAAGATAACTATTCGACATCTTTCAAATGACATCCCGTATAATGCTGCCGTAAAGTTACCTTTTTTATGATATCTTTTGGCGATGAAAATGGATCTCTAAAAGGCATCCGAAAAAATTATCCAATTGATGACTTTTTAAGTTATCAAAAAGTTATCTATTTATGGCTATCTATTGTATCTAGTTCAACGTTGTCCAAAGGATATCATAAAAACGAATTACAATAGGCGTCTTTTTCATGACATCTTTCAGATATCGGTAATATGCTGTCTTAAAAGATATTTGGTATTGGTGGGAAGTAGTACAAAGTTATCCAAATGTTGTCCTAAAGATGACATCCAACGGATCAGATTTGTCATAGTGCGAATATAATGTGTCACCGTTTCATTTTACCGGCAAAAAATTCCGTGTAACAATAATTAATCGAATAGACACAGCGGTTGAAATATTATATACGTGAGTGCCTTTTATCTTATTATTCTTTTCGCCTCTGTGAGTACATACATATATTTAATGTACTGTGTTTTTATTCTAAAAGCGTACGTCTGCTTTTTAGGTTATGCAAGGGATCGTTTGAAGTAGGTATACTTCGAATATCGACTACAAAGTTCGAGTAAGTACAATATTCTCTTTTATAGTTTGTATTTCTATGCATTTTGTCCTATTTCTATGCAAATTCGTTGAGGCACATATCGAAGCACTCGTCAAACCTAACCTCCGCTGTCACTAATTTTACTAAGATGCATGTGCCTTAAAAAGCCCTAAGGACCGTAATTCAGGGTTGTCGTTTCGCATGGCCGAATCGTTGAAAAATAGCTGCTTTCCAAATATATGTGTTTGGTACATATATATATTTAATTTAGTTCCATTCTTTTCTAATAGCATATGTTCGTTTTTTAGATATTCAAGGGATTGTTTGGAGGTGACGTTGTTATTGGCAGAGGACTTCAACATTATGTAAGCATACTTTTTTCTACTTTATATTTTCATGCATTCAAATATATTACAAAAGTTTGGAAGATAGTTTATCTATATAAAAATTATGGGTCCACCGCTGAAGCCTTTTCTCGAAATGTCACAAAGACAGTAAAGGCGGAGAGCATCTATTGCGTTAGAAAGTGACATGAATTTAGTATATCGTGTAAATGAAAAATCCGAATGCTGCTGTATCTCTACTCCTGTCGATGTTCGCTATCAGACCGATCGGTTCTTTTCGATATTTTGTGAAGTAGTTCACTGTACAGTAGCCGTCACACGTTTAATAATATATTATTGATAATATTTGTTAATTTTGTTTTTCAGATGTAAGAAGCGTTTTTGCTGACGCAAAGTTAACGGAGATCGAAGCTCGCATTGCCGACTGACTTTGATGTTGGGGGACCGCATAAAAGCGGCACACATTGCGACCACCAAAAGGCGTGATCGTAACAGCAAAGTCCAATAACTACTGTACCACAACTTTTTAAGCATTTGAATATTAAATTAATTTTTATAACATTAAATTATATTTCAATTATAATGAATTAGTTGATGCTTTATTTATAAATACCAAGGCCACTTCGAAACCGGCATAAAAATATCTCATCAATTTCTTTATTATAAAAATTAACTTATTAACAGTCTGGAATATTTAATATAGCTTAATATAACCCATTTTTAATTATTGCATGGTAAGCATAGTTGATGAAATTTTTTTTTGCAACACGAACGAGCATATGTATACGCACGTTCGTATTGAAAGTAACAAAAAATGTGATTATCTATGCTTATCATATAACAATTGAAAATCGGTAATATTGAGCTAAATTTAATTTTCTAGACTATTAATAAGTTGAATTTTATATATTTATATATATATCCATTATGGCCAATAAATAGATATCCTTTCGATAGTACTTTTCGATGCCGTTTAGATGTCGTTTTGTCAACCTTATTCGGATGCCTATCGGACGACTTTCAGATGGCAGTGGTGTCTTGGCATTTTCGTGCCTTTAAGAGGATATCTTTCGGATATATCGATTTGGTGACTTTACGCTAACTTACCGACAACCGATAAGAGTTAACCTTTTGTTGACACTTTGTTAACCATTAAAAGTTGCCGTATAGTTAACTATCGGACACGAATAAGTTATCTGCCAAGCGGACATAAGTGATACGTTTTGTAATACAAAACGGCGTCTTTTTGGACAACCAAAAAGATATCCGTATCCGTTTCGCATATCTTTTGGATGCCATATGGATAACATTTTGCTACCTGGGCACCCAGGCAGCATGAATGTCCAATTGACGTCGATAAGTTACCATTGTCAGGTTACCTTTAAGACATGACCGTAAGATGACTATTCGACAACTTTCAAATGACATCCCGTATAATGCTGCCGTAAAGTTACCTTTTTTATGATATCGTTTGGCGATGAAAATGGATGTCTAAAAGGCATCCGAAAATATTATCCAATTGATGACTTTTTCAGTTATCAAAAAGTTATCTATTTATTGTTATCTATTGTATCTAGTTCAACGTTGTCCAAAGGATATCATAAAAACGAATTACAATAGACGTCTTTTTCATGACATCTTTCAGATATCGGTAATATGCTGTCTTAAAAGATATTTGGTATTGGTGGGAAATAGTACAAAGTTATCCAAATGTTGTCCTAACGATGACATCCAACGGATCAGATTTGTCATAGTGCGAATATAATGCGTCACCGTTTCATTTTACCGGCAAAAAATTCCGTGTAACAATAATTAATCGAATAGACACAGCGGTTGAAATATTATATACGTGAGTGCCTTTTATCTTATTATTCTTTTTGCCTCTGTGAGTACATACATATTTAATGCACTGTGTTTTTATTCTAAAAGCGTACGTCTGCTTTTTAGGTTATCCAAGGGATCGTTTGAAGTAGGTATACTTCGAGTATCGACTACAAATTTCGAGTAAGTACAATATTCTCTTTTATAGTTTGCATTTCTATGCATTTTGTTCCATTTCTATGCAAATTCGTTGAGGCACATATCGAAGCACTCGTCAAACCTAACCTCTGCTGTGTCACTAATTTTACTAAGATGCATGTGCCGTAAAAAGCCCTAACGACCCTAATTCAGGGTTGTCCATTCGCATTGCCGAATCGTTGAAAAATATCTGCTTTCCAAATATATGTGTTTCGTACATATATATATTTAATTTAGTTCCATTCTTTTCTAATAGCGTATGTTCGTTTTTTAGATATTCAAGGGATCGTTTGGAGGTGACGTTGTTTTCGGCAGAGGACTTGAACATTTAAGTAAGCATACTTTTTTCTACTTTATATTTCCATGCATTCAAATATATTACAAAAGTTTGGAAGATAGTTTATCTATATAAAAATTATGGGTCCACCGCTGAAGCCTTTTCTCGAACTGTCACAAAGACAGCAAAGGCGGAGAGCATCTATTGCGTTAGAAAGTGACATGAATTTAGTATATCGTCTAAATGAAAATCCGAATGCTGCTGTATTGCTACTCCTGTTGATGTTCGCTATCAGACCGTTCGGTTCTTTTCGATACTTTGTGAAGCAGTTCGCTGTACAGTAACCGTCACACGTTTAATAATATATTATTGATAATAATTGTTCATTTTATTTTTCAGATGTAAGAAGCGTTTTTGCTGATGCAAAGTTAAAGGAGATCGAAGCTCGCATTGCCGACTGACTTCGCGGTGGAGGTTTAAAAGCGGCACACATTGCGACCACCAAAGGGTGTGATCGTAACAGCAAAGTCCAATAACGACTGTACCACAACTTTTCAAGCATTTGAACATTAAATTAATTTGTATAACATTAAATTATATTTCACTTATAATGAATTAGTTGATGTTTTATTTATAAATACCAAACCCACTTCGAAACCGGCATAAAATATCTCATCAATTTCTTTATTAGAAAAATTAACTTATTAACAGTCTGGAATATTTAATATAGCTTAATATAACCCATTTTTAATTATTGTATGACAAGCATAGATAATGAAATTTTTTTTTGCAACACGAACGAGCATATATATACGCACGTTCGTATTGAAAGTAACAAAAAATGTGATTATCTATGCTTATCATATAACAATTGAAAATCGGTAATATTGAGCTAAATTAAATTTTCTAGACTATTAATAAGTTGAATTTTTATAAAGAAATCGATAGGATATATATATATATCCATTATGGCCAATAAATAGATATCCTTTCGATAGTACTCTTCGATGCCGTTTAGATGTCGTTTTGTCAACCTTATTCGGATGCCTATCGGACGACTTTCAGATGGCAGTGGTGTCTTGGCATTTTCGTGCCTTTAAGAGGATATCTTTCGGATATGTCGATTTGATGACTTTACGCTAACTTACCGACAACCGATAAGAGTTAACCTTTTGTTGACACTTTGTTAACCATTAAAAGTTGCCGTATAGTTAACTATCGGACGCGAATAAGTTATCTGCCAAGCGGACATAAGTGATACGTTTTGTAATACAAAACGGCGTCTTTTTGGACAACCAAAAAGTTATCCGTATCCGTTTCGCATATCTTTCGGATGTCATATGGATAACATTTTGCTACCTGGGCAGGCAGCATAAATGTCCAATTGACGTCGATAAGTTGCCGTTCTCAGGTTATCTTTAGGATATGACCGTAAGATAACTATTCGACATCTTTCAAATGACATCCCGTATAATGCTGCCGTAAAGTTATCTTTTTTATGATATCTTTCGGCGATGAAAACGGATGTCTAAAAGGTATCCCAAATTATTATCCAATTGGTGACTTTTCTAAGTTATCAAAAAGTTATCGCTTTATGGTTATCTATTGTATCTAGTTGAATGTTGTCCGAAGGATATCATAAAGACGAATTACATAAGACGTCTTTTCCACGACATCTTTCAGATATCGGTAAAATGCTGCCTTTTAAGATATTTGGTATTAGCGGAAACAGTAAAAAGTCATCCAAATGTTGTCCTAAAGATGACATCGAACGGATCACTTTTGTCATAGTGCGAATATAAGTGTGTCATACCGTTTCATTTCGCCGGCAAAAATTCCGTGTAACGATACTTAATCGAGTAAATATAGCTGTTGAAATATATATACGCGAGTGTCTTTCGTTCTATTATTCTTTTTCCCATGCATATATTTAATGTACAGTGTTTTTATTCTAAAAGCGTACGTCTACTTTTTAGGTTAGCCAAGAGATTGTTTGAAGTAGGATATACTTCGAGTATCGGCTTAAAAGTTCGAGTAAGTACAATATTCTACTCTTTTATAGTTTGCTTTCCTATGCACTTTTTATATTTCTATGCAAATTCGTTGAGGCACGTATCAAAGCACTCGTCAAACCTAACCTACGAAGTGCACTGTGTCACCAATTTTACTGTGCCGTAAAAAACCTCGTCCGATCCTAATTCAGGATTGTCGATTTGCATTGCAGAATCGTTAAAAAATAGCTGCTTCCCAGATATGTGTTTAGTACATATACATATTTAATTAATTTCCATTCGATTCTAAAAGCGTATGTTTCCTTTTCAGGATATTCAAGGGATCGTTTGGAGCAGACGTTTTTGGCGGAGGACTTGAAAATTTAAGTAAGTATGCTTTTTTCTACTTTATATTTTCATGTAATTAAATATATTATAAACGTTTAAAAGATAGTTTATCCATATAAAAATGATGGGTCCGCCGCTGAAGCCGTTTCTTGAACTGTCACAAAGACAGTAAAGGCGGAGAGTTTCTATTGCATTAGAAAGTGACCTGAATTCGGTATATCGTGTAGATTTAAATCCTAATGCTGTTGTGCCAAATCCTGCCGAACCTCGCCGATCACCACCAAGAGCTTGCATTGTTCAATAACTGTAGGATATTATATGGATGTCGATTATATCTTCTTATTTTGGGATCACTGAACCAGAAGCATTTAAACGAAAGGCGGTAGCTTTATTAGAATTTACGAACGATACAATAATTAATTCAGCTTGGGCGTACTGTGAACCGAAACTCGTCTTTGCTACGACTGCCCAAAACATGTATCCTTGGAAGGCGTTTCGGTTGTTTAAAAACATCGCCTCTCAGTCATGGCCGGTTTACTTGCACATATATTAACAATATAATCCGGAGATAGAATATCCGATCACTAGGGTGGGATTGATTTCACACCCTACATAACTGATGAGGTATTCCAGAAGTAAAAAAATTTTAAAATGAAAATACAAAATATAATTGTAATTTTTTTCTTCTTATTTAGATCTTCATGTAATTGATCTTTCATTTTTCAGCTGAATGTCGTGATGAGTGGCTGTTTACTAATTTAATTATAAAATTGTATGTTCTAGAGACAAAAAATCCAAGAAATTGGAGGAAAAACAGTCCAAAAGATCGTCAAGCATTCGTTGGACGCTCTCATCGATGACGAATTGACGCAGAGAGTCGTATGGGTTTTTGGGGCGGAGGACAAGCCGAAAATATCGAAATTTCATTTTCCTTGCATTATTATTGGTACGTATAATGTGTGCGCATGTATGAATAGATAGGATATTATTTCAATATTTTGTGAAGTACAGTAGAACCTCGATTATCCGAACTAGTCTCGGTCCCAATTAGTTCGGATAATCAAAAGTTCGGATAATCGAAACGTGGGTTTTTTGGGACGAGATCATAAACAACAATGCTGTTTATGATCTCGTCCCAAAAAAACCCACGTTTCGATTATCTGAACTTTTGATTATCCGAGCTAATTGGGACCGAGACTAGTTCGGATAATCGAGGTTCTACTGTAGTTCGCTGTATAGAAGTCGTCAAACGTTGAATAATATCTTATTGATAATATTTGGTTATTTTCGTTTCCAGATGTCGTAGGAAGCGTTTTTGCTGACGCAAAGTTGAAGGAGATCGAAGCTCGCATCGCCGACTGGCTTCGCCGTGGGGGGACCGCATAAAAGCGGTAAACATCGCAACCACCAAAAGGCGTAATCGCAACAGCGAAGTCCAATGACGATTGTACCATAATTTTTTTAAAATATTTTAACATTAAATTTATGTTTATAACATTTAATTATATTTCACTTATAATTATTAATTGATGTTTTATTTATAATGACCAAGCCCACTTCTCAACCGACATGACAATATCTTATTAATTTCTTTATTATAAAAATTAACTTATTAACAGTCTAGAATATTTAATATAGCTTAATAATATCCATTTTGATTATTATATGGTAAGCATAGTTGATGAAAGTTTTTTTTGCAATCCGAACGAGTATATATATATATATATATATATATATATATATATATATATATATATATACGCAAGTTCATATAGAAAGTAACAAAAAATTTCATCATCTTTGCTTATCATATAATAATTGAAAATCGGCAATATTGAGCTATATTAAATATTCTAGACTATTAACAAGTTAATTTTTATGAAGAAATGGATAGGATATATATATATATATATATATCCATATATGGCCAATAAATAGATAACCTTTCGATAGTACTCTTCGATGCCATTTGGATGTCATTTTGTCAACCTTATTCGGATGCCTATTAGACGACTTTTAGATGGCAGTGGTATCTTGGCATTTTTGTGCCTTTAAGAGGACATCTTTCGGATATATCGATTTGGTGACTTTACGCTAACTTACCGACAACTGATAAGAGTTAACCTTTTGTTGACATTTTGGTAACCATTAAAAGTTGTCGTATAGTTAACTATCGGACACGAATAAGTTATCTGCCAAGCGGACATAAGTGATACGTTTTGTAATACAAAACGGCGTCTTTTTGGACAACCAAAAAGTTATCCGTATCCGTTTCGCATATCTTTCGGATGCCAAATGGATAACATTTTGCTACCTGGGTAATAATCGCGTGAATCACAAACAACGAAGTTAGCCGCAAGTCGATGACGACTTAGAATTTCGATTTTCGATTCACCACTCGAAAAAGCACTTCTCGAAGTGTCTCATGCTCGATTTAATATCCAATAAAAAAAGGATTCCATCGGCATAGCGAGTGTATCCATAGGTCGGTATTGTAGAAATATCTTGTCTTGAGTCGGTATCGCGACCTATACTACCCAGCTAACCAAGTATCGCAAATGTACCGCTCATGTGGAGTGCGCCGTACCGGTACTGTTGCCACCTCGTACGTGCGTACGGTACTGGTACATGACCGATATACCGTACGGTACGCTGTACCGCCAATGTACTAGCACAGTACCGGTACAGTATCGCCACCGTGGAGCCACCGTAGAATGCAGTACGGTGTAACTCCACGGTAGCGATACCTTGGTGGTACGAGTACGCTGGTATCCCGTAGCCGTACATTACCGGTACTGTAGGGTACGGCGTACTCCACATTTGTGGTACGCTGTACTAATGGTACGCTTGGTTAACTGGGTATGACCCAGCTAACCAAGTATCGCAAATGTACCGCTCATGTGGAGTGCGCCGTACCAGTACTGTTACCACCTCGTACGTGCGTACGGTACCGGTACATGACCGGTACGCCGTACGGGACGCTGTACCGCCAATGTACTAGTACACTACCGGTACAGTATCGCCACCGTGGAGCCACCGTAGACTGCAGTACGGTGTAACTCCACGGTAGCGATACCTTGGAGGTACGAGTACGCTGGTATCCCGTAGCCGTACATTACCGGTACTGTAGGGTACGGCGTACTCCACATTTGCGGTACGCTGCACTAATGGTACGCTTGGTTAACTGGGACCCAGTTAACCAAGCGTACCATTAGTACAGCGTACCGCAACTGGGACCCAGTTAACCAAGCGTACCATTAGTACAGCGTACCGCAAATGTGGAGTACGCCGTACCCTACAGTACCGGTAATGTACGGCTACGGGATACCAGCGTACTCGTACCTCCAAGGTATCGCTACCGAGGAGTTACACCGTACTGCAGTCTAGGGTGGCTCCACGGTGGCGATACTGTACCGGTACTGTATTCGTACATTGGCGGTACAGCGTACCGTACGGCATACCGGTCATGTACTAGTACCGTACGCACGTACGAGGTGGTAACAGTACCGGTACGGCGCACTCCACATGAGGGATACATTTACGGTACATGGTTAGCTGGGTATAATAGTACATATTTGCTCTTTTGTTTTATCTCGTTTTGTGCATTTGGCGAAATTGGGTTGCAACTGCACGCTGTTTGTTGTTTGGGTTTCAAACACGCGGTTTCGATTCGGTGTTTTGAATATTGTATTTTTTTAGCAGGAAAAGCAGAAAATTTTGGTGATTTCTGATGGTAAGAGCGAGGACTTTGGTGGTTTTTGGTGGAAAATAACATGGAGGAGTTTAGTGGTTTCTGGCGGCATTTGACGAGGCACCTAGTGGGCTGACGACAATCCGAGTTGGCAACACTGAAGACCGTACTCCGGAACCATGGGGGCTAGAGTGGGAGGAGTCCGATCTCTTATGGAGAGACTTGAAAAAAGTGGCTACAAAAATGTGGTCATACCGGGATGGCGCCACTATTGCTAAAACCTCGAGACACGAGCTGGGTGTGACAGAGACGGAATAAGTAAATAATGAGAAGTGAGCTGTGCATGAGGCAGAATGATACTTGAGAAGTAGACTGCGTGCGAGAGAGATGCAAAATGATATATAGGGCGGCATTCATAGTCAGATCTCAAATGCACTCCAAGATCGTCTTCGCCAAGACGATCTCATTAGACCGCGGCGTTCTTAAGATGCCGTATATTTCATAGTTCCGAAATAAGATGATCTTCGTGAAGACGGCGCTGCTGAAGATGGTCTTATTTGAACGGAAGCCGCATGGAGGCTAGAGTGGAGGAGTCCGATCTCTTATGGAGAGACTTGAAAAAAGTGGCTACAAAAAGTGGACTAACCGGGATGGCGCCACTATCGCTAAAACCTCGAAACACGAGCTGGGTGTGACAGAGACGGAACAAGTAAATAATGAGAAGTGAGCTGTGCATGAGGCAGAATGAAACTTGAGAAGTAGGCTGCGTGCAAGAGAGATGCAAAATGATATATAGCCAGACGCGCGCAAAAGTTACCCCCTCTCTAGCTCTTACGCGCCCATCACACAATCATAGTAATGCGTGTCCGTGAGCGAGCGACGCTCGGACATCTTCGGAAAGAGCCGAGCGCGCCGAAGTTTCCCGACCGCGCCTTCGGCACCTACACCACCATGGACGCCGAGCTCGTTCATGTGCGGCCAAGCCGAAACGAAGGTTTCGAGGGAAAAAGCAATCTGAGCAAGACTCGCGCGTGACGTTACCCGACGGAACGCGCGAGGCTTTTAGATGATTTCAATGCTTATTTAGCTCTTGATTCTCTGCGTTATTGATGTATACAAAAAAAATGTATCGCGCACCCTGATCGCTCATTTTTTTAGTTCATACGTAAATTTAAATATAATAATAAATCCAAATTACAACTTATTTATCTTCTAAAAATTGTTTACGCTTTACTCACACCCGTCCTTATGCCAAATAAATTATAATTCATAAAAGTAAGCGGAAATATATTTATATTCGTATCATTATATTAATTCTCATACTTTCATCAAGCGACAAAGCATTATCCCCAAAAACAAGCCAATCATTCATCCGGCCGCGAATCGTCAGTACCAGAAAGTGCATATTCTACAAGCGATGAGATGGTCCCGTTGGTAACGTTCCTGGCTTCGGTCCGCAGGGGCGCGGGATCGTTCCCCGCGCTCAGTGCTTTTTTTTAAATTATTATTACCATTAATTCTTATTTGATTAGTTATTTTTATTAGTTATCATTATTATTTTAATTAGTTATATTTTAGTGTCGGAAAATTTATCACGCACTCCAATGGCTTATTTTATTACTTTGTACGTTAATTTTAATGTAATAATAAATCTAAATTACAAGTTATTTATCTTCTAAAAAATTCTTTGCGCTTTACTCACACCCGTCCCTATACCAAATAAATTGTAATTCATAAAAGTAAGCGGAAATCTATTTATATTCGCATTATTATATTCCTTCTCATATACTATCATCAAGCGATAAAGCATTATCCCCAAAAACAAGCCAATCATCGATCCGGCCGCGGATCGTAACTTACGAGAATGAATATAATTATAGTCATATTTATAATACGACTATAAATATATTTCCGCTTACTTTTATGAATTACAATTTATTTGGCATAGGGGCGGGTGTGAGTAAAGGGCAAACAGTTTTTTAGAAGATAAAGAAGTTGTAATTTAGATTTATTATTACATCTAAATTAACGTACAAACTAATCAAATAAGCGGCCGGAGTGCGCGATAAAATTTTCGACACTAAAAGATAACTAATAAAAATAACTAATCAAACAAGAATTAATAGTAATAATAATTTAAAACGCTACCAACGGGACCATCCCATCGCTTGTAGAATATGCACTTTCTGGTAAGTACTGACGATTCGCGGCCGGATGGTTGATTGGCTTGTTTTTGGGGATAATTCTTTATCGCTTGATGAAAGTATGAGAATTAATATAATAATACGAATATAAATATATTTCCGCTTACTTTTATTAATTATAATTTATTTGGCATAAGGACGGGTATGAGTAAAGCGTAAACAATTTTTAGAAGATAAATAAGTTGTAATTTGGATTTATTATTATATTTAAATTAACGTATGAACTAAAAAAATGAGCGATCAGGGTGCGCGATACATTTTTTTTGTATACATCAATAACGCAGAGAATCAAGAGCTAAATAACCATTGAAATCATCTAAAAGCCTCGCGCGTTCCGTCGGGTGACGTCACGCGCGAGTCGTGCTTAGATTGCTTTTCCCACGAAACCTTCGTTTCAGCTTGGCCGCACATGAACGAGGTCGGCGTCCATGTGTTGGTGTAGCTGCCGAAGGCGCGGTCGGGAAACTTCGGCGCGCTCGGCTCTTTCCGAAGATGTCCGAGCGTCGCTCGCTCACGGACACGCATTACTATGATTGTGTGATGGGCGCGTAAGAGACTAGAGAGGGGGTAACTTGTGCGCGCGATCTCGCTGCACTGCTTGCTGGGATGCGTATTCGATCCTCTTCCATCTCTCTTACACGACATCGATACTCAGCTTCCGCTCGAGGTTTTAGAGATAGTGGCGCCATCTCGGTTAGTCCACTTTTTGTAGCCACTTTGAAATGCACAGATCGGCCTCCTCCCACTCTAGCCTCCCTGGGAAGCCGTCTTGACAAAGCATTTGCTTGAGACCGTGTTTGTTCGGCGTTCGGGTAATATCGGAAATTTACCGTTGTATCGACCAATCATAGATGAGAACGCGGTTTTACGAGCCGCCATATGTGAAATTTGATAAATGTGAAAGTGAATAAGGTCTCAGCAATTGCTTTGTCTATTGTACTCGAATAATTATTTTTGAATAATAACGAAATCGAAATCCAAAATGACCTCGAAAAGCAAGCATTACACCCCGCTTGAACGGAAATTATTGCTGAATTTTATAAGTGAACAGAAAGACATCATAGAAGCCAAGAAAAGTGATGCATCAACGCTAAAAATGAAAAAAGTCGCGTGGGAGAAAATTACAGAAAAATACAACAATTCGAAAGAAGTTGTACACACGGTAAGTGAAATAATCTTTTACTTCATGAATGTTTTATTTTTAAGTCACGACGAACGCAACAAATTTCCTAATTATACTTGAGTTCGAATTTCCTCAGAGAACAATGGACCAATTGAAAAAAATGTGGATCAATCTCAAGCACATCCAACGAGATGCCTCGACTCAAGAGAAGCAGGCTTGTATGGCAACTGGAGGTGGTCCGCCATTGCCTCCTGCTGAACTCGACCCAGAAGTAGGCATGATCGTTCCTCATTTAATGGATGTGGCACCGACAAATTTTTCATCAAATATATTCGTTGAAGATGAAGAGGGTAATTAAGCTTTTTACTCATCCTACATTACTCGTACCTAGATATAATAGATGGTAACAAATGAATAGATCAACGATGTTTCACAATGTTTCCCTAATTAGTTATATAATTTAAATCCACTAATAAAGACGTACAATTTATAAATTATAAAGACATGATATCTGGCAAAGTAACCAAAATGCGATGTATAATATAGTATATATAAAAAGTGCGTGGTGTTTTTTAGTTGCAGATTACTTGATCAAAGTTATGAAGCAGCGAAATGATGGAAGTGTAACCGATGAAGAGTATTTATATGAAGCTTTATTGATGGAAACTCAAGACGATTGCGAAGGCGAGGACGTGCACGCATCTGGATGTTCAAGTGAAATCAATCAAGGTAAAATAAATAAGTGAAATGATTCACTAGTTACGAATGTTAGTACAAAAGTGCAATCATTTTATAATTACATATAAATGGATAATTTGTATTATTCCAGTAATCCCTGCGCACCGTCCAGAGAAGTACGGAGCGGATATTAAACAACATCCAAGAAAGAAGTTTGTGTCTATCGCGTCATCTGCCAACAGAAAAATATCACGAGAGGCCGAAAAACTGCATAGGATTGCGGCGCTCTGTCAGCAAGACCAACTCTTGTTTCAGATAAAACGAAATCATGAAATGAAGGTTGCAAAAATGACAGAACGTCATTTAAGCAGGATACATGAATTGCAAATCGAAAAATATGAATTCGAATTGAGAAAAGCCAAAGCTAAAGCCGAACTAGCAGAATTTTTACTTGCCAAAGAAAAAAACGATGTATAGGTTTTGTTTTATCGGGTTTAAGGACAATTCAATTAAGTGTTACTAATAAGTTATTTTATCGATTATAATTCAACTGTAGTAAAGATTTGTTTAGGTTCGTGACTAATATATAGATATTAATAATATAACCAAAGCATCTACGATATCCTTAATACTTTCGTTGATTTTATTGGGAACTTTATAAAAGTTTGTTACAATATTATAATTTGTTCTGATATACGGTTATAAAATAAATATATATATATATATATATATATATATATATATATATATATACATCAGAACAATATATGTTTTCACACATTATTGGATTGCGTCATAATACCGGATGCAATAACATAATTCATAGCCCAGACAAAATATATTTATTATTTTTGCAATCGTCTGCAAATTATACATTCTTGAAGTTAAAAAATCTATTATACTTGGCATCGCGTAACGCTCGCGAAGAGCGCGAGTGCGAGAAAGAGCGCTGAGAAGCAGAAACTGATTTTTCTTCCTGACGCTTCGTATAACGAGAATAATACCATTTAAATCATGCTCTCTAATGGAAGAATTTACCGATCGAACAACTGATCTACACGTTTAACTTCTTTCTTTTATTGAAAGAGCCGCTCGATTAAAGCTTCTCGAATCAGGAAACCCTCTCTAGGCTGCCAATGTGGGGGTTGACCCTGGATTACTTCTTCCTCGTCGATTGGATCTTCATCCGGAAGAATGTTATCCAGAGTAAGGGATAAATTGTGCAAGACAGCACACGCTACGACTATTGTGGTACTGCATATTAATTTTGTGGCAAGGCCTTTTGATAGGCATGGAAATCTGCGTTTCCATATTCCAAATGTCCTTTCAACGACTTGTCTTGTCCTTTGTTGTACAATGTTGTAGCTATTTGGAATTAAAAAGTTGCAGAATCAATTTTTTTGCATCCATCTTTTAACGATTAAAGTAATCTTTCTCATGTATACCTTCGCTCTGCATCTGTCAGAGGATTTCCCAGGGGTGTAAGCAAAAACGGAAGGCAAGGATATCCAGCATCTCCAACAAGGGCTCCGGTTAGCTGCCCCTCATAATATTTCATATAAAGCCTAGAATTTTGAAAAATTCGGCTGTCGTGCTGGCTTCCGGGCCATTCTGGGACGATATCCAAAAATTCCATGCGCGGACCTACTGCAGCCTGTACGATTAGAATTTTAGATGGTTCTTATTCACAAACAGATATAATCGCAATCCTGTGGACTCCATTAGCAATGTGTATAAAATATACCTGGACATTTAACGAAAAATATCCCTTGCGATTTCTGTAGACTTCTTGAATGTTTTCGAATTTTGTATGTGATAAGCATATGTGAGTGCAGTCGATAGCGCCGTCAATTGCAGGAAGACCGATGCCGTCTCTGTTGGCTCCAAGTTGCCGAAAAAGTTGCCGATTTTCTAATCGAGTTTCTTCTGACATTGGCATTTTAATAACGGTGAACATTTCAGCCGCAATTAACGGTGAACATTTCAGCCGCAAGTAACGTAGAAATCCTAAATATTATCCTTGACACTGTTGATTGTGACACAGATATCAAATCTGCATTGACGAGCTGCACAGAATAATGTATAATTATAAATTTCTTGTTATAACCAGCGAATATAATATTATGAATTATGTTTTGTTAGCACCAAACTAGATGTACAGTTTGCGGAAACAAGACTTTCCTGAAAACTTGCCGTAGCGTAGAATCGCAGACAATTTAACAATTGAAATTCTGGTGAAATTGGTAGTCCACGATTATTAACTTTAAGTAAATTATTTCGGATCCTGGGTAATATCCCATGTATGATGCTATGTTTAGAAAACCGAAAACGTCGTATAAATTCAGTTTCGCCATAGAACTCTAATGAATTCTGGCCGTCTCGTATGTATCGTTTTGGAGTACGCGGGACTTGTTGAACATTTTCTTCTTCAGATGATTCGTCCGAATCCGTATAATCCATGTTATCCGTATTATACAGATTCAGCAAATCGTTGAAATGGGACATTGCAATAATTCGATTGATTCGGTAGTCCAAAATTCCCGATTTACTTATTCACTGCATTTCTAACCTCAATTACCACTTTCACATGTACCACATAACAACTTGTACTCGTTTATTTTATATAATGTCACCACAGTTCAACAATACGAAAACACCGGTTTTGTACATTCCGAATTTCGTTGATTAATTAAGGGCACTTTTTTTGAAAGTCAGTTTGTGCATCTGCATACAGCTTTTGATATGCGAGAGATAAATGAGACGCTGCTTAAGACGACTCGAACCACGTCTTGGTCAAGACCATCTTATTTACGGTCTATTTCTCCAAATAAGCATGTCATAATTGACTATGAAACCTTGCACTATTGAGACATTGCTTATTTTGAACAAGACTGGACTATGAAACTTGGAATAAGCAAGAGTTTTATGAGATGATCTTCGTTAAGACTATCTTATTTGTCGCGTCTTATTTACCGACTATGGACCTACAGCGCTATCTTGAGACACATTCTGAGACCATCTTAGTTGACGATTGTTTTAAGATCTGACTATGAATACCGCCCATAGCCAGACGCGCCCAAAAGTTACCCCCTCTCTAGCCTCTTACGCGCCCATCACACAATCATAGTAGGGCGTGTCCGTGAGCGAGCGACGCTCGGACATCTTCACAAAGAGCCGAGCGCGCCGAAGTTTCCCGACCGCGCCTTCGGCAGCTACACCCATACATGGAAGCTGAGCACGTTCATGTGCGATCAAGCCGAAAGGAAGGCTTCGAGAGAAAAAGCAATCTGAGCACAAGGCTTTTAGATGATTTCAATGCTTATTGATTCTCTTGATTCTCTGCGTTATTGATGCTCTTGATTCTTTGATCTTATTGATGCTCTTGATTTTCTGCGTTATCAATGTATACAAAAAAATGTATCGCGCACCCTGATCGCTCATTTTTTTAGTTTATACGTTAAATTAAATATAATAATAAAGCCAAATTACAACTTATTTATCTTCTAAAAATTGTTTACGCTTGACTCACACCCGTCCTTATGCCAAATAAATTATAATTCATAAAAGTAAGCGGAAATATATTTATATTCGTATTATTATATTAATTCTCATACTTTTATCAAGCGACAAAGCATTATCCCCAAAAACAAGCCAATCATTCATCCGGCCGCGAATCGTCAGTACCAGAAAGTGCATATTCTACAAGCGATGAGATGGTCCCGTTGGTAGTGTTCCTGGCTTCGGTCCGCAGGAGCGCGGGATCGTTCCCCGCGCTCAGTGTTTTTTTTTAAATTATTATTACCATTAATTCTTATTTGATTAGTTATTTTTATTAGTTATCTTTTAGTGTCGAAAAATTTATCACGCACTCCGACCGCTTATTTTATTAGTCTGTACGTTAATTTTAATGTAATAATAAATATAAATTACAAGTTATTTATCTTCTAAAAAATTCTTTGCGCTTTACTCACACCCGTCCCTATACCAAATAAATTGTAATTCATAAAAGTAAGCGGAAATATATTTATATTCGCATTATTATATTCATTCTCATATACTATCATCAAGCGATAAAGCATTATTCCCAAAAACAAGCCAATCATCGATCCGGCCGCGGATCGTAACTTACGAGAATGAATATAATTATAGTCGTATTTATAATACGACTATATCTTTTAGAAGATATAGTCTATTTATCTTTTAGAAGATAAATAAGTTGTAATTTGGAGTCATAATTATATTTAAATTAACGTATAAACTAAAAAATAAGCGATCAAGGTGCGCGATACATTGTTTTGTATACATTGATAACGCAGAGAATCAAGAGCTAAATAAGCATTGAAATCATCTAAAAGCCTCGCGCGTTCCGTCGGGTGACGTCACGCGCGAGTCGTGCTCAGATTGCTTTTTTATTTCCCTCGAAACCTTCGTTTCGGCTTGGCCGCACATGAACGAGCTCGGCGTCCATGTGTTGGTGTAGCTGCCGAAGGCGCGGTCGGGAAACTTCGGCGCGCTCAGCTCTTTCCGAAGAAGTCCGAGCGTCGCTCGCTCACGGACACGCGCTACTATGATTAAGTGATGGGCGCGTAAGAGACTAGAGAGGGGGTAACTTGTGCGCGCGATCTCGCTGCACTGCTTGCTGGGATGCGTATTCGATGCTCTTCCATCCCTCTTACACGACATCGATACTCAGCTTCCTGCTCGAGGTCTTGTGGCGGTCCTGCTAGTTCCACCATCTCACCGCTACGCGGCTACATCGTTCCAGCGTTTCTCACAAGCGGTCGCAGGGGCATGCGTTCCTATATATAAACCGTCTTTCCCCTAGATCCTAACCCCCAGCGCGTCTAGGGTCGGGTACAGTGACACAGCCCTACTGATGAGTCTGTCACTGTACCCGAGACGAAACGCAAACATTCTTTTCCTGCCTTTTCCTACCGTACCGACATTACAGAACCTGGACAAGCAGCGGACAACTACAGGGAGTGGAGAGCCACCGACCGAATCTCTACATTGGTGACCCCGACGTAATATATGAACACGCAACGTCAAAAAAATGGAGTCAGCACATCAACTAGCCGTACGAGCCAATCAACGAGCCAGCCAACGAAAACGAGTACCAGCCAATCACTGAGCCAGCCCAAGGGTCACCACACGAGCAGAGAGCAGCCGCTACACGTGTAGAGTACATCACGCTCCACGACACTCACGCACCTCACGGAGGACACGGCAACGACGCTCCACTCGCTCAACGCGCCTCCCGAAGGACACGGCAACGACGCTCAACACGCGCCGCGCAGAGGACACGGCCACGACGCTCACAGCTCACACACACACGGCAACAACACCAATGAGGTCCCAGGCACACACTCAGCTAACGAGCCGCCAACACGTGAGGGGCATGTCAGTACAGACGTACTCAAATGGCCTCACTAATACGGCATAACCGCTCAAGCTTCGAGAACGCCTCATCCGCACACTTCCTCCAGCATACTTCACAACGCTGTCACTGGGGGGACTACTGTGGCGGTCCTGCTAGTTCCACCATCTCACCGCTACGCGGCTACATCGTTCCAGCGTTTCTCACAAGCGGTCGCAGGGGCATGCGTTCCTGTATATAAACCGTCTTTCCCCTAGATCCTAACACCCAGCGCGTCTAGGGCAGGGTACAGTGACACAGCCCTACTGATGAGTCTGTCACTGTACCCGAGACGAAACGCAAACATTCTTTTCCTGCCTTTTCCTACCTTACCGACATTACAGAACCTGGACAAGCAGCGGACAACTACAGGGAGTAGAGAGCCACCGACCGAATCTCTACAGTCTTGTGGGGGTATGCACCAATCACAGTTATATTTTTCTAAACATTATTCAGTCTTTTACTTTATATAAGTCACATAAAGATGGCCGCTGTTAGCGGTAAAAGTTTATAGATAAAACACGTGTTGTCACGACGGAATGCGCAGGTAGAAGACCGGTAAGGCGAGTAACGATCTAGGAATAAGAAGAGCGCTAGCGGAAAGAAAGAGTCGCTGATTGGTCGGGCAGAGACGGAATCTCATTGGACGGCGCGAAGGTTGGGAATGCCAGGAAAGCGAGTGGACCGCCACATTATTCCCCCCCTAGTAACTTTGTATTAAGTTACGAAATGAACAGATTTCTTTTTTTTGGGAGGATATGTTTTGAGGCCGAGCAAAGGAGGATTTAATGGTACAGGCCCTTGGTTAACAGTAGGCCGATCCTCCGGAATGTCCTCTCGATTGATCGTATATGCAGGTTTTAACCTCTCCGTCGTGACGTTTCGCTCCTTTCCATTGATTTTGATTTTAAACAGTCTGTCCGTTAAGCGGGATAAAATTTCGTAAGGTCCGGTGTAAGGCGGCTGCAACGGTTTACGGACGGCGTCGTCGCGAAGAAAAACATGTGTACATTTGTATAAGTCTTGGTGCACGAACATGCTCCTCCTAATGTGATGCGCGGTTGGTGTGGACTTGATCGAGCGCATATGCTCGCGGAAATTTTCCACGAAGATCTGCGGATCAGCCGGCGGATCTTCCTCCGTGAAAAATTCGCCCGGTATCCGGAGTGGCATTCCGTACACGAGTTCGGCAGTTGAAGCGCTGAGATCCTCCTTGAAACAAGAACGTAAACCGAGTAGGATGGTAGGAAGTAAGTCGACCCAAGGTGTATTCGTGTGGCACATAATCGCAGTTTTAAAGGTTCGGTGCCAACGTTCCACGATGCCGTTCGTAACCGGATGGTACGCGGTACTTCTGGTACGGTTGGCTCCAATCAAATTGGCGAGTGCTTTGAAAAGGATTGATTCGAAGGAAGGGTCTCACTTGTACAATTTTTATCTCTACAACGCTGCAAGTCCTTTTTTCAACTGTACAATGTCTTATCTCTCATCTGTGCAAACTCGGCAATCCACCAACTCTACAAGAGGGAAGGGTCTCACTTGCACAATGTTTATCTCTACAACGCTGCAAGTCCTTTTTTCAACTGTACAATGACTTATCTCTCATCTGTGCAAACTCGGCAATCGACCAACTGTACAAGAGTCTCAAGTTTGCAATTTTGAATCTCTACAACGATCTAGCTTTATGATCATCTCTACAACGTATTTATTCGGATTTGTATCAACTGCACAACGAGGCATTTGCAATATGCTTCAACTCTACAAAGTATCAACTCTACAAGAACTTTGAATACTCAACGTTCAACTGGGCAATATTGTCAACTCTACAACAGCTGGTATATCAGGTGTATCAATTGAAGAAGAGATATATATTAGCCTATTAACGCCCAAGCGACTATGTGTGAACACTTGAGAGAAAAAGGATGTTTTTTGCAGTCTACAGCAGAAATCACGAATGTTTTGATTTTACCCCGCTTTTCGAGTCAAAACCCCTTTTTCGTCCCTTAGGAAGGGTCAAAAGTCAAAGTTGATACCATAAATCGGACGAACGGGCGATTTTACTTGGAGTGGGGGACATTATTTCTGCTGTAGACTGCAAAAAACATCCTTTTTCTCTCAAGTGTTCACACATAGTCGCTTGGGCGTTAATAGGCTAATATATATCTCTTCTTCAATTGATACACCTGATATACTAGCTGTTGTAGAGTTGACAATATTCCCCAGTTGAACGTTGAGTACTCAAAGTTCTTGTAGAGTTGATACTTTGTAGAGTTGAAGCATATTGCAAATGCCTCGTTGTGCAGTTGATACAAATCCGAATAAATACGTTGTAGAGATGATCATAAGGCTAGATCGTTGTAGAGATTCAAAATTGCAAACTTGAGACTCTTGTACAGTTGGTCGATTGCCGAGTTTGCACAGATGAGAGATAAGTCATTGTACAGTTGAAAAAAGGACTTGCAGCGTTGTAGAGATAAACATTGTGCACGTGAGACCCTTCCCTCTTGTAGAGTTGGTGGATTGCCGAGTTTGCACAGATGAGCGATAAGTCATTGTACAGTTGAAAAAAGGACTTGCAGCGTTGTAGAGATAAACATTGTACAAGTGAGACCCTTCCGATTCGAATTGAGCACCTTGGTCGGTGCTAATTGTTCGAGGGGATCCGAAACGAGCTACCCAATGCGTGTAGACAGCCGTTGCGATGGTGTCCGCTGTGATCTCTTTAAGAGGGATAGCCTCAGGCCAGCGGGTAAATCTATCGATCATCGTGAGGCAATATCGAAATTCACGAGCAGGAGGTAGCGGGCCGACGATGTCGAGGTGAATGTGTTCGAATCTTCCGTCCGGAACACCGAACTTCTGAGGGCTGTTTTTCGTGTGACGCTGGATCTTTGCGCGTTGGCACGGGATGCATGTCCGCGCCCAATGTAGGATGTTTTTTCTCATGGCAGGCCAGACGAAACGTTGGCGAATTGACCGACAGGTAGAGCGGCCACTAGGGTGGGCGAGACCATGGACAGCATCGAAGATCTTCTTTCGCAGAGGTTCCGGCACGTACGGACGGATAACTCCTGTGGAAATATCACAAAACAACGAATCTCTAGAGTCTAATGTAAGCCTTTGCAGTTTGAGTGGACTAGAATTGGAGCGTAGCAAATCTTGAAGTTCTTCGTCGTGTTCTTGGGCCTCCTTCAAATCGTCAGTACTAACGACGACGGGCATTTGAATGGCGTTAAGACGAGAGAAAGCATCTGCGACGACGTTGTCAGCACTGCTTACGTGGACTATTTCAGTCGTGTATTGAGAGATGAAATCTAGCTGTCTCAGTTGGCGCGGAGAAGCTTTTTCGGGGTTTTGAGCGAAAGCATAGACCAAAGGCTTATGGTCGGTCTTAATTACGAAATTGCGACCTTCCACCCAGTGCTTGAAGTGCTTGAGTCCTTTGTAGATAGCGAGAAGTTCCCGATCGTAGGTGCTGTACCGTCTCTCTGCTGGGGTGAGCTTCTGAGAGAAGAAATCCAACGGATGCCAGTTCCCATCGACCAATTGATCGAGCGATGCTCCGATTGCGACGTCTGAAGCGTCGGTTGTGAGAGCCAAAGGAGCCGTGGGAGACGGGTGGTCCAAAAGCATCGCTTCGGATAAACTCAGCTTACAATCGGCGTACGCACGCTCTGACTCGGGTGTCCAGTTAATAGGACGTTTGTCCCCTTTTCCTGAATTGCGTAAGAATTCGCAAAGAGGCGCTTGCAATCTCGCAGCCTGTGGGAGAAATTTGCGATAAAAATTGATTATACCCAAAAAGCGGCGCAACTCAACGACATTCTCCGGTTGTTTATAATTTCTAACGGCTTCGACTTTAGATGGGAGCGGCTTGGATCCCTCTTCCGAGATGAGGTACCCCAAGTATTCGATGCTTGATTTTCCCCATTGGCACTTAGGAACGTTGATAGTTAACCCAAATTTTTGAAGACGTTGGAAGACGAGGCGCAAATGTTCTCGATGCTCAGCGAGGTTGGATGAAGCGATCAAAATGTCGTCGATATAACAGTAGACGAAGTCTAGTCCACGTAGAACGGAATCCATAAAACGTTGAAAAGTTTGCGCGGCGTTTCGAAGTCCAAACGGCATCGCTACAAACTCGAAGGATCCGAACGGAGTGACGACAGCTGTTTTGGGAACGTCGGATTCAACTACCGGTATCTGAAAATAAGCACGCACGAGATCCAATGTTGTAAATATGGTTTTACCATATAGTTTATTGGAAAAGTCGTGGATATGCGCGATCGGGTAACGATCCGGAACCGTTATTGCGTTTAATTGGCGATAATCCCCGCAAGCACGCCAATCCCCCGATTTCTTCTTCACCATATGTAAGGGGCTCGCCCATGGGCTGCTCGAAGGACGACAAATTCCTTGCTCCAGCATAATTCGAAATTCGCGTTCTGCTGCTTTCAGTTTTTCGCCGGCGAGACGACGAGGACGGGCGACGACTGAAGGTCCATGCGTGATTATATGGTGCTCGATCGGATGAGTCGCAGGTCGGTGGATCGAACGCGGTGTAACAACGTCAATGAATTCCTTAAGCAAATTACCATATTCGGTATTTTGATCGATGGCGGAAATTCCGAATTCCGATACTCTTATGACATCGCCAAGGGACGTAAGTCCAGTTTTTGCGTCGATAAGGCGCTTCCTTTTAAGATCGATCAAAAGATCGTAATGAGAGAGAAAGTCGGCTCCCAAAATGGCCGAGGAAACGTCGGCGACAATGAAATGCCATTTGAAATCCCTGCGAAGGTTTAAGTTAACCTGTAAAAGGTAAGTACCGAAAGTCGCGATTTCCGAACGATTTGCCGCGAACAGCTTCAACGAGTGTGATCCGGAAGGACGTTGAAAATTTCTATGAGGAATTACCGACACGTCAGAACCCGAATCAACGAGGAAACGTATCCCCTGAGTGGCATCCGTGATAAGAAGGCGGCGTTGAATCAATACACCGCCGTCGGCCGTCGAAATTGACGGCGGTGATATTAGTTTTCCGCTGAAGGCGGCGTAATTTGATTCTCAAAAGCACATGGTTTTGAACACCTGTGAGCTTTTGGCCCGTATTTCCTGTGATAAAAACAAATCTCGACCTCACGCCTACGGCTAGATGAACGCGATCGACCTGGTGTTTTGTTCTCTTTGTCGTTCTCCCGAGAAACTCCTCTACGTACCTCGTGAGTGAGCGTTATTAATCGTTTCTCGATGTCTTTGATGCTTTCGCGAAGATCGGTTAGGTCGGATCCTCTATGAGGCGACCTCGGGCGCGCTTCCGTCGCCATGACTAGAGAATGGGAATTTGCCTCTATGATCCTGTCCGCGATGTCGGCCAATTTCGATAATTCGACGCCTTCGCTTGCCGACAATACGCAACGTACGCTCGTCGGCATACGTTTAATCCACAAAGAATGTAGCAGATCCTCGGGAACTCTCTCTGCGGCGAGAGTGCGCATTTCACGCAAAAGTTGTGTAGGTTTTCGATCGCCGAGCTGCATTTCGGTTAATAATTTATGCAGTTGCGTCTCTTTAGAGTCTGAAAAACGCTCGATTAATTTTCTTTTCAGGGTCTCATATTTCTCATTCAATGGAGGAGCTCGTATGAGATCTGATACTTGTTGCAGCACGCCGGAATCGAGTGCACCGACAACCGTAAAATACTTTGAATTATCCACGGTAATTCTGTGTGAATAAAATTGAGCTTCTACCTGTGCGAACCAAAGGGCCGGGTCGTTTTGCCAAAATGGAGGTAGCTTGATACTGCGTACCTCCGAAACGTGAGCGACGGTTTGCGCATTTGCGTCCATGGAAACGTCGTTTCCGTCTGCGGTAACCGTAGAAGAATTGTTCTCGGAAGGATCTCGCTGATTTCCCAGGCCGTCAGCGCTAATGTTGCTGCCTTCCGATCTTCGTGGCGAATGCATGAGCATCGCGCACAATAATTTGACAAAATATAATTGTCAATGTTTTTGTTAATTGTTCGTTCACGCTCACGACCGATTTAGGCACCCGATTGTTCGGTTTTTATGACGATGCACGTGGATATGGTACACTGCAGAGTTTTTGGAGCACGAAATGTACCGGTATTTTCGGAGCACGTGGAGCGCGCGTGTTTTTTGGAGTACGTATCGAATGATAATTTTCGATCACGTCGGGGTCACCAATTACTGTGGGGGTATGCACCAATCACAGTTATATTTTTCTAAACATTATTCAGTCTTTTACTTTATAATAAGTCACATAAAGATGGCCGCTGTTAGCGGTAAAAGTTTATAGATAAAACACGTGTTGTCACGACGGAATGCGCAGGTAGAAGACCGGTAAGGCGAGTAACGATCTAGGAATAAGAAGAGCGCTAGCGGAAAGAAAGAGTCGCTGATTGGTCGGGCAGAGACGGAATCTCATTGGACGGCGCGAAGGTTGGGAATGCCAGGAAAGCGAGTGGACCGCCACAGTCTTAGAGATAGTGGCGCCATCCCGATTTGACCACATTTTTGTAGCCACCAGGGAGACTAGAGAGAAGGAGTGGACACAGCATAGGCCAATACGTAGTTCCAGCGTCTTGAAAAATCCGACTTGCAATAGTTCCAGATTGTGCCACTAGCAGCTCTCCTGACGAGAACGTCTCAAATAATTATAATAGTCCAAACTTAACGCATGCGCACAAATAATAAAAGAATTTGATTTCGATGTGTCTTTGTGTTCCACTTTGCGACTCATTTTTAATATTATTGTGGTTTGTAATATTGAGAAAATCTTCACGAAATTGGTTTCTTCAAAGCCCAAGGTAGGATTTTTTTCAATATTCCTCCCAATCAATCGTCATTAGGGTTAGCCTTCAATTTCTTTTTCTTGCATTTAGCTCAGATAATGAGAAACATAACCTTTACGCTCCATTCTCCCTGCAGTAATAAGCATAAAATTGAGCGTAATTTATAAGTTATTTGTCTTGCAATTACAACCACAATTCTTTGACAAGTTCCTTTTTTTCTCCAGTGCAGTTGCATTTACAAGCCACATAACGAGTAATATTGTCTGCATAGCGCATTTTTTTCAAACTTTCATTCGCATCAGTGAAAAAAATAAATCAACTGAATACCCTTTTCTGAAACATATTTCCAATCCATGACAGTCAAGGCTATATTTGTGTTCTGTTTTTCTTTTCTTAGAATGGGGAGGATTTGTTCCGTCCCAGGTTGCAGTACCGGGAGGTATAAGGATTATACTCGGCGGAAAAAGTCAGGGTTGCGGCAGCTTTCACTGTTCATGGTGCCTAAGGTAAATAAAAATTGTTTTAAATATCTAAACATGTGGCAGCATCATGACTTAAATATGGCAATTTCTGTTATTTAATGGGTATTTTCCAATGACAGCACGCTATGGTATTGTGCGGCATGGTGCGTTGCTCTGAATGTTCCAAATATCTACTGCACTGCGCCAGACTTGTGGACACAGCAAATAGCTGAGTCCATGCTGCGTGTTGTGCCATCATTTGCATTAACAATCACCCAGGGTGCTGCAATGTGTGGCACCGTGTCTTCTAATTGGAAAATACCCAATTTTGCTGGCCTATGAAGAGGTTCAAGATTGTGAATCTGCCAAGCAACTGACTTTTAAATAAAATAAGCTGAATAGAAATTGAAATATAAGCCCTTTTGGATCACTACTGATATATTTTTTAGTGCAATTGTAATTGTTTGTGAAAAATTTCCAACATAGTGTAAAGACAGGCTCACCGCCTGGAAGAAAAGTCTCGGATGCAGTCTGGATATTAAGCAGTCTGTTTGCGAGCTCCATTCTCTGGAAAAACATATACGGAAGAACGACACACTGCGATTAGTCGATGGTACAATAAGCACCATTCCGCGAATCCATTGGCTACTGGAAGAAGATGCCGTACCATTGGGTCCGGATGCTATTTTATTAAATCAAGGAGATACTGTATCATCGGGTCAAGATGCAGTCCAGAATCACCTGATGGAACATCGTAAGGTAAGCACGGTCCGTTTTTTATTCTTGTGTGCGAAGAATTGATATTCTTTTGGGTGTCCTTGCACGAACGTGTGCGTATGCATATATGTGTGCACGTGCGCCCGCATGTGCAAATAAATCCGAATGCACGTTCATTGCGTTACATTTAATAAATGTATACTGTGCCAAAAGATTACGGAAATTTTTTAATATGTAGCTTTATTTCCAATTCACACAGGATTTTATTTATTCTCGCCTTTATTTTCTTTGCTTTCTTTTCTTTCAAATTTAATATTCTAGAACGTGTTGTGTGCACCGGAGTGTACGAGCACTTCAAGAACACTTGTCGAGTGTATAGAACATGAAGGAAGGGTTAATAGCGATAGTGAGTGTATAGAACATGAAGGAAGGGTTAATAGCGATAGTGAGCGGGAACTAAGTGCAGCGTATTTACCGGAAGGCTGGGCCTGGTGTCAGAAAGGATCTGATATTTTCTTCACCAATTACACTGCCGGCGATTTTTCAGTTCGTCAACACCTCGTCCTTTCTCCAGATATGTCATTAAATGTATTTATGTCACAGCCTCCATAGAAAATTCCGTACTCGTTCATAGTATACATTTTCGTAATAATAATATATGTGTTTCCAGCTTCATCTGAATACCGGTGCCGTCATTCTCTTGGATACTATTATCTCTCTTGCTGATGTAATTGGATACATGAAGACGATGAAAAATTTTACTATTTGCACCGAGACAAGCATCGAAAGCGAAAGGTATTTTTGCATTTCTGCATTCCTACGTTCCGGAACAAATTCTTACCGTACTTTCCGGTACAGAAGTAAATGTTGAATCTATTTTTTTTATGTAGGTTTGATCGTCGATGCGGAGGTATTCTCGAACCCGATGAAGAATACAAGCGGAATCAGAGAAACCCGAGGTGCTTGCTCTGTCAACAACTTCGGAAGAAGCTGTTACAACCACGGAAACAAAAAAAACTGGAAGAAAAATATGCAGCTTCTAAAGTTGCTGCAGAATTAGCCCGACGGAAATGTATTCGGTTGCAAAAAAAGGTAATGTGAACAGTTTAAATCTTACGTATTCTTTGCTTGACAAGGTTGGCAAACTTGCTGATTTCTACATTTTCAACTGATTTTGCTTTATGAATTGACATAAAACTAATGCCATATAAATTTCATTTCTTAATAGGCTGCAAATTTGACGGCAAATGTTGCTCGGCTGCAAAAAAAATGTTGCGCAATAAAGGAGCATACTCTTGAAGAAAAAATCGCCAACCTTCCGGAAACGCAACAGCAGGCAGTGCGAGCTTGTTTCGAAGCCGCGAAGGTTAAGTCTGGCAACAGGCGTCGGTACACGACTCAATGGACGTATGAATGTCTATTGATGCGAATTAAAAATGCCTCGTTGTACAAGCACCTTCGCGACAGAGAAATTTTGCCGCTACCCGCCCGAAAAACGTTGAATAGATATATTCAAAAAATCAGCGCGTCAACCTATGGGTTTCACCAGTCCGTTTTCGAGTGCTTGAAGAAAAAAGCAGAACGGATGGACAATGCTTCAAAACGAGGCATGATTAATTTATGATATTTTTGTGAATCGACAGTAGTACGATTTATTCTTATAGTTGTGTACAGCATTTTTCCGCTTTATGCTCTTCATAATCATTCGTTCCATTTTCAGAGATCCTTTTACATTTGACTATGCTCCTGAAACCGTTGTTTATAGCAGGGGCTGTCCTCAATTTAATTCTTTTCCCTCGCAGTCCTTTATTGTGCACGCTCGGTATTGTACAATTATCCACGGTTTGAGCAGTTGGTTTGATTTCAAACACAAATTACATATTTTTAAGATAAGAGCAAAAATAAAAGTTAGCTATTTGATCTTCAGGTGTTCTCCTAGTCGATGAAATGAAGCTGAGTGAAGGGATTTCTTTCGATCGACAAACAATGCAGTTCGGTGGTTTCGTTGACCTCGGAAAGCATACTCCAGAGAACACGAAAAATACGAGAGCAGATCACGCACTCGTTTTCATGTACCAACCATTTCGAGGCAAATGGGTCCAAGCTTTGGCGTGTTTCCTCAGCAAGGATTCGGTCACGAGTGCGGTGCTCCACAAGCTCATTTTGGAGTGTGTGGTTCTACTATCCAATTCCGGATTCCATGTAGACGCGGTAACAACGGACGGCGCACAATGGAATCGTGGTGTGTGGAACATTTTCGGCATTAACGACACCAAATTCAGTTGCGAACATCCTTGCAACGAAAAGAAGCGGCTGTGGATGATTTCAGATTTTCCTCATTTGCTGAAATGTTTCCGAACTGGGGTGATCAAGAATTCTTTTTTTAAGGTAGGAAATTCGAAAACTAATAGCCCACTTGCAATGAAAGCACAAAAATGTGTCTTCAGCCCGCAATCTGTATGACCACTATTTTCTTTCTAGACGCCAGATGGAGAGGTCAAAAAAGCGCACTGGGAAGCGCTTTTACGATGCGAGAACTTCGCTAAACCCAATTTAAAATTGGCATATCACTTAACGCCAGCGCACCTGAATCCGATTGGATATCAGAAGATGAACGTGCCGCTAGCATTCCAGGTAAATTGTATTCAATAAAAAAAGAATGCAGTGACTGTGATAGCTATGGGCAATAATAGTTATTATATATTTTTATATATTTAAATAATACATGTTATTAGATATATATACACATATAGACCGCGTTTAGTCACAGGTGAGTGCGTAGAATTGCGATGCTATAAGCGGGGTTGATAACCTTTTGTTCCGACCACCCTGCATATACATATAATTGTCACTTGCATGAAAAGAAAGTACTGCAGGCTATAGATAAACTAACGAACATGCACGAAATATTTTCAGTTGTTCTCGCCTTGCGTTCAAGCTGCTATGCAGATGTACGAAACTTCCGATCCACAGTTGAAGGACTCAAAATCCACCAGGAGTTTTTGCAAAAGAATCGACGATTTAATTACCGCCATGATGTCGCGGACTCTGCAAATTGCGCTTCGTCCATCAGAGAGCTGTCCGCAAAGAAAGGTATCCCATGCAATGCTCGCTACTAACGATTCTTTAAGATATATTTCTAATCAATCACACTTAAGGGGTTGGACCCCTCTGGAGCGGAAAAAATCAAGACAATCTTTGGGATTTGTTTTCTGCTAGTAAAGCGAGCATCCATTTATTTTAGGGCTTCATTAAGTACATAAGAAGGTATATACAGATTTTTTTTTTAATAAAAAAAACACAAAATGGCGTCAGAACGCATTTTTCTCGAAACTATTTTTTTTCAAACTGGTGGGCAGCATAACTCGTGCAACTTTTATCCGATCGGATTAAATTTAGAACTGTAGCTTCTTAGATATATGATCTGAAGCGCTACACAAAATTATTGTTATATATTGATTTTTCGCCAAATGGCAGCAGTTTGAAAGAAGACAAAAAAAATTCTAAAGACAACGACTTTAATTTTTTCATGAAAACCGCAATTTTTATCCGATCGTAAAAATCGTCTGTATCGCTTTAGATAATGTATCTAAGAAGCTGCAGTTAAAATTTTGAGTCGATCGGACAAAAATCGCACAAGTTATCCTGCCCACCAGTTTGGAAGACATGGTTTCGAGAAAAACGCGTTATGACGACATTTTGTATTTTTTATTTAAAAAAAATATCTGTATATACCTTATTATCTACTTAATACAGCCCTAAAGTGAATTTTCCATCGCTTTATTAGTAGAGAAAAAAAATTCCCAAAGAATGCTTTGATTTGTCGCGCTCCAAAGTGGTCTAACCCCTTAACCACGTGCAGAGTTATATGATCGTTACACACTTTTTTTGACAACGCCTTGTAATTTGTGTCACATTTTTAAGTATATTGGAAATTAACTCATGCGCAACGCAATGACGTCTCAGTGATATTTACTCGCGCATCATTCAACTATAGCGAATCGCAGTCTACTTATGATTGTATCAGAATATTTATTGGTTAACAAAAGTTCTGCCCACTCTAATGCGCTGTCGAGGATTTAGAAGAGCGCGACGATAATGCAATGTCGAATCGCAACCCAAACCGGCGCCACGTTTTTCGATTTCTCTACACCAAATTGGTTCTTCGATAGTTCGAAAGATTTCAATTTCAGAGTCAAATATTACAAGTTCGTGATATGTCGTTCGTGGCGCAGAACGTCCGCAATGCACACACAATACACCGTCAAGATCATCGCATATTTTTTATATAATTTTGTAATAGAAAATTCTTTTCAGCGTTTTGCAGGTTTACAGCTCAACACTTCATGATCGTTCTGCACGTCTTCATTGGATTTTTAATCGGCGCAATTTCTAGGTTTCTCGTCTTTCTAGCTTTACTACAGGAATTGAGGTTGATGCCAAGCAGTTCCGCGGCAAAATATTCCCCTCGCTGTCGTTCAATTTTACCAGGAGACAGCTGGAAATATTGTCCATCTTCACGTTGGTAACGAAATAATCGCCGTTCATGTTTTTGCTTGCCGCATTGTTTGTGATCATGGTTTTCAGCCTTTTTATTTGGTTTTCTTTCACTGCACGAATTTTTAATTAACCACACCCTGAAGTCCTGGTTGAAGTGATCCCGACTGGAGGTTCTGATCCTTTTGTAATATTGCGGTCGCAGTATAACATGATGTTTTCCATCCAAAAATTCTTTGGTGCTTTGTCTACAATTTTCCTACACTGAGTGTTTGGAAAAACTGCATTATGTTTCTATTTCCTTTTATTCTAAGCATCGCTACTTTTTTGTGTACATGTATTAATTGCTTGTTTTATTTTGCTGGTCCTGATGTTTTGCACCAATAACTATTTGCTCGTTGTGCCTGCCATAAAAACTAGGCAATTTCAAGCTTCGTTCAATATTTGAAGAATTGGGAGAATTCTCTACCAAGTATAGAGATACCCGTTTCATCAAGTACTATGAAAGGTTTGAAAGTTACCTTGGGAGCAACCCTCGAAATAATGGATGCCCTCCACCTCGAGTCCAATTTCGAGTACGTCATGACGGCACGTTTAAATCAAGATGCTTTGGAGCAGATTGCATGTTTTATTTTTTACAACTAAATAGTTCATCTGTATTTTGAAATGCATTACTGAAAAATAGAGTCCCTATTCGAAGAAAATTATGCTTGTATTGATGCAGCAATAGTTCTACAGTAATCCTTTTCTTGGTTAGCGGAGATTCGTGCAATTATGTATCATCTTTTTTTGCAGAGATTTTTCGGCATGATGCGGAATGCAGGTGGTAGCAATGATCATCCCGATCCAAAATTTTTCGCCCAAGCATTCCGACTGCTTTGCAGTTACTCCTTGGTGAAACCGCCGAGAGGATCTAATGTTAGTGGATCTGAATTGATGGAAAGCCTCATGCAGACGAAAGATTCGTTGGCCACTGCGGTTAAACCTCGGTGCGAGTGGTTGGCAGCCATCGATAATATGCTTGAAAAAGCATGTACCGATGAAGTCCCCGTGGAGAGCCACTAGCGTGACCATAATTACGAAGAGTCCGTTGCCATGAGCTGGTCAACTTGGAACGACAGCGTTCATGATCACACGTACGATGTGACGCGAACCAGCCCAGAAGTACAAACGTACATAGCTGGTTTTGTAGTACGGGCGATGATGAAGGAGCTGAAATGTCAGGAGTGCATCAAGACTTTGAAATCAGGCGAAGGAGACGAGAATCCACACGAAGCAGCAATAAATTTGCTAGAACGGTTTGGAGGATTGATTCGACCCAGTGGAGCGTTACTCCGTTTGACCGAATTCATGGAATCAGCCGTTTTGAATGTCATCGGTAAATTCGGTATCCAGATCGATTCTATTCACAGAATTTTGGAGCGGATTTCGGAAATAACGACTCTACCAGTAATCGGATGTACCGATCACTCCACTGAAACTATGCGCAAAGTAATCGATTTTTACGTAGTTATGCGCGCAAACTTTTTGACGCATTCGTACAATGCAAATGAGAATGAAAAGCGCACCAAAACTGAAAGATTGCGCAAAAATGCGAAACTTTAGGTTTCTTGGCATCAAAAATTCAAGGTAAGAGTTTTTCCTAGAATCGGATGAGAAAAAAGATCTAATAATCAGCAAATATTAAAAATCCAATAGTGAAAGAAGAAAACAATCTAATTTATTGATAATCTTTTTCATATGTTCCAGGGAGTACTTTCAAATAGATTCATTGTGATACGTGGCAAGGCTCCCCAATGTTGTTGCTCAAATTTTTCGCCATGATGTCTGGCATTAAATTACCTAGCTTCTGACCTTGTTGTCTACGACAAGGGTCAGGCATCGAATTTACCGGGTCGCGGGAACAAGTTGAAAAAGAGGGACTGTTGCTCGTAGCAAGTACGTTTTTTTCTCCTTTCTTCTTGAATTTTTCAATTTATATTCTACTCTGATTATCTTGTCATTGTATCACTTTCATTTCCCGTTTTTTTCTAGCTCACACAAGCCGCTCTCAACGAGATTCAACGTCTAAAGGTGGAGGGAACGCTCAGGCCGGCCGTGCCAGGTTCCTCAGAAAAACAGGAGAGCGGCTCGCTCACGATATCGGCCCTGACGCTGCCTCTCAAGCGCGACTATTTCAGAAACGTCGACATCGACGTCTCCTTCCACTTCGTTACTTGGAAAACGTCCTCGTGACACACGCGTTTCTTCTGATTTTGTCTCTCAATTCTAATTAATTTTGGAGATTAATAATTATTGGATTTCTTTTCGGTCGGTTATATTCCGCGAGCAAGACGCTGCTGCAGATCGTGGCAGTGATTCGTCGAGCTGTACTCTCTTCCGTTGGTCCCATCTCTATCGAGTATTTCGCTTGGCTGCTTATTTCTTGATTTCCATTGTCTAATCTCGCCGAGACGCTCTGAATGAAACAAAAAATTGTACTGGTCACACAGACCGCAGCTATAAAGCAACTGGCCGATGCGATCGACCTGCAAACGAGTCACCAGGAATTTTGAGCCTATGAAATGTGATCGACAATGAAATATATAAATTACTTTTTATTTTCTTCTCATGGCTGATAGGTATATTCATTACAGCTAGAAATAATAATAATAATATTTTTTTTATAATATAATTTTAAAAAAATAATGAAGACGAAAGAAAAAAGAAGATTATGAAATGAGATCAATGCTGTCCATTCTGGTGTGGGCTCACAATCATCATGCACAAGAAATGCTACTAACACATCAGTTTATCCTAAAGCCTTTTTTTATTATTTATTACTGTGATGAAAATAAAAAAATAAAATACGAGACACTTGAAAAATAGTTCTTGTTGTATTGTTTGTTCTGTACTCATGGGCCAGTTTTTGGATCGCAAACCTCGATGGTTTGTAACAACGTCGAGCTATCTCAGCCTCCGCAAACGTAAAGGTAACCAAAGAGTGTGGCAACGTGGATTCTGCATTTTTTTCGAGCTGTTCTCTCTTCCGTTGGTTCCATCTTCATTGGATATTTTTTCTGTTTTGTTTGCTTCTCAATTATGATTAATTCTGATTAATGGTATTATTTATCAATAGAATCGTTGAAAGATATCAGAAACGTTCATATGCATATATAAGAAATAAAGATAAAAATTAAAAATTCAACATCGCTGTTTACCCTTCAAAGACGTTTTCGATTTATTATTTTCACGGTATAAGTGAAAAATAAAGTACAGAATTCATGCATACAATAATTGTATGAGGGGAAAAAAGTTTGTAAGAAAAAAAAAGTTCCACGACGAAAATTTGAACACCGGTATCCTCGCGTATTATCCCACGGAACTATCATATCCATAATAATAAGATGTAGGTTTCCATTATTTAAGGTGTAACTACACTTGGGGTTTATATTCGTTTTGGCGGTTTATTCAGTGGGTTCACCGCTTAATTTCATTAATTATTAGTTGCTATTATGAGTTTGCAACGATAAGAAAGACAGCGAAGTAGGGGAGGTAGACGCAACAGTTAGGTCTCCCACCACGAATGTGCTGTCAACAGCAACCGAGAGCGGACAAATACGATCGCAGCGCCTCCTTGTTTGCTGCGTTTTTGCGGACGTTTCGTAAGCACTGTGTGTCCACTCCTTCTCTCTAGTCTCCCTGGTAGCCACTTTGAAATGCACAGATCGGCCTCCTCCCACTCTAGCCTCCATGTCCGGAACTTTGACGACGGCCATTTTGTTTATGGTTCCTGTTGCGGACACCGTCACGCTAGTGTCTTTTGGAAGAGAATAACTCGCCGCCATGGGTCGTATGCACGCTCCAGGGTAACAAATTATTAATTTTACATCTTTTAACAATAAAGTATCGATCTGTAATTAATCTTACGAAAAAGCTAATTTTCTTACGGAATCGTTTTTATCGAGTTTTGTTGTTGCGCCTTGTCCTCGATAATGTTCATCATTACGGCTCCAACGTGGGTCTCGGTTGACCACGCGTTCTCGTGTTTCCAGGTCGTAACTTCGCGACTCCGTACACCGAGTGCCGTGCATAAATAAATATCGTTAAAATATCGAGTCAATTACGGAATTTGCGACGGTGCCGATTTTTTTTTTACAACCGCAATTGATTTGACGTTTTCTGTTGACTCGCAATTCTAACCTCATTTTTGGCAAACACTGCTCCGGATTCTGCGACATCAACTGATTATCGATTTTTCAGATCGCGTGAGCTAACCACACTTTCTATTTCAGAAAGGGTATATCCCAGTCCGCGCTACCATACCGACGCAGCGTGCCTACCTGGCTCAAACTTACACCCGACGACTGCAAAGATCTAATCTACAAATTCGCCAAGAAGGGTCATACTCCCTCACAAATTGGTACGAAAATAACTTTGCATAATACAACTGTGACATTTTTATTTCTCACCTTTTTTTCTACACCGTGAACGAATTGTGACTGGAATTTGCAGGTGTGATCCTCCGTGACTCTCATGGTGTTGCCCAGGTTCGTTTCCGCACAGGAAACAAAATTCTCAGAATCGTTAAGAGCATGGGCCTTGCCCCGGACCTACCGGAAGATCTGTACTACCTGATCAAGAAGGCCGTGAAGATACGCAAACACTTGGAGCGCAATCGCAAGGACACAGACAGCAAATTCCGCTTGATTTTGGTTGAATCAAGGATTCACAGGCTGGGTCGCTATTACAAATCCAAGGGTACTCTCGCTCCTAACTGGAAATACGAGAGCTCGACAGCCAGCGCCCTTGTCGCTTAATTCCATCATGCTTTACATTTACATTGTATCAATAAACCACATATATTGATTCAATCGTATCTGTTCATTTCATAGAAAGAGTCCCTATTGTTACTAATCGTAGAGTAGCGGTACAACGTTTGGTGTTTCAAGTGGAAATTTTGCTCTTTAGAAGGAGAAATTTTGTTTAAATCAGTTGTAAAAAAAAATGTGTGTTTATTAGTTTTGGTATATCATTTGTATACGTATGAACAATTATATATATAAAATTGCTAACTATTGAAAGTATTAACTATATTATCAAATTATGGCAGGATATGCGGAAGACAAAATAAAGTGCACGAGTAGTATCCTTACGGTACCTAAAATTTTCATCGATTTTCAGTGGATCACGACAGGGTGTAACCCTTTTAAGGGTTACACCCTGTCCGCTACCTAGAGGCCCAGAAAATATATCCAAATACCGAATTTTGTTCTCCGCAACGGTTAATGAAAAATAAACCAATTTTTTCTTTAACACAAAGATACATATATTGAGAGCCTTTAGAAAAAACAACGAACACATGGCCGCCGGCGGATGATCCTGTTTTCAAAATTGGTGGACAGGATATCTCGAGAGCCATTTGATGGATTGTTTCCTAATTCACAGTAAGTACGACGAAAAACATAAAGGTCGTTGATGATCTCACTTTTTTTAAATCGATCTTCAATACTTTTTTGTATTCTTCAGTTTCAATCCGTCGCCACATTGTTAAAAAAAAATATTTCAAAAATCGACGATCGTTAACGACTCGTATTCATTGTTAACTTAAATAACCCGTTTGATTATTAGATTCCAGATGGACCGTTTAAGGTATTCCTTTTACGAATCGGATATTATATTATATTTAATAATCAACTGATTTTCGGCAATAATCAAGTAAAAATCCATCCCAGTATATTGATAAACTTTCAAGCCAAGTTGCCGAACTTGTAACGTAAAATTGCGACTCTAAATGTCTTCTCATTTATAGGGCACTTTATGAAGACGACAAGCTGTCCACATTTCTATCTAATAATTGATACACTAAATATCTATAGATGCCTGATGTAAACTTCTCACGCGTGTAAAAAATTCTGAATATTCCGTAAAGACAATAAAAACAGGGGATCACCGTATGTTTAAAGAAAATATTAATGACAAAACTTGGAAAAATGTGAGTAGCAGAAGAACTTTCGTAGCCCTCGACTTTTCAGAGAAAATATAACAATGTCTAAATCTACTAAATTTGGGCGAAATTTATCACTCCAGTTTATCATCGGGTATAAAGATTGATTGTGGCTTATTTTTATTAAACGCCACTGCAATTGACCAATGATACAGGAGGGTCTTGCTTATGCCCCTACACAATAATGGCCCTCCGCGGAAGGAATATCTTAAGCTGGAGCCCTTAAATGACCACCGCCAAACTTCGCCAAAAATGTCATCATCTGCCGGCAGCCAAGTTTTTTTTGTTTTGATGTATTTTTTGGTGACTTTTTCAACAGCTCTCAATATATGTATGTACCTTTGTGTTTGAAAAAATGGTTTTTTTTCAAGAGCATGGTTTTAAGTAACTTTTCCCATTTTTGTATTAAACAATATTTATAAATTTGGTAGATAGCTGAATGATTTGTACAGACCGCTTTTTCAAAAGTCCTTCGCCGTGACCGCTGCTGCTCCGAAACAAAACATACGAGATAAAAATTCAAACGCGCTTCAATTTCGCACTTCAATGTGAAAGTATCGATTTTCGGTTTAAAAAGACGCTTTATTTTTGTTGATAAAAAAAGTATGCATCGAAAAAAAATCCTTCGTTCATGGACTGCTTTTTTATATGTTTAAAAACCTTGTAAAATTTGAAGGTGCAGTAATTGTTTAGCTATCGTGGTCACCGATCTTGAAAAAAGCCATTTTGAAAAAAAAAACGCCTTTGAAGTTCGCTCGTTCGCAGAACCTACCTACCAACGGCCATAACTCCCGGATTAAATTATGAACGGATCGACTTGAAATTTTCAAAGTATATTGTTGAAATATTATATTTTGAAAATCCGTCGAATACAAAAAAAACGATGTTTAAAAAAATGTCAACTAGGTGTAAGCTCTTAGTGGGATGCATAAGCTTGGGGCCTAAAAAACAGGTCGATTTTCAATATTTGTTGTGCATGAGAAAATTGGGTCAACGAGGTCATGATTCTTGCCAGGTTTGAGTTGTCCTCGAAGAATATTTATAAACAATGAAGTTATTATTCAAACAAAGTGTCGCTGTTGCTGCATAATCAATCAGTGTAGGTGCTTCTGGCAACTGGGGTCATGTCGAATAAAAATTTAACAAATGTATTTTTAGAATAATAATAAAACTTTCGTATGATCGGATACTTTGTTGAAATATTTAAAATTACGAAAATAGCGAGCTGAGGAAAAAATATTATCCGGTCATATAATAGAAAATGTTTTAAACTGTGCTCTGTGCAAATTTAACGTGACATGGATGTATAGGTTTTAAGATACGACTGACACCATTTAATGAAACCTAGTTTCGAGAAGGACGCAAAAAAGCGTAAATCGCAGCAGGGCGGCTCACTGTAGCGCAGTAGGTGAATCGCCCCTGTAGAAAAATCGTCACACCTCCCAATTTTCAGATTTTGTATAAAATCTTTTTTGCAAATCGAAGTTAAAGGCCTAGACGGTAAAACTGCAATAACAATTATATTTTTTTTAATGCCACGCTTACGCAGACTCCTTAAGGCGGGTTATACATTTGCAACGATCAAAAAATCGATTTCTTTTTTTTCTTCTTTAAACGATAGACCTATATATGTAGAACATTTTCTTGAAGTTTCAAAGTGTAATTCGAAAAACTTCAAATGTTACAGCCCGTGAACGCTTTGCCTCACCGCTCGGATTCGGAGCGGGGGTGAACTTCAAACGCGTTTTTCTCAAAACTGTATTATCGAAGTTGGCGTGCAGGATTACTCAAAAACTGTTGAGCCGATTCAGTTGAAACTTGGTAGAAATATTGATAATATTGGTACCTTCTACTTGACGAGCATTCTTTATGAATAGTTTTTTCATCCATATTTTACAGAAATGTTGATTTTTTTGTGGTAAATGCGTGCCATTTTCTTCATTTTAATTACCGTCACATAGAAACTGTACATGTTCCAACTGAAAAAATGTTTGAATTTTTTTGCAAATTAAAGTCTACGGGAAGCTAGACTGCACGCCAATTCGCAACTCCTGCGGCGTCCTTGCTGTAACACTCTGCTCCAAATTCCGTCATTATGACGATGAATTAATTTTAAAATCTGTTTTGTATACTTAAATATACTATTAAAATATACCTAAAGTTTGATAATTGTAGAATGATTATTGCTTAGTTTAAAAAATCCCTCAATATTGCTTACTTTTTCCTGTCTGAATGTATATCCCGCCTTAAACACTTGATTCGTTAAATCGGGGTACCCGTTTTGCAAGAAAAAATTATCTTTTCTTCGTTTTATTATCAACAATTTATCATTCACGCAAATGACAGTGCACAGTCGTATTATACAGTATAATCGAATAGGAAGATATACATTGTCCATTGAGTCGTTCAATATGTCGGTCCAGGGAAGATGCCGTCCTACAAATCGTTCGTGATAATTCAAAGTGAAAGAATATAGCAATTGCAATTTGTGTAGTATCCTTCCCTTACAATACGCGTGTTATTTCAATCGTTATCCTCGTAGCTTTGAGCTTTTTGCCATTTGGCGACCATGCTCGAGACTTCCTTCTGCTTTTTGCTTATACCGAGTTTGGTCTGAAAAAAATGTAACGATTACATTTATTCCCGTTCTTCTTACGCTCTAAAAGTCGCTCTCACCATCTCATTCTTTTCCCTTATGCAGACGGTTAGATTTTCACCGAGCGTTAGTTATGTTACAATTGGAAACTGATTGAAACTCTAGTTCAATAGCCGGCGCGACAGTCAGTGCCCGGCTAAGCTCATTCGAGTATAGGCCGAGGCCGACGCTGTCCGAAACGTGAAATCGCCACAGCCGGATACCGACCGCGCGTCTACTACCTTCGCTTTGGTAACGTATGTATTGATAACCTTTGCAATGACGAGAACCCCCTTGCCTGATGGACAAGAATACTCCTACCTTCTTCTTTTTTCGTTCCTTCAGCACCGAATCCGTGAGCACCGGTGGTTGCTCAACTTCCAGCGGGATCTGAGGCAATATTACGGGCACAGGTTCGATCGGCAACATTTGATCGGTCTCGTGGTCATTTCTGATGTTCTCAATAGTCGCGATATCGCTGTAAAACGAATCGATCGCCGAACCAAGCGTCTCTTTGTGACTTTTGGTCGGCGGTTTCGCGATCACTTGTGTATTCGCGTACACCTGACTATAGTCCACCATAAATTGTACAGCTTCTTGGCCGGTCAATCTGTTCGCTGCAGCGATTAACGCCTGCTGTGAAAAATGAACACGGATATTATTCGTTGAATTCGGCGTGTTAGCGCAGATCAAAAAAAGATTTCCCAAATATATTTGGATTCGCATATTCCAATGAACAATAGTTTTTTCTATTTTAAAACCACATTTTAAAACCATTGATTAAACGAGCTTTCCAGACTCAGTCAATTTTTTTACGATTGTATAAGGGAAGGCTCAATTGCTTCTCCGTGTGGAGCAAGAATTGCAAGGAACAGTACTAACGTTGTGCAAATGTTGATGATACGTTGGATAGTGCATGAGCTGTCCTTGCATTAGAGCGGTGTGATGACCAAGGATCGCGGGATCGCCGATGGTCGCTGCGTAAATTGGATTCGTTTGAGGACCCGCCGGCGTGTAAAGCATCGTCGTCCCGATCGAGGGTGCGTTTATCGTAAAGGGCATATCCGGTGGATCGACACCGGGTGGGAGAGGCTCGCTGCTCGGAGGATTCGGTACACTCGGTGGATGGGGTGGCAATGGTGGCTGGTTCGATTTGTTCGGTGACGGTGGAAGCGGCGGATTTATACTTTCCTTCGACCTTTCATCGCCGTTTGTCTCTGTCGAACGTAAACAGGATGACGTTGTTTTTTATATTCTGTACGCAGACACGCTAAACTTTTGTTCGCCGTTTTCGTTCTATCTTGAAAAACCTCACCTGCGCTGCATTTGTCCCTCTTAGTTTCCGGAATTGTTCCCTGAATGCTGCCTCTTCTCTTCTTACCCTTTTTCATATCCTCGGCATATATTCTCGGGGGTGGAGGTGGACTAGGGCTGGATATTTGGGGTGGTGGCGGTGCCGTCACGTCTTTGCGCTCATTGTTCAATTTCTTGGCATCCGACGTTTCCTCGTTCAGAGGTTCGCTCTCCACTGATGATGGAATTTCTTGTACTTTTTCCGTTTGTGATTCTGTAATAGAATGAGTATAACTGATATAACGTTGTAATACGATGAATCTTGCTTTGTACGTTGATTAGCGTGAAGAATGTATGGAAGATACAATTCTATTTAAGGCCATGGTACATGGCTTTAAGGGATTAGGCTACTGTGAAAATGACAAACACTCGTTCATCTCGCTTGAGGTCATTCCACTTAAAGAGAAAAGTCCAACATATGGTGCAAGATACTACAACGATACAACAAGTAAAAAGCTAAACGCATTTTTCTCGAAACTATATTTATCACAGGTGTACACGATTTCTCGACATATAATGAACGGATTGACTTGAAATTTGGTATACTTATTCCATGTAATAGTAGTTTAGTCTTGAACAATGTTTTTTATCTTAAAATTTTTTTCATTTGTTATTAACAATAACTATTTTTTCCTCGAATTCAATTTTTTCCTCAAACAAACAATAAAAATTCAAATTTTTTTAAGGATTGAAACACTATAACAGAAAAAAGCTCAATAACGTTTTCGCCTATGTTATCTATTTAAAGAGAAAAAAAAACTTTTTTTTTTGTTTCATATCAAGTAGGTGGCCAAAATCAAATACACCGTTGAGCTCCTCACATGCAAAGGTCTTTCACGAGATTGCTTATAACTTCTTTGACTATTAATATTTTTTTCAATGTAAAATTTTGTACGAAACTTTGCTAATGTACATACAAATAAATGTTTAAACGACTTTTCATTAATCTTATCCCTTAGAAATTGATTTGTTTAAATAACCCCGATTTTCGCGTCGTCACAACAGCCGCACCCCTTAAGAATAACCGAAATTCTCAAATGTATATCCAGATGTGAAGTGAATTCAGTTGAGAGATAATCCGTAGACCAAGCCTTAAATTTCCAGTTGGAAGTGTTTTTCTTTGATGTTGTTTTTTCTTCGATGAATTTCACGTTATAATTAATTTCATCACAATTATGCCATATTTTCTAAAACAAATTTTCCGAACATAATGAACCTACTCGAAAATCTAAAACATTAGGTATCGCGTTTTCGTTGTGCTTTTTTAATTATAGTTCAGAGTAAAACAATATTTCACGTTCGAAAGTTCAAAGGTGTTATACTTCTCTAGAGGGTTAGTAGATCGATCTCATATTTTGCATAATCCGAAAACGCGCAAAGTAATAACGGATCCAATTTCGATTGCCATGATAGCATTTTTACTAGAATCCCATTCATCCTTAAAATAATTTTCGCCGTTTTCGATGAAATCGTTACAACTCATAATTCAACGAGATTCAAAAAATACATATTGAGATTGTTGGTTGAACAAGTTGCGTTACTTTCCGAAGATCCGCTCACCTATTATACAAGGTTCCTCTTGTCCCTGAGGTGGTGGTGTCGTGCACAATTCCATCTCCTCGGTACCGCCAATGACATCAGTCTCCGGATAAGTCCATTGTGCATCACCGGTCGTTGAGTTCCGATAAAAGTAGCGTTTATGAGACCTAGAATCATCCCCCCCAAGAAACATAACAAATGAGAATATAGGGCATTGGCCGATTTTCTCAATGTCACACTTTCGACATTGCTTCGTTCACTTTTTTTTTATCCATCGTCAATTTCTCAGTAAGTGTTTGGAAATGTCTCCGTGTTTCTTTTTTTTTTTTTATTATTTCGTTTTAAGACTATTTAGTTAACGTAATCGATTTTTTACCCCTACCTGCGTTGCGGTTCGTCTTTTTTTTTTTCAATTTTTCGAAGATTCGTTTATCATAATTTACATAAGAAAAATGAAGCAACGGATGAGGCAAGGTTGTGGATCTTGTTCAATAATGTCAAAAAATCGTCGATCGACAATAGGAATCACTTTATCCAGATATCAAATATATGGACTTTGTATTTTTTCTTTGGATCATACTGTTTCCGAAAGTTTGGTGATTTTTTACGAACTCTGATTCCGATTGTCCATTTGATGAAAAAATCATGCGCTTCTAACGGCGTCATCCGTTCGTATATACTTTTGTGTCTTGCTGAATAAATTTTAGGATGTTTGGGTATTTGGGGGAAGACGAAGAACGTGGACAATTAATCCACGTATACATATGTATTGCTTTGAGCTTTTTTGCGCCTTCCACGATCCGCATCGACTGAAATCATTTTCGCTTCTCGTGATACCTATAACAGCAAGATCAAGCATAAATCATGGAATTTTCAAATGAATCAACGTTTACTAAATTCTACATACAAACCGTTCTTCCTGTATACTTTTGTTCGTTTTTTTTCGCCACGAGTACGTAGTCGCGAAGATCGCTTGGTCACAAACGACTGTTTCTGCGAAGAGTGTGCATTTGCAAACCCGCGCGCGTGAAATATTTGACCGAATTACTTGGCTCTTTGTTTATAAACGCAGACTGTCTAACGGAGTCTTTTTATCTTGTCAGAAAATGTCTTAGTAAGATGGTGCGAATTCATCATAGCAACATTATTGCGAATTGCAAAAGAAGTACGAAATATGTGTGTGTGCGCGCGTGTGCGCGCGCGCGCGTGTGTGTGTGTGTTTATCTGTGTATGTATATATAACTTCAGGAATGTCACCCACTGTGCACTGATAATCGTCGAGTCCAAGTTCAAACTTGCGGCAGCAGTAGAAAAAGCGCTTCTCGGACAGGGAGAAAACCTCTCCCGTCGATCGTCGACCAAAATAATTGTCCCCCTGGTCAATCACCATTTGCGAGCTTTATGATATTGTGATTGCATCAAGATTTTCGGGATACAGGCGAGTACGATCAGAGAAACGTCGTGCAGAACGTATATCGAGTGTTCGCGATTACGTTTTTTTTTCGTCGGGATACCGTACCTATCCCACTGACAGTCCCAGCCTGGTGGAGCAGCCGCTTCCTCTAAACGTCCTAATTCACGCCCTGTGCCAGTCAACCAATTCTCCAGATAATTGTCCTTGAGCTCACAAGCTTCCCACGCTGCGAGCAAAGTCTGCATATTTTTAAGTAACAAACAACACGTTATATTCACTATCCGCATTGTTCCTGAGTTAATTTTCATTTTTAGGAATACGAATTATTGATGAATAAGTTTGGCTTTGGGGTTTTTTAAAGGGGATAGGCTACTGTGAAAATGACGAACGCTCGTTCGTCGCATGAGGCAACTCAAGGTGAAGAAGAAAGTACAACACGTGGTGCAGGAATCGCAGATTGAAGGTAAACTCAAGATTACAATACAGGTCGTCGCTCACTTATCAACCCGACCGGTTGATATGTGGAGTGCACGCCGGGCGGCGAGGCAGTGTTGGTCAGGTGCCGGGTTAATAAATGAGCGACGACCTTACAACTGCTAGCAAAATTTTAAACGCGCTTTTCTCGAAACTATGTTTCTCAAAATGTTGTCCATGATCCGTTCTCGATATTCGATGAACGGATTGACTTGAAATTTGGTAAACTTATTTAGTGTAATAGTAGTTTATTCCCGAAGAAGGTTTTTCTTCCTAACTCGTGTGTCCATTAGTCATCAACAATAATGATGTCATTTTATCTTAAAAATGAAAAAAAAACTCAGCTTTTTTTAAAGATTGAAACACGATAACGAAATAAAGCTCGGTAGAATCGTAGCCAATATGATCTATTTAAAGAAAAAAATCTCGTTTTTTATGTTTCAGATCAACCGGGTGGCTAAAATCAAGTACACCGTTGAGGCCCTCACGTTCAAAGGTCCTTCACGAGATTGCTAATAACTTCGTGAATTATTAATATTTTTTCATGTACATACAAATGAATGTCCAAACTATTTTTCAATCATTATACTGATTTCGACAAAATGAATGTTTTTTTAATGACCCTCATTTTCGGTTTGTCACAGTAGCCACTTTCATTTTTGGAATTTCATTGTGATTAGGAAACTTTATAATTACTACAAGTTCTTTGTTTTTCTAACCTAACCTAACAAACATCTGCAATTATTCACGTGAACAGCATTCACATGAATAATTTAATACGAATGAAATGACAAAAAGTCACGCACTTGTAGCTGAATCGCCATGACTTGAACGGCCGACGCTGATTGGCCTCCCTCGGACAAGAATCTCAATTTCTCCATTATAGTTTCTGTGACGGTCTTGAGCGCGTTTATCTCCTCCTCCGTTTTTTCCTTGACGATAACAGTTTCCTTCGTTTTCGTTACGATCGTCTCTCCTTTCGTAAAACTTATCGCGGCCTTATTGCCAGGGGCGGTTGGCTTTTCGGTGATCGGTGAATTTGTTTTTCCGTCCCACGAGTCGGCGCTATTTTCGTTTTCCTCGTTCCGTGATTCTTTCGGAACGCCGAGACCTTGTCGATCGGTCTCGTTACCGAGGCACGTTGTTGGCGGAGATGGAGAGGTTTCCGGTTTATTCACAGCTTCCGCTTCGGGCATTCGGCTTTTGTTCAGGATGACTTGAATATCCGGACAATAAATAAATAGTAAAGCGGACGGAGTGTAGTGGACACGCGGTTGGTATGCGGCCTCGGCGATCTCCCATGTCAAGCAGCGTTGACTCAGGCCGCCGATACTTGGATGGGTGACCGCTTAGCGCGCAATGCATGCCGAAGAGTGTCGTTAATGCCGTAATTACGAGTAATGATTAATTACGATGGATAAAGAAAAACGAGATAGTGATTATCTTGACTCACCATCGAACGCAATTCGCCGCTTTCTCTGAAACGCTTTCGGGGCTGTTTCCAAATTTTCCAAAAATATATTCGGCTTCGGTGGCTCGTCCTCCACTCGAACAACTCTCGTCTCCTCCACATTCAGCGTTTCCTGTACTTCGGCTTCAAGCTCCTCGTTCATCTGCTTGACCTCGTTGCTGGTGCTTTCAAGCTTGTCGTTGCTCGTACTGTGATATTGAAATATTCTCACGCTACCGGAATCAGTGTATTTCATTTCAACCTTTTTGACAATGCCATCCTGGCCGACTATCGTGGCAGTGGAATTATCGGGATAATCGGCGATCGGAAAGAGAGGTTCGACAACGTTCAGTTTCTTCGGCGTCGCGTCATCCTCGACGTCTGAGTCATCGGCATAACCAGGCACGAGGGAGAATTTTAACTCCTTGACCGAATTAACACCGGCTTCACGCTCGTCGTCCTTCCCTTTCGATTCTGCTATCAACTTTGTACTCCCGTATACATTTTCCGACGTATTTCTTAACGATAAGTCGAATTTTTGCTCTAACTTCGGCGAGTGCTGCTCATCCTTCGATACTTTATCAATGTCTTTTCTCCGCCACTTTTCACGGTCGGCTTCGTTCGTACTCGAATTTTCGGGACCGTGTACCAACGGCACTATGCCCGCTGGAAGAGAGGGTCCTATCTTACCACTTTTTTCACCGATCTCCGTCTTTTTAACGGCCATGAGCGAACCTCTCGGGGATTGAGACGCCGTTTTCTCTGCCGTTCTTGTCCTGCTCGTCGACTCGGAACTCTTGGACGATTTTTTCATCGGTGAGTCGTTCTCGCTTGTTTCCGACTCACTACCGTCGCTTCCGAAGGAAGTTATCATCTCGATTTTTCTGCACAATAATCGTATCGGGTTTTTTTTTTTAACGAAAAAATCGGCAACAGCAAAAATTAAACAAAAAAACATTTTATATCCTCAGTCGACATCTCAAAAAAGTTGTGTCAACATTTCTCGTCGAAATCCCCAACAGTTATTTATAATCGCGAAAAATTTGAAAAGTACAACATTAAACGCGTTTCTCTCGAAAAGAAAAACTTGTTTCAAAACTCTCGACACAAACGATGCAATTATTGAACGATTAGAGAAATATTTTCTTTAATTTTGTTACACATCCGTAGTCGCACAATTCTGCAGGGGATTTCAAGAAAGCTCAAGAAATCAATGATCATTTGGTGTACTTCAAATAGTACGGGTCGAGTCCAAGAGGTTTTTTTTCCATTATCTGGCATAAATTTCGAGAAAAAAATTACGAATAACGAGCATTTCTCGACCGTTTTGATGGGAGGATCCCCTCAGCGCCTTTAATTAACATTACCCGTCATCGGATTCGTCATCCTTCGTCACTAAATCTTTCGATGTGTTCTGCTCAGCTTGGGCCACACGCTGCGAATTTTGCTGCAAGCTCACTTGCCGATTTCTGTTTCTAGCCACAACTTCCTTCGGTATCATACCTTCCGGTATGTTTATTTGAGGCTGTGGATCTAGACAGACAAATCGTCATTCGCAATACGTTGTTCATCTTCGGTTATTTAGTTGCAACAAAAGTATGGAAGCTGTGGTCGATAACGAAGATAAAACTTATAGTCGACAATGAAGACAGCTTACATGTGTTAGCGGAAAAATTGACCCATTGAGTGCTGTACGAAGTGCGATTGAGAGAATCCTGCTGATTTCTTTCTCTCAATAATCTTATTTCCTCCGGCACTTCCCAAGTAACTTCATTGGTCTGGACGTGCCAGTAGTAAGGATAGCCCGTCGAATCATCGAAACACTCTTGCCATACTAAATTTCCCCAAACATACAAATTAGGGGATCTTCATTTTATTTTGTAAAAACAATAGAGTTATCGCATGAAGCTGGCAGCCTTTGCACTTTGAATGGTGTTGAACTTTGCATCTTTGGAACGCAACGGAAATTATTTTTTTTCTTCCTCTATTTCTTTATTTTCATTAGTAACGAAAATATTTTCTTGCCTAATGAGGATTCTGGAAAACGTTGTAGTGATTTTTGTAGCCCAAATCCCCTAACTAAATATTCTGGCCATCCAATAAAATTCTTTTTGAGTTGTGTTTCACGATGCAAACTTCAACGTAATCGCCTTGACCAAATTGCTCAGTTATTGAAAGATAATACGGTAACTTTGTTAGATGGATCCATCCAAAAAATCAGAGGGAATATTGTGTCAACCATTCTTGTCATATGAAAATGATACAACAATTGATCTTATGGTGAGGAAAGTGTGAAAATCCAACCAGACTATTACTACTAGTGCTGTTTGCAGAATACAAACCCAAACGATCCCAAGCAAGCTAATATCGCTACTGTTACGCAATGAATGTGTATAAATTATAAGTTGGGTTGGTTTGTTTTTTCATTCTCATGTGGATTGTTAGTGGGTTATGGTCTGTTCGAGTTACTACTGCTGCGGCAATGGAAATCTTCGGGTCTCGCTACTGCTACTCTGCAATCAAAGTTGGTCCTTTAGGGCGTTCCATTTGATTTTAGTTATCGCTATTCCATTTTCGAGTGATGCGAGACACCGAAAAACATTGCAACCAGTTTCGGGCATTAGCTCAGATTCTTTTCTTTCTTTTCAGATTATCAGATTAGCACATTTACCGATATTTTTGTTGTTTATTGGCAACTAATAATAATCAAAAGTTAGCAAGGGACCATTGCGAACACATTGCTGAGGTGGTTATTTCAATAGCTCACGAGTAGAAGATTCGTTCGAAAGTGCACAGGCCTGTGCCTTGTGGCATTCCTTAACATCGGAATTTGGTTTTTTGGCCGCTATCTCAACTGTAGGAACTTCCGGAGCGATCAATTGAATTTCCTGAAAACGGTATGGTCAAACAGATTAGTATAGGTTTGCGAAAATAAACAATAATGGAGCAACGAACGAGCACGAGCTATACAGAATTATAACGACCTTGAGAAAATCATTGACTTTATCGTCAAGCTGTTTTCCATCAGACTTGGATTCTTCAGCCTCGCTGTCCGAATTATACTGCTCCAAAAGATTGGTAAGAGGGTTGCTGGGTCCTCCGTTAAGGTCGGATTGATCCGTCGCAATTTCTTCATATTTGTCTATATGGCAGACAATGCGGGTGTAAAAAAATACTAATCAGTAAAAAACATTGACAAGCGCAAATTTTCTTGCGGTGAGAGTACGAATCCGTGAATACTTTGCCAGTTTCTTCTTGGTGAGTCGGACTGTTCGCCGTTAATATCCAATACTTGTCTTCTCTGGCGTCTCTTCATTTCGTAAACAACGCGTGATCACAGGGACAGTATCATATTTTTCGTGCACGCTCGATTTCGAACATACCGCTTTACTTTTTCGTACTACTTATTACGGCAATTATAAAGTCTTTTCGAAAGATCCTCAGTACAAGAGGAGAATCTTCGACCTATACAGAATGTGTATAATCAATTACGATAAAACTTCGCATTCGCGCGGACGTATAACCTCAAAATCTGTGCGCAAAAGTGAAGAACGTTGGAGAGGTTAGCGAGCATTATTTTTAAAGTGAACAAATTGTATATCGTATAGAGACTTGAACGGGATTAGGATCAAGGTCTGACGTGTTTGCGAAAAGCACAAAGTTACTAATATGTGAACTTGTTTGATTTCGTATTCTTTTATACATCTGTTACCGATGTGTGCTTTGCGCGCATACTGACATCAATTTTGCGCAGTTACGTGTGTGTACACACTTCCAACGTTATATTTATATATATAGCGCGTGTCACACGTACAGCGGCGCATACATATACGCTGTCGACCAAAAGCATGGATACACCTAGAACAATTTCGCGCCGCACTAAAAGTTTGATATCTCTTTGAAAAAAAAGATATCCGGATTTTAAAGGCGGCATTTTAAAATGGACAAATGAAGCTTCACTTTGCGTTTTGGAAAAAAAAATTCCATTTTTTTAGACGCGAGGCGCCATTTTGCAAATGGCCGTTTTTTGGCTATTTTTGGCTATTTAAAATCAGCTGCACGTCTTCAGGACATTTTTCTTGCATATTTTTTCAAAGAACCTTAAAAGATAGAGCAACAGCTATAGTTTCCTTTTTTAGAAAGTTTCGTACGATTTTTTTTCACCAAGTTATCGCATTTTTTTTCTCAAAAAGACAATTTTGAAAAGATGCTGCTGAAATGAGAAACTTTGAGGTTTAGAGAAAATTGCCTAAAGGAAAAAAGTTGCATTACATTGTATTGAATCGAGCAGAATTTTTACAAAATTTTTTGCTCCAACATTGAATTAAAAATAAAAAAAATTCAATTTTTTTTCTCAATTTTTAGCCGCACAAAACATCCACCTCTTACCTCTTACCTCATCTAAACGCCCTTTTCGTCGAAAAACCCACCTCTGGCTTCCAGCACTGCATCAACGATTCGTGGCATCCGATCGATTAATGTATCCAGCTGAGCTGAGTTGAGGGATCTCCACGCAGCTTGGAGTTTCTGTCACAGATCTTCGGCCGACGTAGGGCAGGTTATTCGTATCTTTCGATCGAGCTCTTCCCAGAGAAGTTCGATTGGGTTTAGGTCGGGTGATTGTGGCGGCCACACCATATTCACGATTTTGTTTTCTTTGCCTCGTTCTCCAAATATTCTCGCCAGAGACGGGAACTGTGTTTCGGATGATTGTCTTGTTGGATGGTAAAACGACGTCCGATGGTTCTTAGCCCCGATGGAATCGCATGATTGATGAGAATTTCTTTATATTCTTCTTTTCTCATTATGCCGTCAATTTTCACAAAGTCTCCGACACCATGACCGAAGAAGCAACCCCACACCATAACGGAGCCACCGCCATGCTTGACACTTCCCTGCTAAAAATGTCCGATTGAATATTATTAACCACCATAGGAATAATGCATAATTCTCATGATATCCTTTCGGACCTATCTCGCTCTCCCTTGGTGGTGCATAAATATTGGTTCGTTTCGAATATAAACCAATGCTCCGTGTTATAAATGTGAAGTTCGTCATTGCTACTTTATGAAATTGAATAGATTTCTATGCGATCCGTTGAATTCTATCAGATGCATAACCTACCCTGCTAAAAATGTCTGATAGAAAACGAAAAAAAAAAATTATTTCGTTTTGGTTCATGTTTCTGATTCCTGTTTTTCACAAACATCTACAGATTATTATGATGGGAATCGTATCGGATGATGATGAGTTTATAATATCGAGCTCCAATCCGAATTAATAGCGAATGAATGATACCACCCCATTGCGTAGGATTGCGATATACGACATATGTTGTTTATATGTGTGGATCTATTCGTATATGCTATGTATGATTGTACCTTTCGTTTTCGTTGTTTGTTATAAATGTATATGCACGAATGTATTACTTCGTATAAAACAGCATGTATAGTTTCCTTTCGTGTTTCTGATTCGTATATTGCGCAATCAGGATCTTATTTGTGTGAACCAAATTTGATCATGTTCTATATAAATACTGTATAAAGAATACTTTCATGCAGTTGAATTTGGCATTCTTCATAGGATTATTATAAAGTTGAATCATATATCTATGAATAGTAGTAGTATTTATCCTTTCACATGTACACCCTTGCGGGCTTTTACAATCTCCCGTCTGTTTCTCTTTTTACAATATGTTTTCTTTTATGCCATATCTCTATTATTTACATTTCTCCTCCACTTTCCTCTCTACACTTCCCTCCCAGTTTCCTCTCCCTTCCTTTTCCCTATCTTATAAAATTCCCTGACTACCTCGCAGAGTTCTTCCACTATTTCCTTTCCTTTTAGAGCTCTGCTCCATGCCACTGCTATTTCTCCCTCCTGTTGTTCCACCCATCGTTGATATTTCCTTTTCACCTCTTCGTCCATTTGCGCCTTTGCCTCCTCGCATTCCCCTATGTGCTTCAGTGTTTCCTCGTCCCTGTTGCACACTCTGCATCTCGTATCCTTGAATCCTTTTTCTTTCTCCTTCCCTACACTCCCACACCTCATCCTTGCCCAAGTTTCTCTAATTTCCCCCCGCGTTGTTCCTCTCCTCCAATACTCTTCCATCCCCACTTCTGTCTTCCTGTCTTTATATTCAACGCAAAACCTTGATCTGTCGATTTTTTCCCAATTTCTTTGTGTTTCTTGATCCGACAAGTTTTGCATTGCTCTCCCTGTCTTCGTTTTCCACTCCCTCCTGTTGCTTCTTCTTAGTGTGTCTCCTATTTGCCCCTCTCCCGCCTGATTCATGGCCTCTTCCATTTCTCTTCCCCATTTCGTCGCGTTTCCGTTTATGATCCCTCTCGCCTCTTCCTTCAAGCATTTCTTGGGCCATCTCTCCTCTTCCATTCCCATGATGGTACCTATATAATCCGCCGCCCTTTTCTTCATGATTATTCCTATTCCCTGGCATCCTGCTTCCATTTTCCAGATATAGTCCGGTGTGTTTTTTCTTAGTCCCATCGCCATTTTGGTGTATGTTGCCTGCATCCTTTCTATCCTTTCTCTTCTTTTCCACCCCCACACCTCGACTCCGTATAGCAGTCCACTCCTCGCTATTGTCTCTGTTATACGCAGTCTTTCCCTCAGGTCTCCTATCCTTGCCCTTTTTGCGATTCCCCATGCCGCATTAATCGCCTTTCTGATCTTCTCTTCGCTCAGTCTGATGTGTTTCTCAAAGGTGTTTCCTGTCGAAAACCACACTCCCAGGTACTTGTATTCCCGTACTACCTCGAGTCTTTTTCCCTTCACTTCCCATCCTTTCTCCTTCTTTTCTTTTCCTCCTTTTCGAAACACCATTACCTTCGTTTTTTCCGTGTTGATCTCCAGCTTGTTTTTTTCCACGTATTTCTCTAGAGTCTTTAACATTTCCCTTAACCCTTCCCCTGTATCCGCTACTAGTACCACATCGTCTGCGTACTTTAGTGCATATATCTTTTCTCCCCCTATTACTGTCCCTCCTTCCTTTTTTCGCTGCCATTCTAATTCCATGTCCTCGATGTACCAATTGAATAGCGTTGGACTCAGCGCGCAACCTTGTCTTACTCCTTTCCACGTTCTGAATTTTCCTGACACCCCTTCTCCAGTTATCACTTCGTTCTGGGTTTCCTTGTAGATTGCTTTTATGATTCCCAGAATTTTCCCGTTAACCCCTGCCGCAATCAGTTTTCGTATTAAAATCCCCCTATCTACCGAATCGAAGGCTGTCCGGAGGTCCACGAATGCAGCGTATAGCTTTCCTCTTTTCTTCTTCAAACTGTTGTTAATTATGGCGTTAAGAACAAATATGTGATCCCGCGTTCCTCTTCGCTGCCTGAAACCTGCTTGCCCTTCCTTCAGCATCCTTTTTCCTTCCAGCCAGTATAACAGTCTCTTATTGGCTAAGGTCGTCAATATCTTATATCCCACATCCATTAGCGTTATTCCCCTATAATTATTTGCTTTTGCCACATCTCCCGCCTTATGTATGGGGTATATCCTGCCTGTTTCCCATCCTCTTGCCAGTTTCCCGCTCCTCCATGTTTCCTTAATTATTTCGTACAGCTCCTCCCTTCCGTCTCTCGGTAGCCCTTGAAACAGTTCCGTTGGGAGTCCATCTTGTCCCGCCGCCTTCCTTTTCTTCATTTTTTTCAGTACTTTTTCTATTTCTGCCACCTCTATGTCTCTATTCGCTGTTTCCTCCAGCAGTCTCTCTCTTTCTCTTACCTCGTTGGTTCCTCCTTTCCTTTCCATTTCTTCTTCTGTATCTTTCACCCATTGGTTGGTTTGTCCTTCTCCTCCGATCTCCTCCCCTCCCAGCAGTCTTCTAAAATGGTTAATCCATTCCTTTTCCAGTATTTTTTGACTACTTTTTCCCGTTTTCCTGACTCTAAACGGTCTCAATGCCCTCCATAATTCGGTCGGATTTTTGCTCTTGTTTACTGCCTCCCATTTTTGCTTCCAACGTTCCTCCATTTCCTCCTTCCTTATTTTCTTTAGTGCTCTTCTCGCCTCTCTCAGCATTTTCCTTTCCTCTTCTCCTGTTTTCTTCAAGTATTCTTTCAACCTTTTCCATACCACCCTTTTTTGTTCTCGAACATTTTTACTTACCCTTTTTTCTTCTCCCTCCCCTCCCACCCATTTATACATCCCCACTTTTTCCGCTGTTTCCCTTATGGTTTCCACCAGATTGTCCCATCTATCTCCCTCTTTCTTCTTTTCTCTCGTTCTCCATATCTCTTGGAACTTTTCTGCGTAGCATTCTCCCAGCTCTTCTTTCCACACTATTTTCCTTTCCCTCCTTGTTCTTTCCGTTTTCTTTTGCGTTTGGTCCTCTTGTTTTTTCCGTTGTCTTCTCTCCATCGTCACCACTAGGTCGTCGTAGGTGATCCGATTCAGTTCTTTGATGTATCTCTAGCTTCCTCACCATTCGTTCAGCCTGCATGTTTATTATTATATAATCGATTACTGATCCTCCTCCTTCCTGTTCCCCTATGTATGTTAAGTTTCCCTCTCCATCCCCTTCCCATCTTCCGTTTGCTATTTCCAACCCATTCCTTCTACAGAAGTTGATTAATTTTGTCCCTTCTGCGTTCTTCTTTTTGTCCTTAGATCTTCTTTCCTTGCCCTGCTCTTCTTGACCTCCTTTTTCTGCCTGTTCCTCCCCGATTCTTGCATTGAAGTCTCCCATTATTATCATCCCTTCCCCCCTCAATTCTGTCTCCTCTACTATTTCTTCTAATCCTTTTTCAATCTCGCTTAGGTTTTTGTTATAAATTGTAACTATTGTCGCTTTTTCTTCTCTGTCCCTTCCCATTTGTATCCCCGTTATTACCAATCCCCCTTTCCACTCCCTTATTTTCCCTTCCCCTATTATTATTTTCCTTATACCTATTAATTGCCCTCCTTTCGCTCTTCCCCTCTTCTTTTCTCTCATTGCCGCTTTTGTAACCCATATGAAATCCCTATCTAATTTGCTTAGCACTTTTTCTTCCCCGCCCTCTTCTAACCACGTCTCCTGGATCGCGATAATGTCCATTTCCTTCAGCCAGTCCCATACTTCTAACACCTTCCTTACGCCTGCCACGTTCCAGGTTACGGCTCGTATCCCTCGCCGTACCATACCCTCCTCCGTTGTTGGTACCTCTGTCGAAACCCCGCTCCTGGTTCTCCCGTTCGCTCTGTCCATCTGCTGCTTGATTCTTCCAATTCGCCGTATCTCTCGTTCCAACTTCTCCAGTTCCCGTCTATCTGTAACTTGAGGTACCCCACCCTCACTTTTCTGCCGTCCTGTTCCAGGGTCCTCGCGTAGTCTACTATCCAGCTTTGCACCTCTCGCTCTCTTTCTGTTGTGTCCTCCCCGATTTTTGCTTCCTCTACACCTGTCACTCTCCGCGCGACACGTTTCATTATTCTGATTTTGTCTTCCATTGACACCATCTGTACCAGTACGCCTTCTCTGATCTGTCTCCATCTTTGTATTCTCGGCTTTATTCCCGTCCTCTCCCAGACCGTTTTCTCTATGTCCCAGACCGGCCCGTTTTCCGTTTTTTTCCAGTTCTTGTATAATTATGTTCTTTTTCCTTTGCCTCCTCTTTTGCCCTTCCTCCTCCCATTCTTCCTGGGTCAGTCCTCTTGGGCTTGCTCTTACTGTTTGTTTCCTCCTTCCATACTCTTCTTGTCTCTTTCCTCTTCTTCTTGTGACTTCACTCCATACTTCTGGTTCCGTTCTCCGTCCTCCTCTTTGCTCTTGTATTTCTCTTTCTTCTTTCCCGTACTGGTCTCCTGGTATCTTTTCATTCTGGTTTTCGTCCCATCTCATTCCCTGATTTCTCTTCTGATTTTCTTCCATTCTTGTTTCTTCTTGCTTTCTGTTCTCCCTCTCCAGACTTTGAATTCTTTTGCTCATTTCCTCATTTTCTTGTACAAGCTTTTCTATCAATTCTTCTTGTTCTTTGAATCTCCGATTCCATCTTTCCTGCTCTTCTATTAGCATCTCTTCGACCTTACTCTTTGCAATTGTTTCTTCCTGTAACTCCCTATCCTCTTGCTGGCTCTGCCTTTTTTCGATTGTCTTCATCACTTCTCTTACAGTGTCCATTACCATTATCCTTGATTTCTTCTCCCATTCTTTCTCCCATATTTGTTTTTCCGTTGCTAACTTCTCTTCGAACTTCTCAGTTATCTCTCTCTCTCTCTTCTTCCTGTCCAGTCGTTTCCTTCTTCTTCTGTCCCCCCTCTATGTCCTTTTTCATCTCTTCTTTCTCCCCGCTCTTCCTTCTTTCTTCCCCCTCCCCAGTGGTCTAGCAACGATCTTGCACAGCGCAGTTTTCTTTTCTTTACTCCCAAAGCCCCGGCCGGCCTCCCTCTTCTTCTTTTTCCTGTCATTGTCATTTCTTCTGTTGACTCTTTTTCTTCCAACCCTGCCGTTTTCGGCGTTTCTCCGTTCTCACCTAACTCCTCTGTGTACACTGACTCCGTTCCGCTCTCCCCCGTTGTTTTTCTTTCTCTGTCGATACCCGCGCGTCCTACTTTACCAGCGCTTCCTTTCTGGTTCCGCTCACCGCTGTCCCCGTCGCCTCCTGTTCCTACGGCACCTCCCTGAAGTTCGCCCTCCTCTACTTTGCCTTCTTCCTCGTAGATGTCACTCTCCTCGTTCCAATTCCCGCTATGCGTGCGTCCTTCTATCTCGTCCATCCTCGTGACTCTTCTCCTCACTCTAACCACGCTTTCCCACTTGCCTTTACTCTCCTTTTCCGTGCTTTCACACCTTATTTCCACTTTTTCTATTATTTCTCCGGCTTCCGCCGCCCTTTCTTTCCTCAACTTCCACTGTTTTTTCGTTCACCGTGTTCTTTTACCCCTCCCACTTCTTACTTTCGAATGCTCGCACGACACACACGTGTTGTTGCTGTCGGCGCCATCTTGAAACTCTATCTATGAATAGTATATATAGTATGATATTTCAATGAAAATGAATCATTCTGAATGCGACACGTCTCATTGAAGTTCAGGCTGTATTATTAATTACTAGTAGTATTTCATTGCGAATTTATGTACTACGTAATAAAGAATACAGTATGACATGTCAATGAAAATGAATCATTTTGAATGCGAAACGTCTCATTGCAGTTCAGGCTGTATTATTAATTACTAGTAGTATTTCATTGCGAATGTACGTACTATGTAAGAAAGAATACAGTATGATATGTCAATAAAAATGAATCATTTTGAATGCGATACGTCTCATTGCAGTTCAGGCTGTATTATTAATGACTAGTAGTATTTCATTGCGAATTTATGTACTACGTAATAAAGAATGCAATATGATATTTCAATGGAAATGAATCATTTTGAATGCGATACGTTTCATTGCAGTTCAGCCTGTATGATTAATTACTAGTAGTATTCCATTGCGAATGTATGTACTACATAATAAAGTATAAAGTATAATATTTCAATGAAAATGAATGCGATACGTCTCATTGCAGTTCAGGCTGTATTATTAAATACTAGTAGTATTTCATTGCGAATGTATGTACCACGTAATAAAGTATACAGTATGATATTTCAATGAAAATGAATCATTTTGAATGCGATACGTTTCATTGCAATTCAGTCTGTATTATTAATTACTAGTAGTATTTCAGTGCGAATTTATGTACTACGTAATAAAGTATACAGTATGATATTTCAATGAAAATGAATCATTTTTAATGCGAAACGTTTCATTGCAGTTCAGCCTGTATTATTAAATACTTGTAGTATTTGAGAAGATCGACAAGTCTACGTACTGCGCAGAATGCAAAAATAGAAAAAGGAATACGGAAAGAGAAAGTTACTGGGAAGCGAAGAAGTGCAGTGCAGGTACCAAGGAGATGTGGGCAAGGATAAGGTGTGGGAATGTAGGGAAAAATGGTAACAAGGGTTTCGAGGATAAGAATTGCCGAATTTGCGGAGAAGAGGAAGAGAGCCACATATGCGGCTGCCAAGAAATAAAGGCAAAAATGAAGGTAGAAGTGGTACAAGGCCTGGAAAAGGTGACGGAATTTAAAGGGGGGAAAGAGCTAATACAAAAAATTGAGGAACTGGTAAACAAGGACCCAGTAAAGTTTTGCACATATATAAGGGAATTCGAAAAAATGATAGAAGCGTTGCATAAAGGAAAGCGGCGATAAGGCAAACAAAACGAAGGGAAAAAACAGAATGTATATAGGTACTTTTAAAGATATTTAGGCTAGAGAGGAATTCGTAATGTAAGATAAGTTTTAAGGAGTTATTGATAAGGACATCAAATGTACTTGTATGTAAAAACCCCTGAGGGGTATACCTGGAATAAATACTATACTATACTATACTACTTGTAGTATTTCATTGCGAATGTATGTACCACGTACTAAAGTACTCAGTATGATATTTCAATGAAAATGAATCATTTTGAATGCGATACTTTTCATTGCGAATGTATGTACTACGTAATAAAGAATACAGTATGACATTTCAATGAAAATGAATCATTTTGAATGTCATGCGTCTCATTGCAGTCGAAGCATGCAAATTTTCATATTTAAAAACCACACGAATTAAGTATTTAATATATATTGCTCGGCCCTGTAAAATGAAAGCTACACAGAGAAGAGTCAAGCACAGTTTTATACACTGCTTTTGGATCGGTGAATTATTTTTGTAACGCAAATAGATAAAAGGATCCAACCTACGTTAAATACCAATAGGTTTTTATATTGCTGTTATATATATATATATATATATATATATATATATATATATATATGTATATATAAATATCTCGTCGCCATCGTGTACAAGAGTAAAAAATGGCCGAAAATATCGGGCTGACTTTGTATATTCACTCTTGATTATATCTAGTCAACTTAATTTCAATTGGAAAAATAACTTTTATTGATGTTTTGCGCTGCTATTAATTACTTGAATAGATGTATACTGAACAAGGCTCAATAAATTTGTTAACAGTAAAAGTGTTTACTATTTTCTATTCCATTTCATCATTTTGTATAGCATCTTTTGTTGTCCCTATCACATCTTTTTCATAAAACTTCATTTTTCATATAGAATATGATGCGAGTTTTAAGTGTGGGATAAGATTCAATTTGATTCATCCATAGTGCATAGGAAATGTTAGCAGCATAATCGTATCTCTATTATTCGAAAAAAGAAAAGAAAATGTAATGATACGAAAACGATAGAATCATGCCCTACAATGAGACGAAGACGAAAGAATTCAATTGGTCCCTGAATCACAAGGAAATCGTATAAAACTAAACCGCAGCTACGGTATGCATCTGATAGAATTCATCAGTCGCATAGAAATCCATTCAAATTCATAAAGTAGCAATGACGAACTTTACATTACAACAGATGGTATTTTTTATCATGGAAAAGTCACCAATCACCGCCGTATATGTATTATTCGAAATCATTTCCGAATGTAAATGTGAAGTTCGTCATTGCTACTTTATGAATTTGAATAGATTTCTATGCGATCCGTTGAATTCTATCAGATGCATACCCTAGCCACGGTTTAGTTGTATATGATTTCTTTGTCATTCAGATACTAATTGAATTCTTTCGTCTTCGTCTCATTGTAGGGCATGATTCTATCGTTTTTGTATCATTACATTTTTTTCTTTTTTTTCGAATAATAAAAATACGATTATCCTGCTAACATTTCCTATGCACTATGGATAAATCAACTTGAATCTTATCCCACACTTAAAACTCGCATCATATTCTATATGAAAAATGAAGTTTTATGAAAAAGATGTGATAGGGACAACAAAAGATGCTATAGAAAATGATGAAATGGAATCGAAAATAGTAAACACTTTTACTGTTAGCAAAATTATTGAGCCTTGTTCAGTATACATCTATTCAAGTAATTAATAGCAGCGCAAAACATCAATAAAAGTTATTTTTCCAATTGAAATTAAGTTGACTAGATATAATCAAGAGTGAATATACAAAGTCAGCCCGATATTTTCGGCCATTTTTTACTCTTGTACACGATGGCGACGAGATATTTATATATATATATATACAACAGCAATATAAAAACCTATTGGTTTTTAACGTAGGTTGGATCCTTTTATCTATTTGCGTTACAAAGATAATCTACCGATCGAAAAGCAGTGTATAAAACTGTGCTTGACTCTTCTCTGTGTAGCTTTCATTTTACAGGGCCGAGCAATATGTATTAAATACTTAATTCGTGTGACCGGTGCGATGGTCTAGTGGTTAGCGTGCTCGCCACTAAACCAGCGGACCGGGAGGTCCCGGGTTCGAATCCCGGTCGCGTACATTTCGTCGTGAAATGTTTTTCTTCGGCATTTCGCGGCGAAATAAGACTAGTTCCACGACCGGGGGGCGAATTCGATGACCGGCTGTATTGGTATAGGTTTTCCGCAGTTTCCCTATACCCATGACAGAAAATGTCATGATGAATATAATACGGTGGGGGAAGTCGGCTGCGGCCGCAAGGGGGGGAACGGAGAGAAAGATGGAGAAAAAGGAGTAAAACAGTAGAGGAAAGAACGGTCATAATGTGGGGAAGAATAGGTAACAAACGCGAAAAGCGTGTACCTAAGGAAAAAAACCAATAAAAATACTTAATTCGTGTGGTTTTTAAATATGAAAATTTGCATGCTTCGACTGCAAGGAGACGCATGACATTCAAAATGATTCATTTTCATTGAAATGTCATACTGTATTCTTTATTACGTAGTACATACATTCGCAATGAAAAGTATCGCATTCAAAAGGATTCATTTTCATTGAAATATCATACTGTATACTTTAGTACGTGGTACATACATTCGCAATGAAATACTACAAGTATTTAATAATACAGGCTGAACTGCAATGAAACGTTTCGCATTAAAAATGATTCATTTTCATTGAAATATCATACTGTATACTTTATTACGTAGTACATAAATTCGCAATGAAATACTACTAGTAATTAATAATACAGACTGAATTGCAATGAAACGTATCGCATTCAAAATGATTCATTTTCATTGAAATATCATACTGTATACTTTATTACGTGGTACATACATTCGCAATGAAATACTACTAGTATTTAATAATACAGCCTGAACTGCAATGAGACGTATCGCATTCATTTTCATTGAAATATCATACTTTATACTTTATTACGTAGTACACACATTCGCAATGGAATACTACTAGTAATTAATCATACAGGCTGAACTGCAATGAAACGTATCGCATTCAAAATGATTCATTTCCATTGAAATATCATACTGTATTCATTATTACGTAGTACATAAATTCGCAATGAAATACTACTAGTCATTAATAATACAGCCTGACCTGCAATGAGACGTATCGCATTCAAAATGATTCATTTTTATTGACATATCATACTGTATTCTTTTTTACATAGTACGTACATTCGCAATGAAATACTACTAGTAATTAATAATACAGCCTGAACTGCAACGGGACGTATCACATTCAAAATGATTCATTTTCATTGAAATGTCATACTGTATTCTTTATTACGTAGTACATAAATTCGCAATGAAATACTACGAATAATGAATATAATACAGGCTCAACTGCAATGAAACGTATCGCATTATAAATGATTCATTTTCATTGAAATATCATACTATATATACTATTCATAGATATATGATTCAACTTTATAATAATCCTATGAAGAATGCCAAATTCAACTGCATGAAAGTATTCTTTATACAGTATTTATATAGAACATGATCAAATTTGGTTCACACAAATAAGATCCTGATTGCGCAATATACGAATCAGAAACACGAAAGGAAACTATACATGCTGTTTTATACGACGTAATACATTCGTGCATATACATTTGTAACAAACAACGAAAACGAAAGGTACAATCATACATAGCATATACGAATAGATTCACACATATAAACAACGTATGTCGTATATCGCAATCCTACGCAATGGGGTGGTACCATTCATTCGCTATTAATTCGGATTGGAGCTCGATATTATAAACTCATCATAATCCGATACGATTCCCATCATAATAATCTGTAGATGTTTATGAAAAACAGGAATCAGAAACACGAACCAAAACGAAATAATTTTTTGTTTCGTTTTCTATCAGACATTTTTAGCAGGGTTGGTATCAAACACTGTGGTGCCATTTTTTCCGAAGGATTTCTTCGAACGAAAATGCGTCGACGACCACCGAAGATTAAAATTTTTAACTTATCCGTCCAGAGCACATTTCTCCACTGATTAATCGTCCACTTTTTGCGTTCCAGGGCCCATGCGTATCGTTTTTTTTTTGTTTGCCGGACACAACAAAGGTTTTCGCACGGCGACACAGCCTTTGAGGCTAGCACTGTTAAGACGACGTTTTACTGTCGTCAGTGATATCGAGGTTTCCCTTTGTTCGTTAAATTTGGCACAGATTTTCGTTGCTGTTAATCGACGATTTTTTTGCTGGTTATGACGATATTTTTATCGTCTGAGGACGGTTGTCACTTTGGGTCGACCCGGGCGATTGCGATTGAAATACGTCTCGGACTTCTTAAATCTTCCGATGGTCGTCTGCACTCCTTTCAAACACACGCGAGTTTGTCTGGCAATTTCTCTGTACGACAATCCTATATCGCGCAACGCGACAATAGCCCCTCTTTTATACAGTGGAATTTCTTTTTACCGAGCCATTGTGATCCGTTAAGAAAAAAAAATTTGCGTAAAAACTTGTCGATTGTAGACCACACGTGTTCGCGTTCGAAGTTTTCGCACAACTAACTGGCTTTGTCAGCGCGACACTTGTCACATTATTCCAAAGAATCAAAAATGTAAACAAAAACGGCGAGCGAAAAAGAGAGCGAGAAAAAGAACACGAGAGAAATAGAATATCGACTCGTGAGAAATAGAATCTTTTTTACGCTCCACAAAGGTAAAATGTAATTAAAGACAAGAAGCTTTATTTCCGCTCCTTGTGTTTAGATGAGGTAAGAGATAAGAGGCGGATGTTTCGTGCGGCTAAAAATTGAGAAAAAAAATTTGAAAAAAAAAATATTTCGCTACAATTCTGCTCAATTCAATACGATGTAACGCAACTTTTTTTCCTTCTGGCAATTTTCTCTAAACCTCAAAGTTTCTCATTTCAGCAGCATCGTTTTAAAATTGTTTTTTTGAGAAGAATAGGCGATAACTCGGTGAAAAATAATCGTACGAAACTTTCTTAAAAAGGAAACTATAGCTATTGCTCTATCTTTTAAGGTTCTTTGAAAAAAATGTCCTGAAGACGTGCAGTCGATTTTAAACAGCCAAAAAAGGCAAAAAACGGACATTTTCAAAATGGCGCCCCAGGTCTAAAAAAAAATCGAATTTTTTTTTCCAAACCGCAAAGTGAAGTCTCATTTGTCCCTTTTAAAATGCCGCCTTGGAAATCCGGATATCTTTTTTTTTTCACAGAGATATCAAACTTTTAGTGCGGCGCGAAATTTTTCTAGGTGTATCCATACTTTTGGCCGGCAGTGTACATAAAATACCGTCTAAAAGTTTCCGGACACTTCAGATAATTACGAAACTTCGATTACTTTGGATAATGAAAAATTATATTCAAATAATATAATTAGTTATACAGAGCTATATAATATCTTCGTAAACTAATAAATAATATGAACTATATTATTCTAACATTATTTGGCAATTATCCAGTGATCGAAAGTTTTACAACTATCTGAAGTGTCCGGAAACTTTTGACCGGATTATTTGCGAATATCAGAAGCATCGTCAGGGTCATTTATTTTGTGAATTGGGTCTGAGAAGATGAACAACATTCGAACAAAAACAATGAATAGACAATCAGAAAAATGCGTTATCCGAAAATTTAAGCGTAATAAAAATATCTCGAAACTTTTCTTACGCCGATTTGCTAAAATCGTTTTTCTTTTAATTGGCCATAACTCAGCATCTAACTAAATGAGTTTGAGATTGAAGGTTTCCGAAAAAAAATGGGTGGATAGAGAAACATGTTGGGATTATCTTTATATCCCAAGATCTTCTATGGGGATAATCCTCTTACGGGATCATCACAGTAGAACGGGTGAAAAAATAGCTGATTTTCGCGATTTTTTTCTACAGTTAAAATACGCTAATCGGTCTGATTTTTTATGTCAAATCAAAGCACTCACGAAAAACAAAAAATACATTTTTCAACGTTTATTTTTATTTTTTTATATTTTAACGGTTTAAAATGTCTTGGAAAAAAGGAGTCCTCACGGTGTATACGCTTGTGGCCGTATATATTATCGGAAACAAAATTTGTAAAAAGATTATTAATCAGTATAAAAGCCTATGGAGGTTTAAAAATATGAAAATTGATCAAATGGCGGCTTTTTGAAAAAAAAAGTATCGCGTTTAGCCTATTTTTTCGACAGTTTTTCGTTAAAAAAAAATATGAAGATTTCAAAAAAAGCTTCCATTGCAAGATAAAGTATGGCGTGATGAATGTTGTGTCAAAATTTGAAACGGATAGCTTGAAAACTTTTCATTAGAGTGTTTTCGAAAACGACACTGCGAGATTTTATGAAAATTTACACTATGATGATCCCTTACAAATGGAGAAAAACTGCACGTTCAGTTTTTCTCGAAACTATGTTTTATGAAACGGTGTAAGCCGTATCTAAAAATCTTTTCATCCAATTCACCTCAAAGTCGGACGGTTTACACCATTTTTCATCATACGACAGCATGATTTTTTTATGTTAATACATTTGGTGATAACAAATTATGAAAGTTTTTTTTTTTTGTGAAAATCGGACGTAATTTTTTTACAGCTTGGAATTTTTGTATTTTTTTAATTTCGAAAAAGCATCCGACCATCCGAAAGTTTCATTACTTTACGAAAAGTACATTTTATAAATTTTGATCCCAGATTACCTCAGTTGCCAGAACCGGCAACGATTGGCCATGCAGCAACGGCGACACTTTGTTTAGATAATAACTTCATTGTTTATCGATATTTTTTCATGAGAAAAAAGGAACTCCGTAAGACTATGTATTAATTCTGTATAAAATAAGTTAGGGCAGGACTCCTTCTTAATATGCTTGCTTGAATTCCCAGCATTTTTTTCATCATTATTAAATGAAAGTATGTTCTTCTTGTCGTTCGCTTCAGCTTCTAAGCCTGACGTATCAACTAGTAAGATTTTTTAATAATCATTGATGAAATCCTCCTCCGCTCTTTGTATTCGATTTAAAAAATGCATCAATTGCATGAGCTAACGGTTGATTCTGAAATGGGCGCTTGAGATTTATAATGATGTTATAAATCAACATTTACCTGGCAGTAAAAGTTGATCTTCTAGTATTCTTCTGGTTATGTGTATCGGTCGTCAATTCTAATATATTTCTTTTGCCTACAGTTAACTTAATTGTCAAGTTTGAATATCTATTTTATTTGTGTAATGAAGTAGCTACTTTTTCTACAAGTCACGAAATTGCGACGAAGAAAATAGTTCAAGGTTTATTACATAATTTCTTTATACTTGCTTGGGTGACAAATAAAATGGTCTATTATTCGAATTGAACTATTCAGGATCGATTTTTTTCTGGGGGGAGGGGGTGCCGCCCCGTGCCTCATTCTGACTATGCCAATGAATATTACGCGAAAGTTCCAGGGAAATTTTAAGTGTCATGATTGGCGGGTTATGTAAGAATCAAATGCATTTCAGGACTCTAAATTTGGTTTATTTCAATAGAAAGGCTCGTCCGATCTAACATCAGGTTTTTATAATATACATCGTATAATACCGCTATATCTCCTTCTTTTATATGTCTAAAACATCGTAGTGTAGACATATATTTATATGCATATATATATACTGGAAGTCCCATTTTAATTGTACACCTGATTTAGCTCGAAAAATACTACTTCGATCAAGTATTGAGTATAATAAAACTTTTAGGGGTCGAAGTTAACGAAAACGTTACAAAAATATTTTTTGGTTCAAAATTCAAAACGGCGACATTAAGATGGGCGACATATTTAAAAAAAATGGGATCATGATTTTTTTCACCAAAACATTTATTAGGCCAAAACTGAGAACTTTTGTAGGAAAAGTTTTTTGATAACGTTCATAATTTTTAGGATAGAATACCATGTTTGACTATTTTAGCGCGATCCAGAATATACCAAGAGGAGGTAAGGAGATAATATATGACTAAATATTAACAGACTATTCGAAGTATAGTCCAATATATTTAGTCTTCAACATCCCTTGTGCAAGTGTACATGTAAGGCGTGTGAGTTTGTTTGGGCTTGTTTGATAACCCAAAAAAGGATTAGGTCCTCAGCGGCTCGTCACTTCCGTTATCAAACAAACTCACACGCACACTCAAACGTGAGTTTGTTTGATACCGGAAGTGACGAGCGACAGAGACCTAATCATTGTTTGGGTTTGTTTGAGTTACCAAACAAACCCAAATAAACACAAACAATTCTAAACAAACTCACACCCTCACACACTTACACAAGAGATGTTGAAGACTACCTCCTCTCGGTACATTCTGGATGGCGCTAAAATACTTTTAAAAAGTGGAACCCGGTGCGTTGGTCTAGTGGTTAGCGTGCTGGCCAGCGGATCGAGAGGCGACCTGGATTTGCCAATAGACCGTATAGGCAGACTTTAGGACGCGGCGGACTTTCGAGGAACCTAAAAATGCCTAGGTAAATATAAGTGATCAAGATCGAAGAAGCGGCACAAAGTCAAGTGGCCTATACTTAACAAAAGTATAAATTCGACACCGTGAGGAGGTCGCAGGTTCGAATCTCAGTCGCGTCACTTTCGTCGTGAAATATTTTTCGTCGACATTTCTCGGCGAAAGACGACTTTATAGTTCTGTGACTGGGAGGCGAACTTGGAACCGACTATATCGGGATCGGTTTTTCGCAATTTACCAATACCCATGGCAGATGTCATCAATACGATGCAGAGGGGGAAGTCGGCTGCGGCCACAAGGGGGTGTGTGGAATGGGAGGTTGACAGGCAAGTTGTGGAATGGGAGGTTGACAGGCAAGTTGTGGAATGGGAGGTTGACAGGCAAGTTGTGGAATGGGTGATATATGGGGGTAGGCAGTGGAATCGGTGGTCGAGGGGGGATAAGAATGGGAGCCAGAATGAAGTTGATGCGGGTTGGAATACGTAAAAAGGGAAAGACCCGTCACGGCTGGAACCAGTTTTGAAAAATAGTTAAAAATTAGGAACTTTAACAAAAAACGTTTTCTACGAAAATTCTGTTTTGGCCTGATAAACGTTATGGTGAACAAAAAATTGTGATCCGATTTTATTTAAATCGTGCCAGCCGTTTTAACGTTGCCAATTTTAATTTTGGACCAAAAAAGATTTTTTTTAACGTCCCCTTTAGAACCCTAAACGTTTTATTATACTCAATACTTGATCGGGTAAGTATTTTTCGAGATACATCAGGTGTAAGATAAAAATGGGACACCCGGTGTGTGCACACACACACACACACACACACACACACACACACACACACACACACACGCACGCACGCACGCACGCACGCACGCACGCACACACACACACACACATATATATATTTAATGCAGTGCACATTTAACGTTTCAGCTGTACCAGACGGATTGTGATAATTAATAAGAGTACACCGTACTTTACGAGTCAAATTGCACTGATATTCGAAAGGTCTGAATAAGCTTCGACGGTCGGCGAGAATATCAGCGTGTAGGATTGCAACGGATGCATCATTCATACTGTACGGGACTCTATGTTATGTGGCCAGTGTGTTGTGCGTAACATAAACCCGTTTGCCCTTTTCTCGCCACTTTTCTTCTTCATTCCGGTTACTTGTGCGTAGCTTTATATCCGATGAATATATTTAGTATTACAAAGATTTTACGATGGTACATTGATTTTGGCATATACGAGAGATTTACCTTAAACGCGTGTGTAGTACCAATTGGAAAAAAGGATTGCGGACGCGGATTTTGTGATACGCGGTCGACGAACTAGATAAAGTGGATGATCTAAGGTTCGCACTCGATGAGTCGTCGAAGGACCAAACTGGCAAACAATACTTTCTCATGGACACTATATTCGGTAAAGATAAACTGATGAGACTCTTCAACCTCATACTTTTCAGTCAAAAAGTTTCGTCGCGCTGATGCAAATATATGCATTCAGAAGAAGCGCTGCACCGCTGCATGTTGAAGGATACTGTTTTTTTTTTTTTTTCAACAAGTTCAACTCTGAACTTTCAATCTGACTGAACATTTGAATCTGCGCAATTTGTACGAAGAATTGTGAATCAAGCTGACGTGGTAACTGCGTTCAGCGTTCACTGCGTTCTCGATGAGAAATTGTGCTTAATTGACTAGGTTTTAGTTTTTTTCCCTCTTGAAGACGATAACGAACTACCAGAACTTCGTTATTGCACTTTTATTCAAAGTATCCACGTCTGTTAAAAAATCTGTATCCTTCAACACGTGTCAATGAAACACTTAGCCCTCCTGAAGATGTAGAAGTTTTCAAATACGACACACAACGTTCGAATCTGTAGACCTTAGAACGGCCATGACACTTGCGATCACATCACCGCCATCGGTAATCTGTTTCTCAAATATTCGTACGAAATAAAATTATATATTAACACACACACACAGACACACACACACACACACACACACACACACACACACACACACACACACACACACACACACACACACACACACACACACACACACACACACACACACACACACACACACACACACACACACACACACACACACACACACACACACACACACACACACACACACACACACACACACACACACACACACACACACACACACACACACACACACACACACACACACACACACACACACACACACACACACACACACACACACACACACACACACACACACACACACACACACACACACACACACACACACACACACACACACACACACACACACACACACACACACACACACACACACACACACACACACACACACACACACACACACACACACACAGAGAGAGAGACGCGCGCGCGCGCGTGTGTGTGTGTGTTGATTTCTTTTTGTCTTTTGTTTTCAGTATAATGGATAACGTATCACAGCGTAAATAGTTAAGTATCGAAGGTATAGTACACGTTGGCTGCAGTCTTTTGAGACACTCGTGTGTGCTTAGCACTCGTTTACATTGTTTTTGTAACATCGCGAGTCTTTCATGTCTTTTGTTTGCCTGTTAGTCTGTTCTGTAGCACAGTAGTGCCCCGTATAGGCAAATAACGAAGAGATAAAAAGATACCGAGATCGCAGTTTCGAATGTTTGAATGATATTATCAAATTCACGGATATTTCTTTATTCTTTTCATTTCCTCACATGCGCGATTGCAAAAGAGAACATTTGTTAAATTAACGGCACAAGAACGCAATCACGGTGCGAACATTGCGAGCACGATACCACGCGATCAGAGAAATCTGAATAAGGCATATCACTATAAATAAGGCAGCCTCGCTGGCCCTTGTCGTCGAAACCTCCAAGAGCCCTAAATAATCTCTCTTACACTAGCTTTTAATACGATTCAGCCTACTACATCTTCCCGACAATTCTCAAGTGCCTTGTATCGAGAGGAAAAAAATGTTTTGTGCCATGCATAAGTAATCTCTTCTTTTATTTGTGAATCAACGAAATTGTGCATATACTTGTTAGAAATATTATTAAAAGCGCGATCAACTAATAGTACATGGATATATGAGGGTATGAGGGAAAAAGGCGTTTACTTCTTACCCCATCGAACAATATTAGGTATACAAAAAATCCTCCACATTTGAGCCCCAGTTTAAGACGGAATGACACCTCATCGCGGTCGGAATGGTAGAACAATTTTATAGATACCCAAAAATCTCTGAAACGGCTCTTCAGATCCCGTCGAAAGTTTGCCAAACGATGTCAAATAGATAGAAGAACAGCTGTCTGCCCCTCAAATTTTCTGAATTTGAGAAAAAAAAACGTAGATTGGCTTATCACAAGCCAATCTACATTTTTTTTCTCGATATGATAAGCCAATCTATGTTTTTTTTCTCAAATTCAGAAAATTTGAGGTGCAGACAGCTGTTCGTCTATCTATTTGACGTCGTTTGGCAAAGTTTCGACGAGATCTGAAGAGCCGTTTCAGAGATTTTTTGGGTATCTATAATTGTTCTACCATTCCGACCGCGATGAGGTGTTTTTCCGTCTTAAGCCTAAATGGTGGCACTCTGTGGCGTTGTCCCCATTTGATTTACACGGAAAATTCCGTCTGCACGTTCAAACTTGAATGACTCAACAAGCAATTAATATTCCTGAAATCTGATTGACGAGTATTCAGCTTTACAGTTTGAAAAATCTTTTTTCAAAATCTTGACATCCTTATACATCGTTGTAAAATTTACAGCTATGCGAAAATTGCATGTATCCTTTCGAAAAATATGCATTTTTCAAATAGCTGTGACTTGTGCAACAACGCCGATATTGAGATATTGAAAAAGTTTTTGAAAGCTACCAAGTTCGCCTTTAAGAACGTTTAACCGTATTTGGTAAATATGAATAAAATATTGTTTCTTGAGTTTGACGTATAGAACGAATTCTTCGTTTGAATCATATGGGGAAAAAAAATTGAACGATGTCACTCAGACTTCACTTAGACAGCTTGAATTTGGTATGATTTTTTTACGCCTGATAACGTTGTCTGAAGGGATACGAAATTATATTTTTTTCGATTTTCCCTAATACACATATATACATATATATCACGTGTCTTGTAGTTTTAAATCACTTTTGCGCATATAAAAGTCACGGAACCTTCGTTAATAAACTTTACGGAACATTGTCATAGTGGTTACTTCTCATAATCGACGTTTCAACTCTCACACTTTTCAGCTGTAAGATTTTCCCTTTCTTTATTCTTGTCTTTTTTTCCTTCAAGTGGTGTGGGAAACGGATTCTAGGAATCCGCCTTGCCGTAAACACCCAAGATCGGAAATTCTATCGTCTCTAAACAATATATATGTAATATCTCCATACCCTCTATTTGATTATCCTTCCCGTCTTGCGGAGGCAACCAGGCTACCATGTACCAATCGAGGTAACAATTTACAGAGATTCTTTAATCGATAATTTTTTCAAAACAGGATGTAACTTTTTGTTCTATAAAAAAACTGCAAAATTTACCACTCCGTGTTCGATTAACACGTGGGGCTAATACGTGACACGTAGGGCTAATACTTTCTAATATAATTGAATTGTATTCATTTCGAATAAATGATCGATACCTCGAAGTTGCCGCAAAATAACGTAGGCAGAAATTGCGAGCAAATTATGTGCACACAACTAAATCTGGATGCAGCATTTCCAACGTATACGGTGAATTGTGGACGCGTGAATAATGTTAATGTTTTTTTTTTTTAATTAGAAACAAACAATCAAAATACAAAGTAATAGCCGTACGTAGTGGCTTTATAGTTTTGTTTTGTGTCACGCTGGAAACTCTCAACGCATGATAAAGCGCGATTTGCAGTGTTCAAATTCGATTATTACGCGCGAAAGATTACTCACTGGAATATAAAGCCTATTGGACGTTACAATTCGAATGGTTACACGCGTATTATTTCCAAGTACGTAAATAGGCGATGGTCCCGACTAATGAACTAATGAAAGGATACGAAGCCAGAGCGAGAATTCTCGAACAGGACAAAATTGTGCTTTAAAACAATAAACACACACAGGCACTATATCGTGTGAAAAAATCAACTTCTACCCGTTGAGAACGCAGTATTAGGTATTTAACAGATTCCTACCACGTTTGGGTCCTCTGACTAGAGTCGAAGTCTCATGATAAATGGTATTGAAGTTTGCATCGTTGGAATACAATTAAATTATTTCTTTTTCGTATTGCCAAATATTTTTTAATGAAAAAATAAATAACCATTTTCGTTGCATTCCAACGATGCAAATTTCAACACCATCTCGATAATATGGTGTTGAAGTTTGCATCGTTAGAACGCAACGAAAGTTCTTCTTTATACGTAAATTTTCTTATTCTCATTATTATAAAAAATCCTTCTTCGCGTATTTATATTGTAGATCTCTGACTTATTGTTGAGAAACTAATGAAGCAATTGTGGCCGGCAAATGTGGGAGAAAGAAATAAAAATAAATTCATAAGTATTTCATTTGCATTGCATTCCAACGATGCACACTGGTTGAAAATCTCGATACTATTATTTATACAGAAATTACAGCAACTTTCAAGAGGCTTATTTTATTCCTGACCGGAATACATGCCATTTTCAAACAGCTTTAATTTGTGTCAAAATAATGATGTCGGGATTTTCAAAAGGCTTTTTGAAGCTCCAAAGACCGGCTTCAAGAATCTTCAACGGGTTTGAATAAATATTCATCAGTTGTTGAGTTATGCGAGTTTGAACGTCAACAGCGAATCGTCCGTGCAGATCAAATAGAGAAACAAATTATCGAGCGAACTCAGTCTCAGAGCTGAGTTAGAGAGCTCGAATATACCATGATTTTTTTCTTATACCTAATAAAATTATTTAAAATAGAACTGCACTTTTGCCAGCACATTCTCGTGTCTGTGTGTTTGCGTGAACATTCAGTGCCCTTACTTGCTTTTAAAGCTCTAAAACATAACAAACGTGTGCGAAAAAAACTGCAGAACGTGTTCACGGACAGCCAAACCAAAGAGTTGCGCGTAGTGCGTGCGAAAAACTTTTTCCATAGTATATAATCGTGTAACGGGGTTTTCTCATCTCTCCTCTTTTAAATCGAAGTTTCATTATTCCATCTCTATTCACTAGGGATTATTGTCGGATTAGAGATAATTTAATTGTGGCGCCGCATTCATACACACGTGGATCGAAAAACCGTGCTCTCTGTTTTCTTTTTTCTTTTTTTGTTGATGAAACAAAAAAGTGCGAGAGCCAGCATTGAAAGAAACGTCATAAATAACGAACTTTCATCACGCTTTTCTCATTCTTCCAATTAGAAAATATATCTAAAGCGTCTGCTGGATTCCTCTTCAGCATCGAGCGAATTTGATGCGCGTGTTTTTTGTTACACCGCAACCGGTGATGAACTGGGCTTGGGACAAGAAACGAAATAACAATAAACGTTACGAAACGAAGATTGCGCGTCGCAACATTGAGGATCGCTGGCCGAAGTTATTGTTGGAATGTCTGAAGCATCGTCATCACTGTATCGAACATGCTCTCGTCGAGTTGTGCGAATCATCCATCGCCGCTGCGCGTCTTCTTATTCCTTCGAGGTATACTTCACGATTGAACAAACCAGCAGCCAGAGGAATACTGCAATTATGCGATTAAGTTGTGAGATTAAAACGATTGAGTAAAACATGTTTTTCAGGTGATCCGAGGCGTTTTTTTCGCTTCGTCGATCTCGAGTTTTTCAATATTACGCCGCGCGAGCTCGAAATTAAAAAAAACAATCGCGAACTCAAAAGAGAAGGACTCAAAAATGGTGAGAGATCACTTGATCCTGGAAAAAATGGAATCTTCGTAATTATACGTGAGAAATTGTACCGCTGAATATTTTAGGCCTTAATCAATTTCAACTCAACAAATTCGTCCTTCAAATGTATTCCACAATCATATCGTCCTGCCCCCTCGTCGGACGGAATCTTTTCCCATCCATCTTGTTCGAAGGGTGAACAAAAATCATGACTCTTTTTCACGATACTTCATAGAAAAATTGTGTCAACGTTAATATACAATTTAGAAACGTTACCAAATCAATTGTCCGCCAGACGACAGCTCATGCGATGTTACTCACGAGCAAATGTCGATTTCTTATTTCAGGTCTGCACAAGAGGTTCGGCTATTTATGGGCTGACACTGTAGCATACTTAAGAATCACAGGTTTCGCAATATCAACAGCTTTTTCTTGGTATTCGAGAAAATTAAAGAGAATCAAGGATATATTTGAGAGTTCGAATAAACTGGTGGAAAATAATGTATTTTTTAATGGTTAATGTAGATAAACTAGGAAATATCCTATGAAACTTTAAGGCCAGCTGATTAACAATTTTACGTAAATATTTTCCTGAAACATCCAGAGATAATTTTTGACGCTGTTCCTTTCGCCAGTTATTCCATAAATTTTCATAAAACCGCCCAAGTTCTTTTTCGCAATTCACCAATTATAGTAGAAAAAAAATATGGTTCTGACCGATGCGATAAGGGTCCACATGCACGAAAAAATAAATTTTTGCCGACGGTCATTGGCCTAAGAACCGTGAGAAACGATGATGTTGAAGTTTGCATGGTTGGAATGCCACGAAAGTTAATCTTCCTTCTATTGCTCACATTTTTCGCCCATTTGGAGTACGGAAATCACCCAAACGGTTTTTCTTATCATCATTAGAGATCCAGCAGCTTAAGGGGTCTTCTCACTTTAGACGCTAAAAAGGCCATTTTCATGAATCTTTTTGATATGTTTATATTATAGATATTGATATAAAAGTTGTTACACGTAATGACTACGCTTTCGAAATGCATTTAATTTTTTTTATGTATTTATGTAATCCAAATAAACATTAAACGCGTTTTTCTCGGAACAATGTTTTTCGACAGCTTGTTGATAATATCTTCGGAACTACTGAACCGATCCTTATGAAATTTTAACCACATATTCTTTACAACTGGGGCCGTGGCGCGTATCAAGGGTTAAACAAAAATTGATATTAAATATTTTTTTGCCAAAGACGATGACAAAAACACGTTTTTTTCCCTTTTTTTTCGACAAATGTCCGGCATTTTGTTATTTTTGCATATATCAAACATCGTATGATATGCGTTATAGGCTTTAACATACTGAATCTAAAACCGTTTGATTTTTTTTCTTCGGATTATCCATCTCCGGTATTTCATCAACAGCGCAGACCTACAATTTCTTTAGGGTATTTTTTATCTACCATTTTCGTTTATAAATAGTGACTTAAATAATTTTTTTAAAATGTATTTAGACAGTATATTTAGTAAGCGTAACAACTTTTATATCTGTATCTATAATTTAAAGCTATGAAAAAAATTCATGTAAATAGCCTTTTTTCAGCGTCTAAAGTGAGAAGACCCTTCAATATTGGGAGTACAAATAAGTTTCCGCCGTTTGAGAAAAGATGGTCCCACTGGGAGGTCATAGTTGAAATTGTCAGATGTAAAACGTCATATCGTAAGGTTGCACATCTGGCAAGACCATAGCCTTGAAATATTAGCGATTTTGTATCAGCATCACATAACTTTTTTCGTGCGAAAATGTCGAGTTTTGAGCCGACCGAATAAGCGCTATTTTCGGGAACTCTTGCGTCTGGCACGAATCTCCCTCCAATAATGCTTCCAATCCCGCATCTTCGTTTCGGCCTTTCGTTACGTTCTCTGTCTCCGACGTCGAACTCACGGTTCTTAAACTTTCGAAACCACTCACAACTTCTTTCATTTAAAGCAGCCTCACCATACGCTTCTACAAGCAATCGATGCGCCTCAGCTGCAGATTTCATCAAATTAAAGAAGCAAAGAAGAGTTGTAGTGTTCCCGCAAATGACGCTTATTGGGCTCAAAGCTCGACATTTGCGCACGAAAAAAATTATGCGATGCTCATACAAAATCGCTAATATTTAAAGTTGTACGTCTTGCCAGATGTCCAGCCTTACGATATGACGTTTTACATCTGACAATTTCAACGCTAACAATCTTTTGCCAACCGGCCGTGACTTATTTGTACTCCCAATAAAAAAAATAAAAATTATAGAATCTGATAAAAATGAAGTTATAAAAAAAGGACTTTCATTGCATTCCAACGATGCAAACTTCAACGTCATGAGAAAGGTTTTTTTTCTAGCCAATGTAGTTTCTATGTACTCACGTATCGATTCCCGGTCTGACGGTGGTCTTGAAAACTCCCCAGACGGGTTTGTGATCGGACGTACATATGCTCGGCACCGAGTCATAAATCAGGCACTCTATATTGCCGTCTCTGTGAGAATTGGCGCTCTCGTGGCTGACTCGCCTTATGTAACCTCTCGAGTGCGCCTTACCCTTAAAGAGTATTCGATCGGTGTAAGCGGGTGTCCTCTGTTTGCTGCTGGAGTCGAAATTTTGTGTGCCAGGATCGTACTTGTAGGTGGGTGGGAAGGTGATGGGTGCTTCCTCGAAGCCTCGCAGAACGGCGCCCTCGTTCAACGTTGTGCGCAATTGATCCGTGTGAAGGTTTATCGGTGATTTCCTTGGAAAACTTGCATCCGATATCCACTGTATGACTTCCTCGCGTGGTTGTGACAAACGGAAGTTAAGATCACCGCACCAGAAGACACAATCGAAATTTTGCGTCACGTCTTTGCTCTTGTGCCTCGTCGGCAAGTCTTTCGGCAACTCGAGATTACGAACGATCTTTTTAATGTCGTTGACACGCTCTTTGACCTTCTCCTGATGAGCGGTCAGATGCGCCGTGACGAAGAGAAAACTCGTGCCGAAGAGCATAAGAGCCAGGGCAACTGCTCCCTTCGTGCGAAAAGCGGTTCCTGGCCGCGTAGAAAAATTGTCGTCCTCCGGCACCGAGCAGAACCATATCAAATCGCGCCTCAGGAAAAGTGCAAGATGCAACGTGCCGAGACCCGTGCTCGTCAAGAGTACGTGGGACGGTCCGAGAGTCTCTTGCAACGCGGCTTCCCAATCACCGCGCTCCGAGCACGATTCTTGCGTACCGATCGCCAATATGTCCGGCACCGTTTGTATGTCCGACGGTAGCATAAAGTCGTTTAATTCCTTCGGCGGCGTTTGACCGTTCATATTCCACGTGCCCACGAATATCCGTATTTCACGATTTGGCAGTACTTTCTCGAGTTCGACCGGACCGAGGAGCGAATTCGCGGCGATTCGTCCGTGTAGAAAATTCCTGCGGGCATAAAGCTCGATATACAGTTCGATCGATGGACTCGGATAAATCGTTATTACGAAAACAAAATGGGGAAGCGGAATATACCAAACAAAACTGAGGCTTGCATTACTGATATGCAACGAATTTTTATTTTTATTTTCTTATTTCCTCTGCTTATTTTATTTGCCTGATAGGAAACCTACAAAATGTTTCAGCGTTTTTTGTAGCAAGCATCAATGTAACAAAAAAAATATTTTCATCGCAGTGGGCCCGTGCAAACTTCAACATCTTAACCAACAAAATATACAGTGAAAAAGCCAAGCTCAAGAATTTAATTTAAATAATCTTTAGGCCCCAGATGCTCATTTCTAACTATAACTACATGGAAATATCTCTATTTCTCAATCGACAGTAGTGAACGCGCCGTCGATGTGCAGTGTCTACCACGTTATGGCGTTACATCGAGTGGAAAACCAATTTTAATAGTTTTTCTTTATTGGCTCAAATGATGTATAACCATCACAAGAATTACATACCAAAGTTATAATACGCGAATGTTTTTTTGGAAAAAATCTTTACCGCTCATCTTCCGAAGCGCCTCCGAACGCTCCGAAATGAACGAAACAGCTTAGTCAGTGAAAGTAGCAGTTTGGAGTCCTTTAGTCCAGCCGTTGTACGAAAAATATACAACGACCGAAGTAGCGAAGATATAATAGCAAAATGCCTCCGTGGGAACACGCAGAATTTAAATGAGAGCTTGAATGCCGTCGTGTGGACGGTAAATCCTCAATCAATTTTGAAACTTTAAACGCGTTTTTCTCGAAACCACGTTTTTAAAATCCGGAGGACGCATAATTGGGCAGTTTCGTCCGATTGACTTGACATTTTATTTCAAGTCAATTTATAAACAAATTAAGGCCGATTTTTTAGCAAAGAAAAAGATTTATTTAAAATAATGCCATTTTGCGAAACAGTACCCATGAAGTTTGTGCATCGTTGGAGTGCTACGGGAGATAAGTTTTCATTAATTGCTCACATTTTCTTTTGCTAACTTCGGGTACGAAAATCATTCAAATGATTTTTCCTCTCTTTAGTGGAGATCTGCGACGTCGTTCAAATGAAGAAATGTTTAAATGAAGAAATTCGTTCCATTGTTGCATTCGAACGATGCAAACCAACGCTATGCGAAAAAGCTATATTTTTTAATAATCGTGTGTACTTCTTTAGCAAAACTAACCTAAACTAACCTAAAAAAATGCTCTTAGTGCAGCTACAACTATGACGGCAGTTTGTTTTTTTTTGTACAGATCAACACACGTAGCATGAACCTCTATTGTGATTGCTTTCTTGGTAATTGAAAAATAATTCCAAAAGAGTCGCCTTTTTCAGTGAGCCACATAGATGTAACCGCCTTAAGCAACTTTGGTCCGGACCAATCCTCGAAAAAGCGGTCACCCACGTACTTGCGCACTTATCGGATTCCCACGGTTCGCCCGTGCCCTCGTGCAAATGCGATGCAGCAGAGCATGACGAAAAAGTGAAAAGGGTGCGTTCGCAAAGCCCAGAAGGGCATATTTTTACGGTAATTTGGTGCACTTGCAAGACTACTGGAAGAAAAAAAAACACTTGAACTTCCTTTTTAACTGGGTAAAAGTGAAGGTTTGGTTGAAGGCAGTACCGTTCTCGTGCTTTTTGCGTTGGTATCAAATTGAGAACTTGAGCAGCGAGTAAGGCCCGTTTAGCGAGACTGTCCATCGACGCACCGTCCATTTGCCCCGCGCCTTGGCTCTTGTTCTTCTTCGACAACGCGTCGTGCGACGTGGAACGAGGCTTCAGAGGAATTGGAGCGCTTCTTATGGATTCCGGGCTCGAGTGCCGCATTGAGTTGGTCGGTGAATTTCCTACGAGATTGTCGGCCGATCTTCGGTGCAAAAGTCTGCGTCTCAGGGATGCGGGCATGTTCGGCGATGTCGATCCCGATGACGAATTTTCTCCTGGGAAAAGGGGAAAAAAGAACGCAAATCATTGATGACGTTTCGGTATCAATCGAGAAATTTTTTAGGCGTTACGTGCTGTTTAATTTTTGTAGATATAGTTTTGTAGATATACCTGGAAAACTGTGCCATGCTCGGCAAAGGGCTGCAAGGGGCATAAAAGGTGTTAGTTTTTGCAATGTTATTCACAAACAATGTAATACTGGGTCGAAATCATGAAGACTTGTCGTGAAAACTGAAACTGAGGCAAATTATTCTTATTATTGGTAGATTATTAATTTGTCCGAATCACTGTGGTTGGTTATGTTATTTATCCCTTTCTGAGAGTGGAGGGCTGAAGCGGCGCAGACGGCAGAGCGAGAGAGGCAGACGGAGAATGATTTTACATCAGCCTAACGAGTTTTCCCAAAATCGAGGCCTACCTACATCGCATTCTAGCACCCAAATAACGGTAATTCCGGTTCCTTCGAAGTTCTCAGGCCCATCAAAATACAATTTACAAATATACAACCTTTGTTCGTTCAATAGCATGATCGTTATTATAATAGTGTGCGCCTTCGGATGGGTCGGGAAATAGGATATAGTAATAATAGAAATAGCAATAGTATTAAATGTATAGAAAATATGCCAAATTTGTGGTTTTCGAATCAACTCTAAATTGGTAGCGCTCGATAATGTTTTTGCCCGTTTGATTTAGTCGGAAAAATTCGCTTTTCGCTTTCAAACTCGAATAATTCAGACGGTGTTTGCATAGTTGAGATGCAACGGATAGTTTTTTTGTGTTTTTACCTGCCCTTTTTGAAATTATTGTACCAAATTTTTGTAGATTTCGATCCCAGGTCTCCAAATCAGCATCTTGAAAAATGATTCAGTGACCTTTGTAGCTAAAGTCTGCTACAAAAATTTGCGTAACCGTTACAATTGCTTTTCATTGCATTCCAACGATGTGAACTTCAACGTCGTATAATTTAACGAGTAACTGATATTTGCCAAATCCGACGAATTGGTGAAATTGGGCGTTATAGCTGGAAGGAGCTTTTTTAATGTTTCGCTTTTGTTATTTTTGCACAAATTACAACTTTTGAAAGATGTATATACTCTTGAAGACTATAGAAAAAGGTATATTTCAAATAGCTGTAATTTGTGTGTTAAAAAATCTCCAAACGCATTCATCAAAAAATCATTAATCATTATTGAAATTTAAACTTTAAGAACGAATCTTTCGTGTAAACTTAATGGGGAAAAGAATGATCGAGTGCTACCGCTTGGACTTGAGTTAGGGATGTCAAATCTGCCATAATTTTTTTCCATACCTAATACGAAGATGTGAGAATTGGAATTTATTTGTTGACCTACTTTATACGATGATACTAAAGTTTGCATCGTTGGAATGCAACGAAAATCGATTCTTTTAGAATACTCGAATTTACTTGGTCGTTCTAGACTGTGAAAATCATTCAAACGTGTTTACATATGTTTATCAGAGATTGCCACAATTTGCCCAAAAAAGCTTCGGATAATGATACAAATAGTGAAATAAAAAATTAACAAAAAATCGTTGCATTCCAACGTTGAAAACTTTATCGTAATCCTCAAGGTGTTAGGCTACTGGGAAACTGACGAAAACTCGTTTGAACATCGCTTTAGCTAGCTCAAATTGAAGCGGAAGGTCCAACGACTGGTGTAGGAACCACAAGTTGAAGGTGAACTTATGATTACAAATACACAACTGGTAGTAAAAATTCAAACGTGATTTTCTCGAAACTGTTTTTCAAAACGGTGCACATGATTTCTCGACATTAAATTGACTTGAAATTTAATACTATCATTCAGTGTAATAGCATTTTAGCCTTGGACGACGTTTTTCTTCTTAACATTTTTTTTTCATTAGTTATTAACAATCGTGATGTGATTTTGCTTCGAAAAATCGAGAAAAAAATCAATGTTTTTGGACGATTGAAACACGATAACAAAAAAAGCTCGGTCGTCTTACCCAATAATATCTATTTTAACAATAAAAGAATATTATTTTTGTTTCACATCAACCGGTTGGCCTACATCAAGTACATCGTTGATCCCTTCACGTTCAAAGATCCTTCACAAGAGTGTTTATAACTTCTTTAATTATGAATATTTTTCTATCAAATTTGCTACACCACTTTTTTAACGCACATACAAATAAATGTACTAATGATTTTTCAATCATCTTACATATCCCTAGGAAATCAATTTTCTAAAAAACCCCGATTTTCGGGCTATCATAATCGCCTAACCCCTTAATACGCACGTATTCGAAAAATGTTTTGTTTTGGGTTTCAATTTTGCGTTAAATATTTTAATTTGTTTCATCATGCGTAGCAACTATTGAAAGTATTATCAACAATCTATAAACTGGTAGAAATAATATTCAAAGCGAGGATCGAGACCATTCGCGACGCCATATCTTTCTTGGGACGTTACGAAACCGCCATTGCCCGTGTTATGAAACGTAATTGTCTCAATAATGATCAATTTAGGTCTTGTCACTTCTGGATTACTCAATGCTTCTGAAAGCATTTACCGTGCTTCGTTTCGTATACGTTGGTACACTCATTTATACAGATCTCTGCGTCGTTTACGTCTCGCCTAAGCGCGCTACTCTGCGCAAATTGCGAATAAGGCTCGCAGTGTTATTTTTTTTCTTTTCAAGGTGTGTAGAGGAATTGTTTGACGAGCATCGTGTTCAACTGTACTCTGAAGTCATGATTGCATTCACTTAGAAATCCTAAAAATCAGTCTCATGTTCGAAGAGACAAGGCTTTCGTTAGTGAGAAACGGAAGAGGCAAATTTTCAGAGAAATTTTAACGCTTGTGCGCGAAGAAAAAATAGAAACCGTATTCGAGAAACTTAGTTAGCGTTACATAAGAAAGTACGCTCGCAGTGTCTTTTCAAGCTTAGGCATCCGTCCGCAACAATTGCACAACCAAAGAGAAACGAATAAATTTAAGGAGCTTGAAACTTCAAAAATATGGTACTTCTGTTTTATAGCATAGGATCTTAACTTTAATTTGTAATAAATATTTTGTAAAAAAACTCCATAAAATGGATATACACTTTTTCAAATTTTTTTAAACGTATCCGATCATACAAAAGTTTTTATTATTATAGTAGAAGTACATTTTTTTTATTTTTATTTTCCGGCCTCCCGGGTTGCCAGAACCACGGACACCGTGTTTGGGCCCTGCAGCAACGGCGGCACTTTATTCTAATAATAATAAATACATTGTTTATCAATATTTTACAATAAAAAACAAACTCAAACTCAAAACGCCAAGGCAAGACTCGGTACTAATTGAGTGTAAAATTCCAACCTTATTCCGACCTGTTTTTTGAGCCCCAAAGCCCGATTACTTTAGAATTCCCATCCTTCGCAATACGAAAAATATCTTGAGAATTCCGACGCATTGGAAATGTATACCGTTGAAGTTTGCATCGTTCGAACGCAACGAAGTCATTTTTTTGCATTGCCAAAATATGTTTTTAGCGAATTTGGGTTACAATAATCATACCAACGAGATCCTCATTAAAAATCGACAACAGAAATTGGCAAAAAAATATTTTCGTTAATAATGAAAATAAAAAAAGGAAGAAAGAAGAAATTTTGTTGCATTTCAACGATGCAAACTTAAACACCGTCAAAACGTTATGAATATTGATTTCGAATAACAATAATGCCAAAAAGTTATAAACAAATAACCGAAATGAATATTAGTTCACCAAATGATCGATAAAAAAATTCCCCCATGCCAATTAAAAATGTTCATTTCTAGAAATTCTTATCACTAGCTTCAGCATTTTCTCGGCTTTTTTACATTCCTCTTATCGGTTTTTTCAAAGATTGTGTTGGTAAGCCCGTTCAACGAGTTGCAAACTTCTTAGGAGTAATATGGAATCTTTTAACAGAAATTAAAAACTTTAATTCGCAATTTTTCATTTACATTTACATTCTTTCCAAAATAACGACGAAAAAAAGAATTTTAAAAACTTACTCTTGAGGAAAATCAGCAAAATCATTGCACACTTACAAGAAAAGGTCGCGCCGTGTAACTCTCCGATTTCGATTAAATTTCGCCCGTTTGTAGAATAAGTGAAAAGCCGACACGTATTTTTTTCTATCTGCGGAACCCGATTTTTAAGAGGTGAAACGCACTCTCGAAAATGAGGGTGTTTTCGTTTTTCGTCGATAACGTTTTAACGGTACGAGATATGAAAACATTTCAAATTGCAACAACGTTTATTTTTGCGTGTCAATACATTGGAGCTGAGAACGATGGAGATAACAACAAATTTCATATTGTTTATTGCATTAATGCAATTTTTCATACGTATTTCCAAGAATTTTTGATCGATTGGGTTGTAAATTTGCATACATATGGAGGAAGGGAACGAAGCGAATATGTATTTTTTCTTTTTCCGATATCTCATAATTAAGGGATGGAAACTGCCCTTCGATTTTAAAGCCAAAAGCGACGTATAATCAGCTAGAGTTTTGGTATTCCGGGTTCAATTCACGTCAATATAAATTCGTTTTATGACGCGATTGCATGTTTGTAAATTCTATGGTGAATTAAATAACTGCTCTTCAATTTTCCGCTAATATGGGCACAGGTAAGGCTCGCAATCACGGACTAACTTCGTGCTTCGGAAATCAACTGAATTCCAACTGTATATCTACGAAGAAATTCTCCCCCGACACGTATACTGCCTTTGAAGTTTACAATATAATCGGAAAAATGTTCTCCCGCCTACTTATTTAATAAACTTTTCAGCTCTACATTTTGTATGGGTGATACTTATTATAACAATGATATTGATGACAAAAGTGTTTGAAACAAAGAGATGGCTTAAACCACGCAAAAGTGCTAACAGCTGCTTCGCCACATACATCGCATGTCAGTGCATTTTGTGAAAACAAAAATTCCGCTTTTGTACTACGCATATTTAAAAAGGTTTTTAAACCGTGGAGAAGAAAGTTGGTTGTGTGTAAGAGATTGTAACTCGACAATATTGTCTCTCAAGTGCGCATTGACGTCGCCATGGTATAATATTATTATGTCAGAAAAGTGTTTGACGAAGTTTGTGCATACACGGAAGCCATAAACATCAAGAGGCTATAATATCATTCCAGTTGTACCGTCAAGAATTGCTAATTATAATGTGAACTCATAGTCTACAGAACGAATGACACTGGTGCAATATATTTACCTGCTGTAATATATTACCTGCTGCATATTTATGTGCTTTTTATGTGCTCTACGAATATCCAAGAGCCAAACCGCTAAAACGCAAATTTCTCCTAACACCACCCCTACAAGACCCAAGCTACCCGCCAATACGAATATTGGTTATTTTTTCAATATCGCAAAATCAAAGCAGTCCACATTGATGTGCTTTTTATGTGCTCTACGAATATCCATGAGCCAAACTGCTAAAACAAGAATGTCTCCCAAAACCACCTCTACAATACCCAAACTACCCGCCAATACGAGTATTGGCTATTTTTGCGATATTGCTAAATTAAAGTAGTCCACATTTATGTGCTTTTTATGTGCTCTACGAATATCCAAGAGCCGAATCGCTAAAACGCAAATTTCTCCCAAAACCACCCCTACAAGACCCAAGCTACCGGCCAATACGAGTATTGGTTATTTTTTCGATATCGCAAAATCAAAGCAGTCCACATTGATGTGCTTTTTATGTGCTCTACGAATATCCATGAGCCAAACCGCTAAAACAAGAATTTCTACCAAAACCACCTCTACAAGACCCAAACTACCCGCCAATACGAGTGTTGGCTATTTTTGCGATATTGCTAAATCTAAGTAGTCCACATTTATGTGCTTTTTATGTGCTCTACGAATATCCAAGAGCCGAATCGCTAAAACGCAAATTTCTCCCAAAACCACCCCTACAAGACCCAAGCTACCGGCCAATACGAGTATTGGTTATTTTTTCGATATCGCAAAATCAAAGCAGTCCACATTGATGTGCTTTTTATGTGCTCTACGAATATCCAAGAGCTAAAACGCACATTTCTCCGTAAACCACCCCTACAAGACCCAAGCTACCCGCCAATACGAGTATTGGTTTTTTTTTTCGATATCGCAAAATCAAAGCAGTCCGCATTTGTGTGCTTTTTATATGCTCTACGAATATCCATGCGCCAAACCGCTAAAACAAGAATTTCTCCCAAAACCACCTCTACAATACCCAAACTACCCGCCAATACGAGTGTTGGCTATTTTTGTGATATTGCTAAATTTAAGTAGTCCACATTTATGTGCTTTTTATGTGCTCTACGAATATGCAAGAGCCAAACCGCTAAAACGTACATTTCTCCCTAAACCACCCCTACAAAATCCAAGCTACCCGCCAATACGAGTATTGGTTATTTTTTCGATATAGCAAAATCAAAGCAGTCCACATTTATGTGCTTTTTATATGCTCTACGAATATCCATGAGCCAAACCGCTAAAACAAGAATTTCTCCCAAATCCACCTCTACAAGACCCAAACTACCCGCCAATACGAGTATTGGCTATTTTGTCATCTATTTTGTCAGCTATTTTGTCAAACTAAAGTAGTACACATTTATGTGCTTTTTGTGTGCTCTATGATTATCGGCGGGCATTGGCGTAATATACGAGTATTGGCGGGTAGTTTGGGTCTTGTAGAAGTGGTTTTGGAAGAAATTTTCGTTTTAGCGGTTTAAGTCTGGGATATTCGTAGAGCACATAAGAAGCACATAAATGTGGACTACTTTGATTTTGCGATATCGAAAAAATAGCCTATACTTGTATTGGTGGGTAGCTTGGGTCTTGTAGGGGTCTTAAGCGGTTTGGCTCTTGGATATTCGTAGAACGCATAAAAAGCATATAAATATGATCTATTTTCATTTCAGAATATACAAAAAATCGTATATGCTCGTATTGGAGGGTTTTTTGAGGGTCTATATCGGGCGAAAAAAAATAGGGGTTTGGCTCTTCGATATTCGTAAATATCACGTAGTTTCATTCTTCGATATCGCAAAGATCATTGAGTGCTCTGCTAGCTTGATGTTAAGCCAACAGAGCACTTTTGATTTCTAATTACCCGAGAAACGACAAGAGCACAAAAATTCTTAATGGAGCACAAAATTAGCACATACATGTGGACTAATTTGATATTGCGATTGCGAAATTTTCGTTTCAGCGGTTTCGCTCTTGGATATTCGTAGAGCACACAAAAAGCACATAAATGTGTACTACTTTGATTTAGCGATATCGACAAAATAGCCAATACTCGTATTAGCGGGTAGTTCGGGTCTTGTAGAGGTGAATTTGGGAGAAATTCTTGTTTTAGCGGTTTGGCTCATGGATATTCGTAGAGCACATAAAAAGCACATAAATGTGGACTGCTTTGATTTTGCGATATCGAAAAAATAACCAATATTCGTATTGGCGGGTAGCTTGGGTCTTTTAGGGGTGGTTTTGGGAGAAATTTGCGTTTTAGCGGCTTGGCTCTTGGATATTCGTAGAGCACATAAAAAGCACATAAATATGATACACTTTCATTTCTGAATATCCAAAAAATGGTATATGCTCCTATTGGAGGATTTTTTGAGGGTCTATATTGGGCGAAAAAAAATAGGGGTTTGGCTTTTCGATATTCGCAAAGCACATAAAAAACACATAAATATCACGTACTTTCATTCTCAGATATGCCAAAGATCATTAAGTGCTCTACTAGGTTGATGGTAAGCCAAGAGAGCACTTTTGTTTTCTAATTTCCCGCTAAACGACAAGAGCACAACATTTTTAAATGAAGCACAAAATTAGCATATAAAAAGCACAAAATTTTGATACCAATTAAATCCACTTTGGGGACTTTGCTCTGCTAGCTTTATGGAGGTCATTTTTATCAACTTTGAGATCTAGGTATCGTTGTCCGTGCCAATCTACTCCACTGTCATCTTCTATTGTGGCTGCTCCATGAATTTCATTTCGTGAAAGAAAATCCAATCCAGTTTCAAATTCGATTTCCATAGGTTGATCCATCGCTTCTACGATAAGGTTTTCTAGATCCTTACTGAACTGTTTTTCCGGTTCGGTGATTGGAGTTCGAAGCAAATTCATAGCACTCATTGCCATGGATAGAAGTTGAATAACATTCACGGGATTAACGTACACTTTATTCGTATTCGAAACTTAGAATTTATGTCTGGCTTCTCCGCAGTAAACTGAAGCAATAATGATCGTTGCTGAATTTAGATGACCTGATACCCAATTTATCAGCACACAAGAAAAAGATAACGACGACACACACTATTATTAGACCTACTCTAAATTTATAATAAGGTGATCTGAAGGTAGCCGCTCTTTGCACCATATTTATTTATTTATTTTGTTCATTGGTTCTGCTGTTTGTGAATAAGATGCTATTTATCTGCATTATAAAATGATAAAAGTGTTTTGCATCACTCCGTTCACGAGTTGCAGCAAAAACCCAAAAACCCTATAATCTCTGCAGTTAGTGCCTTCGATACGGTGAGCGGAGTGGAATTTTGTTGTAAATATACAATTGTAATTCAGTTGCTTCCCGTAGCACGAAGTTAGTTCGTGGTTGCGAGCCTTACCTGTGCCCATATAGGCCTCCGAAGTAACTTTCGTGGTAGCGCCCCGTAACGGCTGCCGGTGGCAAAACTTGGATTGGCGCGTGGAAAGAGCTAGGCTTGAGCATCATCGATTGGACACCTGATTTAAATGGCGACCGGCATACTGCACTAGCAGACGAAAACCAATCCAAGTTTTGCCAAAACTCGCCGCAAGGGTGCGCCACAAGAGTTACTTCGGAGGCCTATTAGCGGAAAATTGAAGAGTGATTTTCACCAGTTATTTACGAATTATTGCATTGTGAACGTCTAGTAGTCGAAGAAATAACATTTTAAAGTTTATTTTTAGCTCTGCCCGCTGACGAGTTATGGAAAGAACAAAGTTTTCAAGGGTGCGTTGGCCCCTTAAGAGTGGTGTTCCGCTAAAACGAGAAAATTTGTATCGACTACTTTGACTGATTGTACTTTTATTGTAACCCATTTTTATTTCTATACATTTTCGTCCATGCCGCACGGTAAGAACTTTGAACGTTTGCCTTTTGAGAGGGTGAGGGGCGGGGGGGATTTACAAATATGCAATCGCGTCATAAAATTAACTTATGTTGACGTGAATTTAACCCGGAATTCCAAAAGGCTTATACGATACTCTTGGCTAAAGAATGCAAGGGCGCAGTTTCAACCCCTAAATTATGAGATATCGCAAAAAGAAAAAATACGTATCCATCCTCTATATGTATGCAAAATGACATCCTAATCCATTAAAAATTCTCGGATATACGTATGAAAAATTGCATTTTTGCAATAAACAATATATTTGTTTTTATTTGCATCGTTCTCATCTTCAATGTATGGTAAATGCAAAAGTAAACGTAGTTGCAATTTATCAAAATTTCATATCTCGTACCGTTAAAACGTTATCGACAAGAAACAAAAACACCTCTATTGGCGAGGGTGGTTTCACCCCTTAAAAATCGGGCTCCACAGATATTAAAAAAATACACGTCGCCTATTTTTACCTATTCTACAAACATGCAAAATTTCCTTGTTAGAATTTTTTGAACCAATTCGTCGAGACAATTTTTCAATAACTCCGTGGCATTATCATAACCCGAAATCAACGTTCATAAAAACCCCAACGAAGCTAAATTGTTTTATGATTTTTGTCGAGTCGCAAGGTACTGATGACGTTGAATTTTGCATCGTTGGAATGCAGCGAAAATTGTTTCTTTTTATTACTCAATTTTTTTCCCATTTTAGCTTTGAAAATCACTCAAGTGTTTCCACGTATTCTTATTAGTATTTTAGTATCTCAATTTGAAAAAAAAAAGCTTTCATTTCGCGACTATGATACTAATGCGCGCATGCGCGCTTTGCCCTTCAACGCAACGGGCCCGACAGCAAGCCGCTCGTCAGATCTAGCTCACGCATATACGCTTGCCATGTAGCTTCTTCTTATGCCAATGCTTTTGACACAAGTGTCAATGTTGCGTTCCGGAAGTGAGAAACTTGAAAGTGAGGAATTATTTAAGTGTAAGTAAGAATATAAAATGAGAAAAAAACGTTCCAGCGAGAAAATAATGACGGACGACATGACACAATTCCTCGAAAAAAACCAGCTGGGGGATTATGAAGAATCCTATTAGATGTTAAGAAAAGCTCTTCGTAAAGCTTAAACATAAACTTAAATAAAAAGGATTTTTAGCTATTAAAAAAATCGTAGTGGGCCGACATACAAATAAAAAAACTTATTCGCCGGGAGACAAACTTCTTTGTCCTTAATAAATCTTTTGTCTGAGCATAAGGTATTCCTTGCACGAACCCAAATACTTAACAATTAACTGATATTCGTCTATAATTAAGTAAAAATGCATCCCAGTATACTGGTCAAATTTCAAGCCAAGTTACCGAACTTTTAACGAAAAGTTCCGACTCTGAAAATCGTCTCATATTTACGACCCTCTATGGAGATGATACGCTGACCACGCTTCTATCTAATAATTTATACACTAAATAACTCTAGATGCCTGATATAAACTGCTCGCGCGTGTAAAAAATTCTAAAGCATCCGTAACGACAATAAAAATTGTTTCCGAATGTTTCAAGAAAATATACATAATAAAAGTTGGAAAAATGTGGCTAGCAGAAAAATTTCCGCAGCCGCGACTTTTCAGAGAAAATGTGAAAGTGTCTAAATCTACCAAATAGGCTCGAATTTTTTTATTCCAATTTATCGTTCGGTATAATAATTAATTGTGACTTATTTTTATCACGCACCACTGTAATTCAACCAGTGATTCAGAAGGGCCCGCCTCATGCTCTCACAAAATACGGCCCTCCGCGAAAGGAATACCTTAAGCCGGCTGTAGACGCAACGGATGTCAAGTTGGATTAGCGAATTGCGGATAGGGAGTGATGGGAAACGGTTCATTTGGAAAGGGTTATACGTAAAAACAACCCGCAAGGGTATACGTTGGAACTCAGGAATTAATTGAGATCTCATAAAGAAATAAAAAAATTAACGAAAAGAATATCGTTGCATTCCAACGATGCAAACTCGAACGTCATAAGTACTGAAATCTACCGTGTTGAAGTTTACATCGCTGTAATGCAACGGAAATGCCTTTTGCTTCCTTTGTTTCTTTATTTTCATTATTAACGAAAATATTGTCTTGTCAATTTGTGTCATAGATTTTGGAGGTAACCCTATCGCTTCACACTAGTCATACCACTGATCGTAGTTGAGACTTGTACAATTCATATTTTTAACATATGCAAAGAAAAAAATTTGTAATAACTAAAATTTTCTATGTGTAAACTGTTGAATGAACGTTCACATTTAAATCGAAAAATGAAAAAATAGTTATTCCAACAATTTACGCAATATCTCTAGGTTTGATATTTGGCAACATTGATTCTTTCTCCGTCTCTTTTCACTTAACCAGGCGAGTTTAACCTCCATGGTTTTCAACATCGATCTGTCAAAACAATGTCAGGTGCGGGAAATATAAAGCATTGTATTCGGGCCACGTCTGGCAAAAAGCGTGGAAAATTTGTGTCAGCGAAATATGTCGGTTAAAAATGAAATATGTGTGGAAATTCGAATGAGTGAGATGAGGTTAGGACTACAGTCAGCTGTTGCCTTGCTGTCACGTCTCTTTATCGTAGCAAGTGGTAAGAAATCCAATACCGAAAGTTCAAATTAAACTTGATATTACATAAAAATTCGGTCAATAAGCGTAATTTTTTCTAAGAGCATTGCATTACTGCAAGTGTTATGTATGTAAATCTGATTATTTTTAACAATCTGACGGATTCCTACTAATAATAGTGGGAATCCGTCAGATTGTTAAAAATAAATAAAATTCCGTATTTTTGTCAAAGAATTCCGAAACGACATGCAAAAACCGAATTTCCGGTCGCTACAAAAGTGTATATAAATACACTTTTGTAGCCGTCAGATATTTGTAATCCGTCAGATTGTTAAAAATAAATAAAATTCCGTATTTTTGTCAAAGAATTCCGAAACGACATGCAAAAACCGAATTTCCGGTCGCTACAAAAGTGTATATAAATACACTTTTGTAGCGACCGGAAATTCGGTTTTTGCATGTCGTTTCGGAATTCTTTGACAAAAATACGGAATTTTATTTATTTTTAACAATCTGACGGATTACAAATATCTGACGGCTACAAAAGTGTATTTATATACACTTTTGTAGCGACCGGAAATTCGGTTTTTGCATGTCGTTTCGGAATTCTTTGACAAAAATACGGAATTTTGTCTCTATACGGAATAATACGGAATAATAAATACGGAATAATACGGAATACGGAATAATACGGCATGCAAAAACCGAATTTCCGGTCGCTACAAAAGTGTATTTATATACACTTTTGTAGCGACCGGAAATTCGGTTTTTGCATGCCGTTTCGGAATTCTTTGACAAAAATACGGAATTTTGTCTCTATACGGAATAATACGGAATACGGAATAATACGGAATAATAAATACGGAATAATACGGAATAAAATAATACGGAATAATTGTCTCTGTAAAATTTCAGGGTCGCTTATCGACCCAATTACTGAGAAAAATAAATAAAATTCCGTATTTTTGTCCAAGAATTCTGAAACGACATGCAAAAACCGAAATTCGGTTTTTGCATGTCGTTTCGGAATTCTTGGACAAAAATACGGAATTTTATTTATTTTTCTCAGTAATTGGGTCGATAAGCGACCCTGAAATTTTACAGAGACAATTATTGATATATTTAGCGAAGCCAATCGTATGGATTGAAGCCTGGCGATAGGATTACCTTAAGGGAATATGCTACTGTGAAAATTACGAACGCTCGTCCATCGCTCGAGGCAACTCACATTAAAGAGGACGGTCCAACATATGGTGCCGGAATCACAGATTGAAGGTAAACTTATGGTTACTACGATAGAAAATGGTGTTTTTCGTTTCATATCAACCGGGTGGCCATCATCAAGCACACCGTTGTGGCCCCCCACGTTCAATGGTCCTTCGCGAGATTGTTTATAACTTCGTTAATTACAAAGAAATTTTTAATTAAATTTGGCACACGACTTCGTTAATGCGCAAACGAATAAATGTCAAAGCGATTTTCCAATCATCTTACATATTCCTGTAAACTTAATTTTTTCGAATAATTCGGATTTTCGGGCCGTCACCGTTTCCCCTTAATGAGGATCCTGAAATACGTTGGAGTGATTTTTGTAGTCCGAGTCTGTCATAAAAAATATTATCTCAATCCACAAAAATGAGTTTTCGTTGTACTCCAAGGATGTAAACTTCAACGTCATTGAAATTGCTATGGAAATGTTATTCTCTCGGAATGTACGTACGATACGTGCTTAGAGGCTTCATCTAAACGAAGCGTATCCCTCAAGAACGAACAAAAAGCCATGCATTGAGCGCCACTTCTCGTGTTGTACCTTTTTTCCCGGTGGCTTTGGGTTGTTCGTCCTTGCGATAGCGCACGATCGTATAAACATCGTAAGGATTGTAAGACTGTCTCTCCATTTCTAAAAAAAAATACGACATATATTTCCCCGTGGTGAAGTACAGTTCTCCGTAATCGAGCTCGTCGCGTTCGGCCTCGTGGAAGTCATAGGCTTCGTAATCGGAGGAATCGGTTTCGGGGTCGGTCCAATCCTCGCTGTCGCTGTCGGTCGTGTCGCGATTCTCGGCTCTTATGATTTTCCGTACGAATTTCTCCGTCGCTTCGATGTCCGGTGGGCCAGCCGTGCGATTCATCGTTTCGCGAATTCCCGCATCTTCGGGCGCGATCACTGCGACATTCGCGCTGCGCTTGGCGCGGTCACGATCCACGGGGGATTTGCCACGCACGAATGATTTATTCGGCTGGTCTTTGTTGTCGGTGGAGGCAGAACTCGTAGCTCGAAGAATTTTGGCCTCGTCGTGGGACGAAGGTACCTCAAGGTTTTCGGAGGAACAATCGTGCGGATTCCCGGGATCGATAATCCTCGAGACAGCATCCTCCTCTCGCTTTGCCGCGTTTGCTTGCGGATATTTCGAGGTACGCAGTCTTTCCTTGCGTTGTCCAGCCGCGCTGTATCTCGCGCCATCAGTTTTGTTTTTTCTCGTTGGTGCAACCGGCGTCTGGCTGCGGCTTCTCGAAGCGCCCGAATTACTCGTTTCCCGTCCCCCCGAGGTGCTCGTCTCGTCCGACGACGAGCTCGACGAGCTTCCCGAATCCGAGCTCTCCTTTCTATTCTTTTTAGTCGTGAAAGCCCCCGAGACCTTCTGCAGAAAAGTCTTTGGCTTCTTCTTCTTCGGTGATTTTGCAGGCATTCTTCCGGCAAGGTGACAAACCGAAACAATGGAGGCGGCAACGGTTGGAGGACGAATTTAAAAGACGAAAGACGAGGAGGATAAGCGCGCACGGCGAACGTATCGCGACTGGAGAGAAAACATTTTGTCGACGCTTACATAGCTCGCGCTATCAGCTTCTCTCGTTCCCCACTCCCCATGTGACGACAAACCTACCACCCACTATTGCGATTCACACGCGCGCGCTCGTCAGGCCGAGTACGTAGGTACATGTGTAACGCAGAGCCCCAGTATCGCACCATCCAAATCCTCGCGTCATTTTCTCTTGCGTTCGCGTGGACGTAAAGGATTATGGGCGGGGGGAGGGGGGCGGGGGCGGGAATAGGCAACGTCAAGGTCGACTCTGTGTCGGTCTTACTCAATCGTTGGCCGAAATTGGACGGTGTTAAGGGGCTATAGCAGTGTGGCATTTTTAAAAAATCGATTTTTTTTGCCTTTTTCGACAGTTTATACTTTCAAGAATATCATTTATATCAATATCATTTTATCTTGCAAAAATCGATAGTTAAATCTTTAAACGCGTTTTTCTCGAAATGAGATTTTCCAAATTTGCTGACATTGTAACGTCAAAAACAATGACGTAGGATATTTTTGATTGGATGAAAATTGACGTTTCCGCATTGAAAAAAAAAACGACCATAAAAAACGACCATTATATAGACAAGAAAACAGACTTTTTTCATAACTACGCCATTTTGTTAGATTTTGATATTTTTCGAAAATCCTACGTCATTGCACAGGAAATAGCTTCCAGTTTAACATTTTTTCCTTTTTCGGTTTCAGCTATTCAATCGGCGGAAATCATGTCAGCAGTGGAGGAACTTTTTTTGGCGCCTCCGGAAGCAGCGCATAAGTCGCTTGGATCTCAATATTTGTCTATGAAAAAATTATGTAATATAGGTCATATATAGCCAAATATATTCTTAATTTGCCGAGACATTTAATTGAGTACTTTTCTTCCAAAAAATTCCCGAAAATCATCCAAATTGTCAGCGTTCGCACTGGTATAGCCCCGTAAAGTTTACATCGTTGGAACGCAACGAACATTCATTTTTTTAAATGGGCAAAATATTTTTTGGCGGCTTCGGCCAAAATATATTTTTAATGAAAATAGATAATGAAAATAGAGAAATAAAGGAAGGAAAAACAATTTTCAGTAAATTCCAAACATGCAAACGTTAAAACCGTCCTTTATCCCTTTATTTTCATCGTTGAAAGGGCCTGGCGTTCCTTCCTGGAAAAAACTCAGTACAGGTACATGAGCCTGCACGCGTCGCTTGTCCGCTCTCTACCAGTTGGTTCGTGAGCTACAGTGATAGAAAGTTGACGACTAGGCGAAAACATCCCAGGGCGACCGGCGTGTGACCAAAAGTTGCAGTTCAAAAGTTTTGTGTTTCTTTATCCAACAGGCTTCTAATAGTGCATTAAGGTATGTAAATAAATATCTTAATTGTCTGTGTTTTGTCTAAATAAAAAGTATAAACATTTTTTTTGCAGCCTTTTATATGGTCGATGATACAGAGGCTTCGAACGGAGCATCTGATAAGGTCATACAGATGATTCGGACGAACCGTTTGATAAGGTCATACATACAGAGGATTATACCTCGACCATAGACGAGCAAATCCAGTCGATCTCGAATGTGTATCGGATGATTCCGCATTTACACTCTCTGGTTTATATTTATACTCTCTTGTCATTTATACTCTCTTATTCCGATAAAAAAGAATATGTTTGCAGTAAAAATGATGGTCGATTTATTTTTCACAAAAATCCTCGATAATGTTCCTCTCCTTGAAATTGTGCATTTTAAAACGATCCAATAATTATACTTTTTTCGGCAGAAACGGTCGAAGCCTGGTTTTTCTCAAACATTAGGGTGTCTGTGACGACAATCCATAATAATTTATATTATTTACCATGGCGCATTTTTTAATTGTTGAAATTTAGGCCAAAACACATTTTGCTAGCGTTTTCGCTGAGATACCAATTTTTAGTACAAAATATAATAACATTTATAATTAAATAATCGTGGATTCACACTCTAGAAGGATTGAAGAATGTTCAAGAATTGTTTTAGATTTTTCAAACCGCCGTTGTTCAAAATGGTTTTAACACGTTGAAAATTGCACGTGGACATTTTCGTTCCAGTGCGACCGCGGAAGCAGCGAAATTACAGTGCAACCGCGGAGGGAAGGGGTTAGGCTGCTGTGAAAATTTGAAGACTCTCATTCGTCGATTGCGGCAACTCAAATTGAAGCGGAAGATCTAAGATATGGTGCAGGAATCGCAGGTTGAAGGTAGACTTATGATTAAAACGACACAACTGTTAGGCAAATTTTAAACGCGTTTTCAACGAAATTATGATCTTTTAAACGGTGTACACGATTTCACTTCTACACTTTTTCAGTGTAATTCAGTATTGACGGACGTTTTTCTTCTTAACGTTTTTTATTCGTTGGTAACGATAGTGCTGTCACTTTTTCTCGAAAAATAACAAACAAAAAAACCGACAACTTTTTTGTCGTTGAATGAAACATGATAACAAAAAAGCTCGGTCAAGTCTTTTGACTGAGCATTGAAATATTATCTATTATCTATATTATACGACGAAATATTATCTATATTATACGCCTCGCCTTGAAATATAATCTATTTCAAGGCGAGAAACTACTGTGACAGATTAAAAAATCGATTTTTTTTGCACTCTCTCAAAGTATACATAGTCAAGCATGTGTGAAAAAAAATTCAACCTAAAACATTGAAAATTGACCAAGTCACAGACGATTTAGCGAGAGCAGGTCGCGCAATGATTCACGTATGCAAAAACGGTCATCTCGTTTTTCTCATCGTTCTCTAGCTATGATTGTTCAATTTTCTAATTAAAAAAAAAACATTTTCCTAATCGCAGTAGCTATCGGTCTACGTAGCCGTTTTTTTGTGGTATTTTTTTAAGTCCCCAAATATAAGTAAAAGTGTCGCAATTTTTTTTAACACCCGTCCATTTCGTGAAAAGTCTCTTTTTCGGAAAACGACTACTTACAACGAGAACTACATTTATATAGATTATAAAACTTGTTTATTTTTATTTTTCAGACCAACGATTGTCAAGATATCGATCCGGCCGTAGGTCCACATTTCTTATACTGAGGCTCTATAAAACATCGGGGTCTATATACAACGCTATATAACGTCAACAACCTCAATAACGTTGTCAATTAATGATTTTAGAAATATATAAACCTACACAATAATATACCTTTTTCAAATGTCAAACAAATCATGTTATAGACAAAAAATGGAGAAAAAAAGACCCATTTCGGCCAGTTACAGTGGTGTTCTCCTTTAAGAAAAAAAACTCGTTTTTTTTTGCTTCAGCTCAACCGTCTGGCCAAAATCAAGTACACCGTTGAATCCCCCACGTTCAAAGGTCCTTGACGAGATTGTTTATAACCGAAGGTGGGCAAGGTAAATTAAAAAAATAAGTTCGTTAATCGTTATTACGCTACTGAAAAAGATAACTGAGTTGATCGTTAAATCGTTAGTTTCCTGAAAATATAACGCTAGTTGAAGTTATCCATTAAAGTTAAAAATCTATATGAAATCCAATTAATAGTAATTCTTATTAATATGTTTTACCTGACACTTATTTCTAAAATCAACCAGTCAAATGAGAATTTCATAATCAGATTAATACATAAATACTTTTTTACAACAGCATCTAATTACGTATATAATAAGTATAACAGGTATAATAAGTATAACAGGATGTAGTACGGTAGGCTAGGCAAGGAGAAGGTAAATAAAAAATTAAGTGAGAGGGTAAAGAAGAGGCGGGGTCTGACCGCTCCGAACGAATTTCGGTTCGGGAGCGTGTCATTCTATCGTTGAAATCTGCTTACACCCACGTACATCGCGCGGATCGCAAAGACGAAGTAACGGACTCAAATTAACGGAATTTAATAAGACCGTTGGTAGTTTTTGTATTTAACCTAAAAATTAAATCGTTAAGCAATATGTTAACTTCTTTAATTAACGATTAACGGATTAGCGGCTTTCTTCCCAGCTTTGTTTATAACTTCTTCAATTATTAACGTTTTCGTGAAATTTGGTACACAACTTTGTTAATGTACATACAAATAAATGTGCAACCGATTTTTCAATTATCTTAGTTATTCCTTCAAGACTATTTTTTTTAATAATCCTGATTTTCGGGCCGTCACGGTAGCTTAGCCCCGCTACGGGCGAGTTTAACCTCCATACTTTTAAACGTCGATCTATCAACACAATGTCAGGTGCGGGAAATATAAAGCATTGTATTCGGGTTACGACTGGTAAAAAGCGTGGAAAAATGTTGTCGGCCAAATGTGCCGGATAAAAATGAAATATATGTGGAAATTCGAATGAGTGAGATGAGGTTAGGACTACAGTCAGTCAATACCGGAATTCAAATTACACTTGATATTACATGAAAATTCGGCCAATAAGCGTAATTTGTTCTAACAGCATTGGATTACTACAAGTGTTAAGTATGTAAATCTGACGATTTTTATGAATCAGACGTATTCCCACTATTGTATACACTTTTGTAATGACCGGAAATCGGGTTTTTGTATGTCGTCTCGAAATTCCTTCACAAAAGTACGCCATTTTGATTTTTTTTTCTCTATAGTTAGGTCAATAACCGACCCCGAAATTCTACAGAGACAATTATTAAACTATTTAGTGAAGCTCACATTTTTTTAAAGTTCCTATGAATTGAAGTCTGGCGATAGGATTACCATAAGAAACGCTTCACAAGCTATAAGAGACGCTGTCCCTCAAATGGCACTAACGCGAGCTGACGATAAACGCGCCATCGAGTTGGGATACAAAAAAAAAACACACAATTTACACTTCAAATTGACATTGGAACTCGATGGTGCGTTTGTCATCAGCTTGCGTTATGTCCACATAGGGGACAGCGTTTTAACGCTCTTGAATAATTTAATGACAGATTGACAGATGAATCGTGAAGCATTGAGTATCCGCGTTCTGCTATAGCACGAATGAAAAATATTACACAATAGCGCGGATAACACATTGAAGTATTTTCACGCCTATATATGAGTTTTTTACAGCCCATTAATGTCCTCAATTTTTTACAATGCCGCTCTGAGTCGACGTAGGTATGATGTACGAGATTCGAAACATGTTTTTTCTAGGGGATGGTTGGGAACGTTTTTTTTCCTCTTTAAATCCGACGTACCACTTTTTGGACAAGTGAAAATCGAAATATTTCAACCGTGGGGAAATATTCGTTAACAATGTGGAATTTGTACACTATTTAAGAGGAGAAAATGAACAATTTCATCTACATTCTAGTTAATATCAGCTGTTAATTATTGATTTAATGAAAGGATTCCCTTTCAATTTTCGAAATTTCGCTTGGCAAACTTGAGCTACGAAAATCACGCAAACACTTTTTAGGATCCTCATTCAGCATTCTGCAACCTGAATCTGCAAAATATGATTTGAATAATAAGGAGAATGAGAAATTAAAAAGAACCTTTGTTGCATTTCAACGAGGCAAACGTCGACCCTATCTTTTTTCAATGTTTCTGATATTCTGAAATTTCTTTCTGATTTTCTGGAAATCATTTTTACGATTTCGACTCAGTATCACAATCTTTGGAGACAACAGTAAAACATGTCAATATTTATGCCCTCAGACTCCCTTTACCGTGAATCGCTCGTTCTTTTACTGAAACGGTAGTTCTTTTACTACCCACATCACAGGTTTATACTGTGATAAAAGGATAACACCAATAGAGTATGATAAATGTCGCATTTACTCTACACTTTCGTTATCATTCCCAAAAGTTCTTGCCAATGATATATGATTGATTTTTTAGCTGAATCTCTAGTTTGTAGTTTCAAAAGTAATATCCATTTGGTTTTAAGTTGAGACGAGACCGGTAAAAGATATTGTGAGCCGATGTGTTCTTGTTCTGACACAAACAAAAATATGAGATTTGATTCTTCATCGTTAGAGTGCAACGAAAATTAATATTTCGGTATTGCTTCAATTCCTTTTAATGGATTTCACCAACGAAAATTCCTGAACCATTTTTAAAAATTGATCAAGTTGATTTTATCCATACTACGATATGAATATCGGCGAAAAATAATTTTGTAACCTTGAATGGATATTTCTATATTTTGGAAAATACCCAACACCGGTGGATGGACGGCCCGAGTGCGGCTCGAAAGGCTGATTCTTCCGAGGCTGTAGTGGCCACACTTTAGATTGAAGTCTGCGCACCATGGAATCAGAAGAATACAGGGCCATCTATACCGGTACGGATTTTCTGCAGTTTCCCTGTGTCCTCAGCGAATGCGGTATAACAGGTAGGGTATGGGTAGGAATGGTGGTACAAGGCGGTGAGGGAAGAGTATAAGGCGGATAGGCATTATAAGGTAGACAGTCGGGGAAGGTAAAAGCGGAACAGCGTATACCATGGGGAAAAAGACTCAATATTTTGGAAAATATAAAAATAAAAAAGAACTTTCGTTGCATCTTAACGATGCAGACTTTAACACCATCCAAAACTCAGTAAACGAAACTTCAAACACGGTTTATCTAGAAAGCATTTCTTCAAATCTTATATCAAATGATTTTTTATTGCTTAATTTTAATCATTATCGTAAATATTTTTTCATCACTTTGATCGAAATGCGATTTCTCCACCAAAATTCAAACCCAAACCAACAGCCAGTGTTTTTGTTTTGAGTCTTCCAGTTTTTGATTCCGCGAACGCAAATGCTGGAGGATTCGTTTTGCAATCCAAAGACCACAAACCAATGCCAATTTTAATTGTTTTAACATGGCGGATCATCTGTCAAAGTACTTGACCTAAGCTCACCTTCGGTGCACACGGCGCTCCTCGACTGTTCTCCGACGCCGAATTTTTTCTTCTCGCAACAGTCGGAGCAAAAAGTTCTCCTCATCGGTGGAGAAGTATCCTGACTCTTTTCAACGGCGACCTCGTGTCGGCAATTGCCGTTGTTCGAGTTATTTTCCAGTCTCTCCGTGTTGGCGATAGGCACGCTGCACAACGATCTATCCGCGATCACGCCCTGCGGCGGTGTTCTGCTTCTCTCGGTCATAGCGCAACAGAGCGACAATTTAATGCTGGAGTTGGAGGCATGCTGAGAGTATTCAAGCTTCAAATCTTTGTCCGTGTCTCCCTCTCGGAAAGGAACTTCCAGACAGCCGACTCTGGTCTTTTTGTTCATGAGCATACGACAAAGAGACTTTTTCGTCTGCTTGCTCTTAGGCGATGTTTCCGCTTGGGCCGAATCCTTGGGCTCTCTCCGTTCCATAATAACTGGCGTTACCTCTTATCCTAGCCTGTAGTTCTTCTCTATGTCTCGTTCGCTTCCCCTCTCGACATTTAGCTCTACCCTCAAGACGCGGCTCTCCGCCTCAATTGTCTTCCCGCGTAAGTTTGCTTCCACCATCTTCAAATGTTGGTCTTAATCGTTCTTGAATGCTTCCTTTGCTTTTTTGATATTCTCAGAGTATATTAATTTACGTGCTGCGTTTTTTCAACACTGACTAGTGAAGGGAGTGCCCAATACATACATTGTTGCTATTATTATTACATTGAATGACTAGTTGGTATTGACTTGATTTTTTTGCGGTGGCCCGCGCGTTAGTCCGCAATTATCGACGCGACGAAAAAATCTCGCGTTTTGCGGGCATTTCGGGACCGGGGGTTCGACGAAATCGCGTTTATAATTCAAAACGAAGAAGAAACATTTTTACGACTGACCTCTTGCCAAATCGTCCACCCGTCCATCTCTAATTGACACATTACCGCCGATAGAAATTCACACGCGGCGCGCGCGTTAGAACACAAACACCCACACGGACGCACGTGAAGAGATGTCGATAAAGAAAAAAACAGCGGGTTCATGTTACGGCCGGGCGATCTCGACAAATTGACGCGAGAGAGCGTGAATAGGAAACGTCGACTCTGACACCCGCTTCCATGTTTGAAGAAGCGAAGAAAGCAGCGGAACGCGAGAGATTGTTTCGCTTCGATTTGGACCGTCCGACGTTTGTTTTCACTTCACTATCGGTCGTTATCACCTGCATAACATTATGGACGACGTCGAGTGGACGTTCAACCGTCCGCCATGTTTCGTACGCCCCCCACTCCGCGACGAGCCTGCGCGCTGAACATCCAGCAGACGACACGGACGAGCGCGCTCTCTCCCTCGTACCAAGCGTCATCACATTTTTATTATATCATCCTCGCACGGAAAAGATTCATTATTTCGACAGAGATTCGTTATTTCAAGGTTTTACTGACGAGCGCAGAGGATCGATTGACTACGCGAAGGGTCACATTTCTCGCAAGCAATGACGAATGCAAGCACATATGCATCGAGTGCAAAGCAGTTTACGCGTCAGAACGGGTCAGCTGACTGCTCTCTGGCGTTTTAAGGGGGGAATTCCCTTTACAACGCAAAAAGAGTTTATGGCCGAAAATGAACTCCATGAAGAAGCTGAGGGACTATTTATCGCTACGTCATTTAGACACAACATTTATGAGGCTTGAAACTTTAAACGCGCTCTCCTGAAAACCATTTTTCCGTGAACCTCGTACAAGATAACTGAATACAATCCGATACAATCGATCAATTTGAAATTCTATATACTTCTAGACCACATAATTACCGTCTAAGTATGTGATTCGAAAGTTACTTGAAAATTATTTTCAAGAACTACTTACTTTTTTATTACAAATACCATAGTAAAGATTTCATGAAAAATAGAACATGTTTTTTTTTCAAACATGTAACATTTTATATAATTTTACTTTTCATCCGATTTTTAGATTCACATAGAGCGTGTGGGTCTTAGAAATGTAAAAGTTCTCGGCTCTGATCTTCTAAATTAATGCACCAGATGCCAGGTTGTACGCCGTGAAAATACTCTGGGGGCAACCGTGTTTAACGCAAGTGTCACACAGCCGCTGTTTTTTAATATTTTCGAAGACAATTAAAATTAAACGATGTAATAATGTATCCATACATTTTTTATTATGTTGATTAGTTTCGACACAAAAAATCTCGAAAATTCGTTTTTTTCCGTTGCCTAAAGGCACCCCGCCCCTTAAAGATATCGCCGATAATCTTATTTATCGATAGTCGAGTGTGCACGCCTGTTCTTTCGCATTGAATTAATATCGAAAATTGTAATTTGTCACAAGGACCCTATTTATTGTATTTTGAGGATAAATATCGTAAAATATCGCATACGAATTAAAGCGACAGCTTCGTCGTTCTAGCTGTCAGAACTTAGCAGACGACGAGTGCGCGCGGCGCCATTTTGGAAAATGTGACCCGTGACGCAACTGTCATCCGCTGGCGCTACCATCGCCAGCGGATGGACGCGAGTGTATGTGTGTGCATCCCTCTCTGCGGCTCAAGCCTTGCGTACGTGACATATACGTGGACTCGTGGAATGCGACATCGTATCTTTGTTCGCCCGTGTGCGTGCATATAGTTGCCCAGAAATTGCGTCACAAGCGTGACAAGCGTGACGATTGTTTGTTTACATCGCACGTATAAACTTTGAATAATTCCAAAGTAATAATCATCGGTTCAAACGAAAGGGAGTTCGATAGACGCGTGACGAAGCTCTCTCGCAACTGTACGCGACTTCGTGTTGTGTTTTAATGACCGGCATTCCGTGCTGTATCATTTGCCTGTAAGATCGCAATGATTACTACATCGAGTACATCTTCGTTGGTGCAACTTTGCAACCGCAAAGACCGACGACACGATTGAGCTTCTGCAGTAGAATCGTCGAAATCCACTGTCGAAAAATATCTCACGCTTTCGGATTTATCAAACTTCGAATAAATAAAAACTGACGAGATTTTTTTTTCGAGAAGTTTCGTGAAATCCGCGCGTCGTAGTAGAGCAAAGGAGCATGTAGGAGACCGCGAACTGCGAGGAATGATTATTTTTCGGTGGGCGAGAAAATTTCGTTTGCTCAAGTGTCCTCGATACGTATCAACACGATAAAAGTGTGGCTCGCATATGGGCTACGCAGTGTGTCAACAGTAATGTGCGCATCGTGCCTGGAATGTCTATGGAAAAAAATCAAACGACCTGTACAGTGCTTAGCGGACGGATAAAAGTTGTTATCAAAGTCGAAAAAATGCGTGAGAATAATGACGTTCAACGGAAAACTCGAATCTGAACAAAAGTATTACGGTAAGTGATGCGTCTTTTGTACAAAATAATAGACGTGATTGTCGTATCAATCTCGAATGTAAGGACGAGTATGATATATACATTTTTGTTAAATATTCTAGCGATCGAATTGTAAACGAATATGGAAGAAAAACGTTCAGCAGTGATCTCAGTACGAACAACAATGAGTGCTAGTTTGGTACTCGAATACCGCAGTTGGTACTCGTTGATGATAAATTCACGTTAAATTGCGATATCCCTAGATATTGGCGTTCTGAAAAAGGTGCGCCGTTTCGCCGCACCTTCGTGTGCTATGCTCGTTCAATTGAAAAATCCAAAATGCAAACTTCACCCTAAACTTGCCTCGAGGATTGAAAAATCATCACAAAAGGTACAGAAGCGTATCATTTTGATGTACTATACGCGAGCATTTCCTGGCTCGTTTGTGAAAATACAAGAATCCACGGGTCAGCGCCCGTGTCCGCGAGGATCTCGGTAGATCGTGTATTGGCCACGAGTTGCGCCTCTTGTAATCGTATCTTTAACGTTATTAATCCAAACATTAAAAGCGGATCGAATCCATTGACAATTTTCATTAGCGAATGAAAAGTTCGAATGAGAGTGTTGATGCAAAAAGAAGCCGTAAAAGTGAAAAAGGCGGGCGAGTAGGAACGCGCGAACAAGCCGGGCGCGCGCGCGCGCTGAGTATCACTGTAGTTTCGCGCCGCCGCCGCCAGATGTCGGGATCTCTCACGCGTTCGGCAAATACACGGAGCACGACCCGAGCGTAGCGTAGGCCACCATTGTTGAATGTCCTAGCTTTTGGTTTTGATGCACCGCGAGAGGGACGGGGATTTTTTCCGTCGTTAAAAGAGAGGAAAAAAACACGAAAATAAAGAGAATAAAAGACGGCGAAAATCGCACAATTACGGGGAAGGCCAGAGAACGTATCGAGGGGTTGCGGGCGCGTCAAGGTGCGTAATCATTTGCGTTTCGAAGGTAAAGATAATGCGGTTTTAAAGGATTTTTGAAAAAAAATGTTTCGACGCTTGAGATATCAATAACTAGTGGCGGGCGGGAGCGAGCCAGAGAGAGAGAGAGAGACGGACGGAGCAGGACGGCTAGATAGAGAAGGGCGAGGGAGGATTGGAGACTCGCCGAAGCAAAAGCGGTACGCGAAGGAAGCTCTATCTATCTCTCTTTCTCAGTTTGTGTATCCTCTGTGTGTGTACGTGCGTGTGTGCCTCTTTCTCTCTCGCGCTCTGGTGAAATCGAGTGTGCCCATCGATTTGCGGGCGAAAGAAAGAGTCAACCCGTGCAACATACTTCGATAAAGTGTCGCAGGGTGTTGGTGCGTCCGAATTGCGTTTAGTTATACTCGTGCGTAAGGTGTGTGCGATTTTGTGCGTGCCGGCAAACGCGTCTTAAATCCTCGATCTTTCGCTCTCCTCTCGCCCTCTCCCTCCCTCCCTCTCCCACTCTTTCGTCCCAGCTCGGACGTTTTTTTCCGTAAAAAAAAAATAGTCGCTAACAAGACTGTATAATTTTCTTCCGTCGGAAACAATCGACGCGCCAACTCTTTCGTGCTTCACGAGACTGAGAGAGAAAGAGAGCGAGAGAGAGAGGGAAAGAAACGGGAATATTCCCCGGTGCGATATCCGTGTTCCATAGCCAACCAGAGGGAAACGGTTGCAATTTTCGACGTGCTGAGAAAGCGATTTCAGTGAACCCATATCCATGAAAATACCATTTGTTTCTCTCGTGTCAAAAACTGCGAGCCTAAGACGAAAACGCGTTCTCGTTAGGACGAACGTACGAGTCTTCCCCTCGGGGAACGTGCTTCCAGAATTAAATATTTGTTGTGCATTGCCCGATTGTTTTTCGTTGCTCCTCTACGTATAGCTCCCGTCTAAATATACATGTATAGCAATTCGTTGCACGTGTCACATTACTCGCGTAAATAGCGCCCGATTTTACTCGTATCATTGACGAAATTACCGAGCTCCGAACTCGAAAACTTCTCACTTCTGGAAAACGCTTGGAAAAACGGTTTTTTTTTCGTCCCGCATCAGGCATTTTGTGGATTGTGTGTTGTGAAAAACGATGCTTCGCAAAATTAACGAATGTCGCGTTTGATTCACAGAAGAAACAGCCAAGAGTATACGAGATAAGGACAAAAAGATCGAAGAGCGGAGACATTTGGAACACATCAAAGGTTACATAGAATATTATCGTGGCTTGCTGAAGAATAGGAGCGACATAGAGAACAATCTGGAACCCCAGCATGGTGTAACTCCTTGGAGGATTGATTCGGCCCTTCAAAATGGTAGGGGGTCCTCTGATTATGCTTTTGTGCAGGTCCAACGCCATACTCGACACCGCCATATGATGGCGGTTAACGGTCTTGAGGGCGGCTAGCTGCGGTGCGCTAATATTTTTATCAGAGTCTGACGTGAGATAAAGTGGACGATGAATTTAAATCAAGGAACGTTTGCTGTGCGTTGGATCGAGAATTTAAACGAAATGACATGTTAGAACTTTTTACTTATTAAAGAATCCTGTCCACAGGCACTGCAAAACTTGTGCATCAATTCTAGTTGTTTCGCAAGCTGTAAGAAAAAGTTAAAATCGCCGGAGTTGACAGTTGCGTAGGTGCAACGCAAAAAAAGTACATTTTTATGGAATACCAACATTTTTTTTCCGTTGAATCTTTATTGAACATCCGCAATCTGGGTGTGTGCAAAAAGATCTTGAATTACAATAAAAGACAGAAGTTTGAAAAATTAGAAGGATCTTTTGTTGCAATGCGACGCTGCTGCGTTTGATACCACTGAAATAGTGGAAATACTGAAACAGCTCAAAGTGATTTTTGGTTGGAAGAACGGCGAGTGGATCAAGAGAATACGGCAGTGAAGCAATGAATGAAATCGCGGACCTTGCGAGAAAGATCCGCATGTTGTATGAAAATAGTGGACGAACATTGGAATCTGAGTGCGACAAAGTTTCCATTAATGTAAATTGTCGGCATTGTTAGGACCTTGCAACAAATGGTGTGAATTGAATTCAATTAAATGAAGAACACAAAGATTCAATGGAAATGGATTTTTTCGAATCTTCCGACAAGCATGTCAATTAATTTAATTCAATTGTGAACATATAAAATCAATCGACAGAAGTAGCATTCAATTTCAATGAATTATTTACCGAGTAGCCTAAAGATTGACACGTTCTTTTGACTCGTCTGAGTTTGGCGACGTTGCTTAATGACGACTTTTCAAAAAAATTTACAGGGTTCTCGGCTTTGGGATATGCGCCACAGTGGGCGCTTCCAACCGATTGCGTTCATTGGGGATATCCGCAAGAGCCGTTGATACTATGTAACGAGTCGGCGAACGGAGACTGTAATTTGTACTGCAAGGAAGCATCTTCAGGCACAGGAGCCAAGGACAACGAAACGAGTTTGTTTCGCGGTGTTAACGATTTTTACAAAAATCTGCAAACCGCGTATCAGACGATACTGTCGAATTCAAGTTTAACGTCCAACTGCCAGGTGGAAGGAGCAACGGCGGCGGGATCTCTGCTTCAGACTGATTACGTCGTCGGTGATAACAATGTCCCGTCGGATCTGACGAAAAGCACGTTCGATTGGCCGTACTGGGATAGAAACTATCCGAGCTTGTTATCACTGCCGAATTACGAAGAGTTGGCGAAACAAGCGAATTCAGAGATACGAGAATCGTGTCCGACCTCTCGTCCGCTGGATAAAGATCAGACGAAAGCCACGAAGAGAAAATTGTCGTTGATCACGAGCGAGGATCAACCGTGCGACTATTCCGTGGCGAATTTGGGCAAAATTCAAAATTCCTCGAAAAGACTGTGCAAGAGTCCTCGGGAATCAACGAGAGGCGGGTCCAAGGTGATAGGATTGTCCGAGGTGGAGAAAGCTCACCGGGCGAGTCACGAGCTACCGGAGAAATTGGATGTGGAGGTGGATCGCGTGAAGAACGAGACACGTTCGAGCCTCGCGGCTGTAAACTCAACGACGCCGAATTACTGGCAAGAGTTGATCGAGATGTCTGGACAATATCCGGGGCACTCGAGGCCGCCGGTCGGCACACCACCACCCCAGAATGTCTGGAACCATTTGACGATGACCCAGGGACAGGCTAAGAACAACGCGGGGAATCGTGGTAACGTCGGAGGCGGGGGTGGCGGAAGTGGTACCGGAGTACCAACCACTCACGATTCCCTTCAGCGTTCCTACGAGCGTGTACAATCGGACTTGTCGTATCTGCTCTCCGAAGTATCGGGCTTGAACATGCATCCGAGCGGTTTGTCAGGGGCATCTCTCAATCCAGCTGGTTTTTACACTCATCCGTCGATGGCACGGGCCGCCTCGCACTTGACGTCTCAGCTGACACCTCAATTGGCACACACGCAAGCTCCGCCCACTTGGCATACACCCACGGTACCGTCCAAGAGCGTCGCCGCACCGAACGCACCTGGCAATCCTCTCTACAGTCTGCAGATGCTCGTTGACAACCGACAAAATCAAAATCAATACAGAAATTCACCGGGTTCTCAGAACACCCTGGATCTATCGGCGACCTCGGAAATGGCCGAGAATTATTCGCGCATGACGCAGGACATACCGATAAGCTTGACCGCCCGTAACGTGGACAAGGGTAGTCGCAACGGCAACATAATCTCACCGCCTATACCGTTGAACGGTGAAACCTCCTCGGACAGCGGTATAAGCTCGTCCGTACCAACGCCAAATTCACTCGGCGAGCCCGTCTCACTATCGACCAAAGATCTCGCGACTCCCAAAATAACGGTCAAAAATTTCGAGAGCAATCTCAAAGGTGTCGCGAACCTTCACGACAAAATCAAAGACATGGGCGTTGACAATTTCGCTCAAAAAGTCATAAATTTACCGCCCAGTGTGACGATCGAAAGGGTAATGACGGGTATCGAGAAGAAGGACACCGAACAACAACCCCAACCCCAGCAACAACAACAACAACAACAACAACAACAACAACAGCAACAACAACAGCAACCCATCAAGATGAAGGACACCCTCAGCGTTATAGCTCAAGTACCGAGGAACGTTTTACCCGTTATCGTTAATCTCACGTCGAGAATGGACAAGGACGCGATCGATAGTCCGATGAGAGAATCCTCGTCGGAGCGTAAACTCGATGACAACGCGTCCGTCAGATCGCCCAAGAACATGACCGCCGCCAAGCGTTCGGGCAAAAAAGGCGTCGACTCGTTACTCGAAAAACTCGAGGGTGGCAACAAGAAGCTCGGCAACGCGGAAAACATCGGCTCGGTGATAGTGACGCCCCTCGAGGAGAAGGACAATACGAGCGTTAAGAGTATGTCGCCCGAGAGGCAAAAGTCGAAATCACCGACGCGCGACGAGGACGTCGTCTCGCCGGCGTTTAGCAACGACGATTCCAACGATCAGACGAAACAGCGTAGAAAACGAAAACTCGAGAAACCCGTGAGACTGAGCAAAGACTCAAAGACCGAGGTCGAGGATATGGAACTCGAGCCGACTGAGCCCCGGGAGCCGAGAATATGCGAGACTGTGCAGGAGGACATAATCGTACGTTCGCCGATTCCCAGCAGCACGCTACTATCCGTGACGAGCGATCCGGGTGAGAAAATCGAGGATCGAACGAAAGCAACGGAGAGAGAAAACGACGCGGCAGCAGCAGCGGCAGTGGCCGGGGCGGCGACGACGGCTGCCGCAGAGGAGGAAGATGACGAGGAAGAGGAGGATGAAGAGGAAGAGGAGGAAGAAACGAAGCCGAGAGAAGCGGAAACGAAGCTTCAAGAAACTGCCGCGGAAGTGACAAGGGCGGAAGAAAACGAGCCAATCAAGAGGCGGAGAAGCAGCGAAGGTCCGTCCACGTGTCAAACACCAACGAGCCAACGAACGAGAAGAAAATCCAGCGACGACGCGATCGAATTCTCTAAAGTTACCAGCCCGAAGGGCGTCGCTAACGCGGCCAATCCTTTCAACGAGGTCGAATCCGAGCTCGAAAAAATGTTCGCCGGTATTGTCGAGACCGAGGGCATCACCGACGACTCGAAACCCGAAGAAACGCGCAAGGACGCGACCACGAGCAGCGAGGCTCCCAAAAACCAAAAGATCGAGGATGATGTAAAATATGCGCGCGACGGGACGACAAAAGAGGAGGAGTTGAAGAGCGAAACGACGAATCCAACGGCCGTTACGTCCACGGTTGTCACGACCAAGTCCAGTCCTGGGAAAAAAGGCAAAAAGGCCAAGGTACGCGCGGGAAAGAGGAAAATCTCGAAATCACGCGAACCCGGACACGTCAGTGGTTTCGGTGACGATTCGGTCACGCCAAAGGATAATAGTAAAAAGAGAAGGGGCTCGAAGGCCGCGAAAACGAAGGCCGAGACACCGACGAAAAAGACGAGGAAACAAATGATTAAGGTCGACGGACTCAGAGAAATCTCATACGATTCCGGCTCGAACGCAAGCTCCATTAGATCGAGAGGTCCGGTTGTTCACGTCGAGGGACCCAGGGACAGCCCCCTCAGTGTGCAAGTCGTAAATGCACCGCGCGAGGACGAGGAGGAGAAGAATAAGGAGAAAAGAAAAAGCGTGGGAAACAGTAACACCGGGCGTAGCAAGAGGCTCAGCCATCAGAATGATCTTGATTATCGAGGTGAGTTGACAAACTTATGATCCGCCATCGGAAAACTTCTTTACTTCTTTTCCTGCTTATGGACCTTTCTAACTTCCAATGTTGTCGAAGCTCGGATCGTTGAAACGCAACAAAACTTGTTTTTTCGTCAAATTTCCTCGTATGCAAAGTACTTTGTCGCCGTCTTGAGTTGCAAATTTCCAGCGAGGATCCTACAAAACGTTTTAATAATAACCGCAGAGTAAATTTTGCAAAACAAACCATTCGGACGATTATCCAAAAAAGAATATATATTGCGTTCCAAGCATTCGAACTTCAAGATCATAATTTTTCATTCTACGACGCGCAAAAGATTCAAAACGTATTTGAAAGTGAAATTTTCGTCGGTTATTATTCAGGTAAAGTGAGCAGAGCGGGATTGTTCAGTTCCACGTTATCGTCGCGATACGACGCCCATACGACGGACTCGACGTGGGTATGCGTCTTCTGCAAACAAGGTCCACACTCCATAGTACCGGGTGATCCAACTCGGCCTCATCCCAACTTGGCCGGACCCCACATAGCCCCGGGCACTTACACGGTAAGTAACATATTCGTTTTTTTCCATCATGCTCAATCGTTGCTGCGATTGCCGAGAAGCGAAAGTAACGGACGCGCGGTCGTGCACGAAATCGATTTTTTTTTTATGACATGATTTGGTTAACTCAATTCAACTAAAAAATTCATTAGAACATGTAGACACACTCCATCTCTAATAGTTTTCGCCGATATCCAGTACATTTAATCACTACATTTCTTGATACTTGCACTTCGGTCCCAAAAGCTATCCGGATGTTTTCAAATTTATTAAATTTACACCGTAAAAATATTTGTTCAAAAATATTTACCACACACGTATAGGCATTTTTCGACGGACTGGAATATTCTAAACACATTTTCTTTCGATTCTCGAAAGGAAAATGTTTTACGAAACCAAAGCTTCCTCGATGAGCAAAAAAGGAAGCAAAAAAGATTCGTGCTTGCTATCGTTAAAAAGGCCTGAGAATTTTAATGAAATGAAATAAAGCTAATATTTTACCGTTCGTTGAAAGTGATATTCCTTAATTCGGTTATTTCCCGAATTCGGAAAATCTCGTTTTGATCAAAGCTTGCATCGTTGGGGTGCAACGAATGTTATTTTTCATATGTTTGGGACCCCAAAAATGGATCGATTTTCAATCGTTTTTTTATACTCTCAGTGTAACAATAAAACTTTTGTACGAACCAGATACTGATGCGAAATAATAAAAATTACGAAAATGGCAAGATGTAGAAAAAATGTAATAATTTGTTGTTAACAAATTGATAAACATATGAAGAAAATCATCCGATAGAAATGCCGTTGAAGTTTGCATTGTTTGAACGCAACGAAATTCATTTTTACCGATTGCTAAAATATTTTTCCTTCGGATTTGGGCTGCAGAAATGACCAGTTTTTCAGGATCCTCGTTGAAAATCTATAACACAAATTGGCAAGAAAATATTTTCGTTGATAGTGAAAACAAAGCAATAAAGGAAGAAAAAAAGAATGTTCGTTGCGTGCCAGCGAAGCAAAATTCAACATCATCGATATGGAATTTTTTTTTTGAAGTTGCGATTGAGCGTGCACTCAAATTGCAATAGTTTCTTGAAGTTTTCCAAACTAATTCAGACCTAACGAAACTAAGCTCTGTCCGAGTTTGAAGTGTGTCGGAGAAATTGAAACACGGCTTACACCGTTTCATGAAACATAATCCAAAAGAAAAACTCACAGCCGGGTGATTCTCTGTAGCGCCGTGAACGATCTGATCTTTCACAAAACCCGTCAATAAATCGGTCAGTTTTTGGAATTTCTACGAAATCTTTGTTTTAAATCGAAGTTAAGACCCTAAGCTATGAAACGGCGTATTGAAAAAATCGTATCTTCCAAATATCAAGCTTTTGCAGACCCCTTATGTAAACAGATTTATCTCTACAAACTGATAATTGACTAACGATAAAATAAATTCGTTTCTGCGTCTCTTTTTTCGTTATTAATGTTAATGATTGTGATCCGGTACGAAAATCTTTGTATATAACAAAGAAAAATAGAAAATTTCGTATGCTCTCGGGCACTCTTCCGCACCCACCTCGCTCGGTCTTCGCAACGCTCATTATTCGGGTAATTTTTGTTCGCAGGTACCTGCTGGTGTGCTAAGCGATCTCTTTGGGCCGTATCTGATCGGGAAGGAGCGCGTCGAGGAGGGTATACTCTCAGCGGACGAACAGGAGATAACGACGGAACAAAAAAAGGGAAGCAAGAACAAGCGCAGCTTGAGGTACGCCGGTCTGGCCGATCAATTCTCCGCCAAAATGGGAAAGAAGAAGAGAAATTCGGTCGAGTGCGTCGTTACCGGTACACTCGCCGGTATGACCTTGCTACCTGGGGACGAGCAGCGATGGGAAGTCTGGCTGCACGAGCAGTGCGCGCTTTGGGCAGCCGGAGTTTACATGGCAGGTGCGTTATTTAAAAAAAACGACGAGTAACATATTCGTAACTGTTTATCTTTATTTACGGTCGATGTAAATTAATTCATTGATTTGTTCGGGTGTTTCATTTATTCAACTCAAACAGACTCAAATGAATTCACATATTCGGTCATTTGAGAAAAGAATAACTAAGGGCCACCGTGTTCGACCCGGAACTGATATGGACAGCTTGATTTTTATTGGAAAAAATGTATTAACTTTATTGAATTGACAACTTGTTCCTCAAAATGTACAGGCGAAAAAGTATTTTTTCTTTCATTTATTTATTTCAATACAAGATAGCAACACAATGATAGCTGCGGGGGCGATCTTTTTTACTGTGGAATTCTTTCAATTTTTACGATTCAACCTGAAGTAAAATACGACGGCGTTTCTCAATGTAGCGAAGTACAAAATGTTTACGAAATATTGAAGGAAAACTTTTGTTTTTCGGAAAATCCGAGCACTGATTTCTTAAAAAATAAAACCGTTTCACTGTTCTGGTATTTCATATCTACATTAACTTCAGAAAAGCTTGGTTATATTTTTGCGGCTTTAATCCTAAAACTGGAAAAAAAATTCCACTACTGAGGGTTTTGAAAAAGAGCGCTTCGGGCAGGCTGCTAGCACGTCGCCATTTTCCATTGAAAAAAGTATTTGAAAAATAATCGTATATTTCTTTTTTGTGTCGTTTTATACTGGAAAAGTGATCAAAAAGTTGTTTTACCCTTTTTTTCTTGTGTATATCCCAAGTAACCAATTGTAAAAGTTCAATGAAGGTGTTCGTTTTTTTTTAAATCACTTTCGAACTGTCCTTTTCAGTTTTCGGTCCGACATGGTGGTGCTATGTGTTTAGAGAGAACTAAATGTTGGTAGAGAGAGAAAAAGAGAGTGACCGAGGTGCACAAGAAAGAGAGACGAACGGAGAGTTGAAAGGATTTGAAATTTAATGGAATAAAAGATGGAGTTGTACAAATTGCTCGTGTTTCGTTTCGTTCAGGAGGTCGTGTGACCGGACTTCAGGAAGCGGTTTGGGACTCGACAAAATCGATCTGCGGTACTTGCGGTCTAACAGGTGCCAATATCGGCTGCGTGAAACGCGGCTGCAAATCCGTCACCCATTATCCGTGCGCGCTAACGAAAGGCTGGCTACTCGACACGAGTCAGTACATACCCAAGTGCAATTCGCATCGGGTTACGTGAGATCACGGCGACGAGTTCGTGAGCGCAGAAAAAACGCGGATAAACTTGGGTATACCGTCCCGATCGAGGCAGAACATCGAGGTGCGAGAGTAACTGTGCAGGACCAAAAGAAAATCAGAACGGAACGCCAAGAAAGTGAACTCCAGAACTCCCACGTGGTGAGAGAGACAGAGAGAGAGAGGGAGAGCCGCGAGTGACGAGAAATAACAAGGAACAACACAACAACAACCAAGAGCAACAAAGAAAAAAGATCGTAAAATGCATTACATGCAGAGTACTCACCTCTCAATTGTAACTTGCAGTCGAAACCGTGTTGAAACACAAAATAGATCGCGCTCGCCATTTTCGCGGAAAAACTTTAAATTTTACGTAAAATATCGGACAAGGAAGAAAACGATATTTTCTTGATGAAATTATGGACAAATCGTTTGATTTGCGTGTTTTGTTTGTACAAAATGGAAAATCTTAGTGCACGGACAGGCGTGGATTGAATTTCGACCATACTTACTAGAGAGAAGGATATTAATGTCGGTAATTGTAAAAACGAAAAGTGAGAGCAAAAGAGCGTGAGACATGAAGTCTTGACCGAACGATCAAATCAACAAGTTCTCGAGTAGACCTCGTGGACGTCAACGTGAAAGAAAAAAGAGAGAGGGGGGGGGGCAATACGACGACGGTGGTGACGCGGATTTTTGAGAAGTAGCTAGAATTTAAAGACAAAAGATGATAAATTTAACTCGTTTATGAGCTATCCGTTGATTGGATTTATTGAATTTCTCGGCCTGTGGCCTTGCGACGGTGGCCTTTTTCGATTTAATACTTGAAATGAAATACAGGTTTTTTCCAATCAAACGTCACACGTGTAGGTTATAATGAAAGCAACAAAGAGAGGGAAAAAAGAGAAAAAACGCAAAAAAATCCTAGATATTTATTTTGTTTGGAAAAATCGCGGAAGACAGATCCGCACGATAAAAGATTTACACAACTGCGGGGCAGCTTGACTGATGTTTTTGTTTTCATTCGTTTTGCAATTACGTATTCGACGATTCCAACGATTTCTTTTTTGCTTCCCCTTTAACTCGCCGAGAGAGAGAGAGAGAGAGAGAGAGAGAGAGAGAGAGAGAGAGAGAGAGAGAGAGAGAGAGAGAGAGAGAGAGAGAGAGAGAGAGAGAGAGAGAGAGAGAGAGAGAGAGAGAGAGAGAGCTATTTGCAGGACTCATCCTAAGAGTCATCAGAGACCACGAGTTTCGCGGGTATTTTTTTTTTTTTTTCTAGACGAGCAATTCGTCATTATCGTGAATTTATCGTGAAGGATTAAAGCTCGATAAATATAAATATGAAGAAAAATTAATAAAAACATTTGTAAAGTTTCAAGGGACCCGTAGCTTTTACGACTCTAATCACCTATATTCATCTCCTTTTTATATCGATGAAATTATTATTGTTATTATTATTATTATTAAATCAAAACTCGCCACAATTCATGCATTGTACGACTTTGACTTTCATGATTCTTAATATTTTTTTGTCAATTTTTTAAGACAATTTTTCGACTTTTCGTACAAGGCTTGTACTCTGAGAAAAAAGGAAGAAAAAAGACCAGTGAACAAGGGAGTTGAAGAAGGCGCATGTGTAACTTACCGATTCAATTAATCACGACTTATTATTATACTCATAACGATGAAGAAAAAAAAGAACGATTATCATTGATTTATATCACTACTGTTGTTAGTATTATTATTATTATTATTATTATTATTATTACTATTACTACTACTACTATTACAATTACGATTATTGTCGTGACCGTTGCCGTTTCCATCATCTCAAGAAAACATAATAATAGTTTACATAAAATGAACATTCAAACATTTATTAGAAATAACAAATAGCTCTGATAGACTCGTGTCGCAGAAGAACTCTACACGGGAAACGACTTCGGCGAGCCTCTTTTATTATTTCTTGGTGTATCAGCGGAAACACGACAAAAACAAAAAACGAAACAGAGTAGGGAGAAAAAATTGGGAAGCTTTGTATAAAAATAATATAATATAGACGATAATGTAAATAACATTAATCGCGGTAGGTAAACGAAACGTGTATGTATGTGCGTGCGTGTGTGCGTGCGCGCGCGCGCGCGTGTGTGTGTGTGTGTGTAATAATTTAGCATAGCCTTAACCCCCTCCTTCATCTGTGAGAAAACGTAGAGTGTGAGGTTTTGCAAAAAACACGATAAATTACGTGATTTTGATGCAAATAGTGTGAGAGGCAATTTAAATGGTCGATAGTTTTTCAATATTAGCTTTTAGCGCGCGAAAAAGAAAATATGGAAAAAAATGGGAAAAAATTGTATATAGGATGCATAGTAAGAATTAAGTTGAAAAAAAGGATTCAAATATAAAGAAATCGCATTGTATAAAAAAAAATTCTAAGCCATTTTCATCCGGATGCATAATAACGTAATGAAGATTTTGTCGTTCCGAGACGATCAAAGGTTGTAGAATGTTTGTTCTTTTTTAGTTTCTTTTTTTAGCGAGAAGCTTGAAAATGTACTAGGGATTCGTCTCTCGTATGTGAAGACAAAAAATCGATAATATAGCCCGAAGATACTGTCTCTAGATTTGTTAAGAATTATTGAAGAGGAACTAAACAATTAACACACACACATACACTCAAATACACACGAACACACAGGCACACTGAATATAAACGAAACGCTTATAATCTACGGTCTTGTATGAAACGAGGAGTAAATAAAAACTCAAAATTATATATCTTGGAGGAGTAATAAAGAAGGTGGTGTAAAGGAGAAAAAGAACCTGTAATTTAATTAACTGTAAAGAAAGAAATTAATTATTCATTGTGATACGAAGTGTGGTGAAAGATAAAAAACACACACACACACAGAGAGAGAGAGAGAGAGAGAGAGAGAGAGAGAGAGAGCGTGTGTGTGAAAGAGAGCAAAAGAGAACAGAAAAACCAGCGATAGCAGAAAAACAGTGGCTACTTGGTGAAAGGATTCTTCCATGGTGTGTGCGTGTAATTACATCGTTCGAGTTTTGCAACTCGATAAATATCCTCACTCAGCCAACGATCCGAATCGAACGTTTTATTTAGAGTTTTATTTCTTTTCGTACGAGGATTACGAGTTTCATGGCGAAAAAAATAGTCTCCTTTTTTCTCTTCGCTAGAGAAAAAAATGTAGCGAGATGAGAGATGCGTGAGAAAAAATCGTCTTGTATCATATACAATAAACGCGAATGCGAGGAGAAAAAAAGACAGCAAGTTGATAAGTAAAAGTGTAGCGTGAAAACGGCGAAAAAAGTGAATAAACGATTATATATATATATATATATATATATATATATCGTTTTGTCTGTAAATTGCGAATCATAGTCGTATGTGGCACCAAAAAAAGAACAAAACATAAATAATTGTTTTTATTGAGAACGATGAAGAAAAAACACACACAGAGGGCGAAAAAATCGATTTATCGACACACAGCCTAAGTAATTTGTATAAAAATATAAAGATGAAAATAAAAACTAGAAATCTGTAAAATATTACGAGTGACGATAAAGATTTTTGGCGTACACGTCTTTAGGGAGTATAACTGTCTAACGAGAATGATTGTCCGAGCGAAGAGAAAAATGTGCGAGAAGAATGATACTTTATTATATCAAAGGAACAAAAAAAGATCGCGAAAAAAAAATCGATAGGCATTTTTACTCTTAAACGAAGAAACAAAACTCAATCGGACGTAGATCGTTTCATTTTAGGCATTATGGTTTTTTTTCCATTCTCGACCTTTTCATGAGCCCGTAACGATTTTTGGGATCACATTGTCCCTTCACGAATAACAAAGAAACGGAAGAAAAAAAAACCGTCTCATAAGGGAGAAACCATTTATTAGGATTTAATGCATTTTTGTGACCTGGTTTAATGTTAATAATCGTTATTAGGAGGATATCAGTTTTATTGTCTATTTAATTATGTGAGATAATCGAGAATATCAGTGGATTGTAATTCGGAATCGATACAATAATACGATTAAGCATACATCTTTGTGTAATATAAATATAATGAATTAATAAAAACACGATATAAGTCGCAAGCATTCGCACTTTTTTTCCTCCGTAACTGCAAAACATTGAAGTCTCAAGCAATTAAGGGGTTAGGCTAGTGTCAAAACATGAAAATCAGGGTTATGTAAATAATTAATTTGAAACAAATGAGTAAGCTTATTGAAAAATCGTTTTGACATTTATTTGTATGTATCTTAACAAAGTTGTGTGCCAAATTTCATAAGAAAATATTAATAATTAAACAAGTTATAAACAACTTTTTGAAGGACCTTTGGACGCTCGACGGTGTACTTGATTTTGGTCACCCGGTTAATCTGAAACAAAAAAGAGTTATTTATTTCTTACAATACATAATATTGGCTAAGTTGACCGAGCTTTCGTTGGTCATCGAGTTTTAATCAGAAAAAAAAACATTTTGAATATTCGCCCCCCCCCCCCCCCGCCATTTTTCGAAAAAAAATGACATTGTTAATAACGAATGAGAAAAAAGGTCTTGAGAAGAAAAACGCCGGTCAAGCCTAAAGTATTATTACACTGCATAAGTGTACCAAATATCAAGTCAATTCGTTGACTAGATGTCGATAAATCGTGCATATCGTTTTCAAAAACATAATATCGAGAAAAACGCGTTTCAAGTTTTACTGTCAGTTCTACCGTTGTAATCATGGGTTTACTTTCAATCTGCGATACCTGCACCATATGTCGGAACGTCCTCTACAATTTTATTCGCCTCAAGCGACGAACGCGTGTTTGTCATTTTCACAGTAGCCTAACCCCTTAAGAAAATTGAAGCCCTCGCTAACATTCGCGATCAAGCTGTTACATAATAATTATTATTCATGCACATAACGGACGGACGCCTTCCTTTTTATCGTTTATTGTTATTGAAAAATGATTTATAACAATCACGATGGTCATATTTTTTCCGCGGCCCCAGATTCACCCTTGATAATTTTTTTCCTCCGAATTTTCCGCGGAAAGCTGTTACTTGCGCTCCAGCCGGACTCGAGTTTCGCGTTATCCCCGCGCGGGCGCGCCACGGTCGACCGTGGAGCGCTACACCGCATCCTTTCTTTTCGTCAGTCCTTCCTACAACGCCGTAGGATGCAGTGGTTCTTTGTACTCGCGAATGTCGCTATTCCTTGCGCCTCGCCAAAACATTCATTCGCTTGAGACATAAGCGCGCAAGTTTTCTAAAGACGTTCGGGAGATTGCGCGGCGAAGGAGCAAAACATAGGAAAACGAAAACGTGGGTAATGACGGGGGCCCGGTGATAAAAATAATGCGGACGCGGAAATGGGTAATTTAGCAACTGTAGTGAGTTTCGGTGTTGCATTATTGGTGCCCTATCTCGTGGATTATGTGTGGGCTCAGCAGGAAGTCGCGAGAGGTAAGGAAAAGTCATCGTATCTTTATACTGGTCAGTGAAAGACGTCAAAAAAAAAATACCGATTTTTACAAACTTTATTGTAGCCCATCAGCGGAACAAGAGTTTTATCTCACATAGAACCTGCCGGCTTTTAAATTTATTTTTCGCCATACGCGAGTATTTTATTCGCGCATTCACCCGCCAGTTGACGATTCAGCGAGTCGCGCTTCCTACAGGTGTCAATAACACGTGACCCATCAAAATCGCATTTGCATCGTTCGGCAACGAAATAATTGTTTCCACGCTTCGAAAAATTAAAGCGGCAATGAGAAGCCCGACCGGACTGAAAGCGATTATAGATTGTTGCACGTAAACGGGACAGATATGGGGGAAAAAATATACATTCGATAACGAGTTCGTGATCGGAGGAATTTGACTTCAGTCGACCAACTCTAAACTTGATACGCGTAAGACACTATATTCGCGACTACGGCCGCATTTAGCGGTCCTTCCAACATTATTAATTGTAAACGTCAAAACGATATGAATATTAACCGTTCTAATGGACTGTCTTGAATTTCACGACATTGAAGTTTGCATTGTTGGAATGCAGCGATTTTTTTCCTATTGTTTATTTCTTTATTTATATCATTAGCCAAGGCTTTTTTTCTAATCTGCGGTCATAAAATTCAAATAAGAATACGTAGAAACGTTTCGGCGATTTTTACAGCCTAAATCGGGCAAAAATATTTAAGGGGTTAGGTTACTGTGACAACACGAAAATCAGGGTTGTTCGAAATAATCCATTTTGAAGGAATAAATATGATGATTGAAAAATAGTTTGGACCTTTATTTGGACATTAACAAAGATGTGCACAGAATTTAATTAATAATAACAGAAGTCATAAACAATGGTGCATTTGATTACGGCCACCCAGTTGATCTGAAACAAACCAAAAACGAGTTTTTTTTCTTCTTAAACTAGCTAATATTGGCGAAGATTTAGTCGCGCTTTTTTTCGCGCTAACCTAGCGGTGGGGGAAGGCTTCGGCGACGAATTTCTCCAGAATTTCTTCCCCTAACCGCCCTAGACCGCTCTCTTAGAGAGGTAGTACTGTAATTGAAAAGAATTAATTTTCGTTGCATTCCAACGATACAAACTTCAACGTCATTGAATTCCTTGCTTTATCCATTCTTCTATAAGTAAAATGTGCATATGCGGACTTTACGTGCTGTCGGATCGTGGCAACTTGTATCAATATACCGGGGCATGGGTACATGCTCACCGGCGTACAAAACAAATTGTATCAAAATATTTGGCTTTACGAATACTCGATTTATCTCTTACTGCAAAAATATTGAATAAAATTAATATTGTAACGGAAAATCGTAATATAAGAAATATTTTGTAACTTGGATTGTTGTTCAATGATTTTCAAATGATTGAATAGCTAGATATCACATCGAAAACAGATTAGTTCATTTTTGGCGTGCTCTTAGAATTTTTGGTATTTTATATTACATACGTTTAGAAGTTTGGTTTTCTCAATTCAATGTAAAATGACAAAAAACTCTAAGAGCAAGATTTGTTTTTATTTTTGCAATTTGTTTTTTTGAACGGGCTTGGGACTAATGGGGGTAAATAAGCTTGGGACCCAGAAAGAAGATCGATTTTCACTATTTTTTCTCGATGAGAGTATTGGGTGCATGCACGAATTGAGACTATGCAACTAATGCCTAGTCTTGCCGAGTTTGAGTTTTTTAAATTGAGAAATATCGATTAACAATTGAGTTATCATTAATCAAACAAAGTACAGCCGTTGCTACATGGCCAATCTAGAAGAATAATACAACTTTCGGAAGACCAGATACTTTTTTTTTCCAATATTGGAGATTTCGAAAACGGGAAGCGTGCCATTTTCGTGCCCGTGAAGAACTGCGACACAATTTTTCTTTTTTAAGTACAGAATTAAATTTTCCGCAAAATTTTTCCTTATCAAGGGCAAATTTATATGATCTTAATTTACGGAGAATGTTACAAAACAATACAATCAATGCAAATCAGATTGCAAGCGTGCATTTCAAGTGGTGTCTATCAGCTTGAGCACCTGTTACAGAAGTAAGTTTTTGTACCGTTTTTAAAATGGATTTTAGGCAAAAACATTGAAATTTCTTTTTTAACGACTGTTTGTCCTAAATCTTGATCGATCGTCGTGAAATTTGTCTTCTCAACTTATATTTAGTGTCGTGATAAAGTTCTGAAGAAAAAAAATGATCCCTATTAAAAAACATCGAGGTGACCTCGGCATCTCCGACGCGCCACATCACCTTTGATAAACTTTGTAGCCACCACACTCAACGACTTCCTTCGAACTATGCAACTTTTGTAGGAAAAGTTTTCTCGTAAATCTGTTAGGTTGAAAAATATTTCTACTACTAACAGTTGTTGCTTCACCCTATATATTTGTGTGTGTGTGTATAGTTTTTGTACAATTGTACCCCATGAAATGAATATCCACAGCAATTTTTAGATTTTTATCTCTTCTCTTCTAGGTGTTATAATTTTCCAAAAAATGTCGACATCGGAAGTTTTGAAAACGTTTAAACGCTGATAACTCCTGAACTAATTGAGATATCGGCAAATAACACCATATTATTTTGTTTCATTTTCAAACATCCTTTCGCTCAAAAACATGAAAAAAATGACCAAACATCAATGTCAATGTTTTTTTGCGCCTAAATTGAAAACTATTTTTTTTTCTAAAGATGATTGTCATTTTTTTTAGAAGATTTTCATCATTTTAATGGCCAAAATTTCATTAAATTCAGCACAAATGAAAAATAAACCGTTTCAGGCCTGTTCCAGCCAAATTGGAAATCACAAAATCGTTAATAGCATTATTGGACATTAAAATGATGAAAATCTTCTAAGAAAAATATGATTAATTCGACGAAAAAAATAGAAGGAAAAATGGGCCCACGATGAGACTAGTCATAGAATAGGTCACTCTATTTTAGAGTATTTTTTGAAAGAATTAAACAAAGGCAATCATCTTTTAAAAAAATAGTTTTCACGTTAGAAGAAAGATCAAAACGTTGACATTGATAATTGCTATTTTTTTAACGGTAATTAAAAAAAAGTCCTAAAAAAATGGTAGGTCTGCGCTGTTGATGAAATCTCGGAGATGAATCTTCCGAAACAAAAAAATCAAACGGTTTTAGATTCAGTATGTAATGGCTATAGCGCATATCATGCGATTTTCTACATATGCAAAAAAAAACAAAATGGCAGACATTTTTCGAATCAAAATTTAAAAAAATACTTGATATGCGCTATAGCTAAGTTGTAAAGAATATGTGGTTAAAATTTCATAAGGCTCGGTTTGATTACTAGTTTCGGAGATTTTATCAACAAGCCGTCGAAAAACGTTGTTTCGAGTAAAACCCGTTTGAAGTTTGTTTGGGTTACATAAATACATTTTTTAAGAATTTGATGGATTTCGAAAGTGTATTTATTAAGTTCAACAACTTTTATATCAATATAAAAATCAATATAAAAAATCATGAAAATTGCCTTTTTTAGCGTCCCCTACACCGTACAACTTTGGTCTGGAACACTTTTTTGTGACGTCGATCATAACCGAGTTATTTCGGGTGGCAGAGATAAGAGGGACACCCTGTTAATAAAATCACAAAAAGTAGCGATCGCTGCAAAAGTGGAAGATTTCTCGACAAAAAAAACCATCCACCCGTATATATGAACATAAGCACAAACTCGTGTGTGTACATATATATAGTAGGTCGTAAAGGCTAGCAAACTCTCACTCGTCCGAACTTCTCATTCGTCCGATCTCTCTTCTAAACTATTCTCAACTATTCTTTACTATTCGTGCCTCGGGTAAAAGTCTGCAATAAGTGCGATCTGTGCATATATACACACACGCACGCACGCACGCACGCACGCACGCACGCACACACACACACACACACACACACACACACACACACACACACACACACATATATATATATGGCTCGCAGCAGGTGCATAAGTGGTGAACAATACGACAGAGACCGAGAAACTTTTGTCCGACGTTCAGAGCGTTTTCTCCGCGAAACTTTTGCAATTTGCTCATCGCTTATTTATATTGTTAAATTCAAAGTGTACGATTTTCGTTTTTATTGCGTTTCTTTTTGAACGTGTAAACGCGATTAGTGAGCCGTTCGTGTTGAAAATTTAAAAAATATCAATGCCAAAATGCGTGAAAAAATCACACGCTTTCGTGAGATTTTGTGCCTCGGGTTGAATAATTTTACGAGATGGGGACAAAGTAAAATTCAGCCTTGAGCTAAACGAAAAGTTTACGCCGTTGACGTTTGCATTCACTTACAGTTTCGTCGGTACGAAGAGTCTTGGAAGTTATTCAAGTGGCGAAGTTGATAAACAATCGCAAATTGTCGTGATAGATTCATCGGTATCGTGTGCATGAGGGGGGGGGGGGGGGGGGGGGGGGGTCCGGTGTTGCATTACACACGGTGGCCCTGACCGATGTGTACGATATTACGAGAGCCCTGTGTGCGTACCGCGCAACGCGAGACATTTTTTTTGTGTTTCATTCTTCCTGTTCGTGCATTACCTCTATACTACACGAGCGTCTAGTCGCGTGGAACTGAGTATAGATCAGAGCGAGGAGCGCAACGACAGCGCAAACGAGACCGTCCTCAAAACGTCTCAAGTTTCAAGAACCTCAAGAAGACTCTTTCGTACACGCACGATCCTATACATGGAATACACGTTACCTGGTGACCGGAAGCACGGGGCCCAAAAAACAAGAAGATTCAAAAAAAAATGTTCACGAAAGTATCTGGACGACGAGATCGGGATTTCACACACAATGAATACGCAGTCTCGCAATGTCAATCAGTTTTTTAAATTGAAAAATGTTAATGAACGATGAAGTTATTATTGATTAAGAGGGAATGACACCTCATCGCGGTCGGTATGGTAGAACAATTGTAGATTCCCAAAAATCTCTGAAACGGCTCTTCAGATCCCGTCGAAACTTTGCCAAACGACGTCAAATAGATAGACGAATAGCTGTCAGCCCCTCAAATTTTCTCAAATTCAGAAAATTTGAGGGGCTGACAGCTATTCGTCTATCTATTTGACGTCGTTTGGCAAAGTTTCGACGGGATCTGAAGAGCCGTTTCAGAGATTTTTGAGAATCTAGAATTGTTCTACCATACCGACCGCGATGAGGTGTCATTCCCTCTTAAAGGAAGTGCCGCGGTTGCTGCATCGCCAATCGGCGTAGGTGGTTCTGGCAACTAGGCTGGTCTGAAATTAAAAAATAAATCCAATTATTTTCAGTATAATGATAAAACTGGATAAAAAGGATACTTTTTAGAAAGTTCGAAAAATGAGAATATGGCTATGGAGAGAGCGTTCAATTTTCGACAAAAAACAGCCTTAATAATTTATTATTAACAAATAGATAAACATCAATGAATCGTCGAGACATACGATAGGAAATGTTATAAACTATGCCTTGTACGAATTTGTAGTGAATTTGACAATCAGATTTTGAGATGTGACTTACACCGTTTCACAAAACATAGTTTCGGAAAAAAGGTAAGGGTAAAAGGTAGCGGGCGATCTGACCCTTCACAGAAATCATCATAACTCGGACAATTTTTATTCCCCCTTTTCTTTTCTTCTTTTTCATTATTAACGAAAATATTTTATTGCCAATTAGCGGTCTAGAATTTTAATGAGGACCCTGAAAAGCTTTGGAGTGATTTTTGTCGCCCAAATCCGTGAAAAAAGTATTTTGGTGGCCCAAAAAATGGAGTTTTCGTTTCGTTCCAATGATGGAAACGTCACTGTCATTGTTTTTCACTGGATAATTTTATAGCCTAAGAGTTAACTTTAATACGACGTTGAAGCTTGCGTCTTTGGAACACAATGAAAAATTATTTTTTTTTGGTTGCAAAAATATTTTCTACATATTTTTCTACTACAAAAATCACTTCAATGTTCTTCAGGTTTCTTATTAAAAATCTACAGCATAAAGTGACAAGAAAATATTTACATTAATATGGAAAATGAAGGAAGACAAAAGAATTTCCGTTTAATATTTACATTAATATTGAAAATAAAAGAAGAAAAAAGAATTTCCGTTGCATTCCAGCGATGCAAACTTCAATACAGTACTTTAATTTTTCCAACAAAAAATGTTGTATAAACTCCAAGGAATAAACGAAACAAAGAATTTTTCCATATTTGTATTATCATAGATCCTTTTTATTGATCTACATTGACGATCGCTGAATAAATGTCTTAAAAAGTTATTGAGGGATTTTTGTAGGCAAAATCGGCAAAAAGAAATTTGAGGAATTCAGAAAACTTTATTTTCCTTGCATTTGAACGATGAACCCATAATATACGAGGAAAAGGAACTCGAGACCATTTATCGGAAGGGTCAATTAAAATGCATTCGTGTAAGTACCGAACGAAAAACGAACCAGTTCGGACCAACTGGTGATTAATAATAGTTTTTCAAATTACTTTTGTGTTGTTGAAGTTTTAAATTGTTAACAGTTATGAACAAGCTTTTCACAATTAGTTATTACCGTCATGTATTCAACTTTCAAAGTATCAATGTTAATCATTTAACGATTATTGATTATTTACTATTATCGGTAATCATTCATTTTGGAAACTGTGATTATTAATCATTTGAAAACCCTTTTCAAACATGATTTATTATTTTCATTGTGGAAAAACTCTTTTTATTCTTCCACCAATAGAAGAAGCAAGGAGGACTATCTTCGACTTTAAATGTTAAAAGAAAGGATCTTTGACATCCCAATATTCCGTGGTTCATTGTCGAACCGTTTTTATTATGCTCCTAATAAAAACGTTATACAAGAGTTGTCACGTTAAGTATTAAAAAAAATTAATACATTATATTACCATGGTGTAGCAGTTTGCATCGTTGGAACGCAACGAAAGATCTTTTTCACGTCTTATTTTCCTTATTTTTATTGTTATAGTCGATTTTTTTTAATAGATTTATAGTGCAGGCCGCTAAATAAATATCTTTAAAAAATGGTTGAGGGAATTCTAGGCAAGATCTGCCAGAAGAAATTAACGGGATTTATTTTTCAAAATTTTTCAGTTTTTAATTTAGTTAGCGAAAGTAAAGAGAAGTCTTCAAATCAAGAAGTTAGCAAAACAAATGAAACAAAAGTTATATTTTATTGCATTTCAACGATGCGAACTTCATGTGTTTAATTTTCATTGCATTTCAACGATGCAAACTTCATGTATTTAATTTTCATTGCATTCCAACGATGCAAACTTCAACCTCATAATTTTTACCATATAATATTAGGTTCTTTATCAGTACGTGAGAGTCAGTACGTGTGAGGGGCTGAGTGCATAATAAAAAAACGTACACAAAACTGAAAGAGGGATGTCGGAAACTAGCGATAAACGGAGAAATTTGTCGGAAGAGGGACAGAAGGGGGGGGGGGGGTATATAATTCCGAAAATATAAATACTTGAGCAATAAACTGCTACGACTATTTCGTCGTTTATTTTTTTAAACATTGCCATGATATAACAAAAATAATGCGCAAAAAAAACTTATTGATAAATAATTTTCCGTGTGTCAGATGATAGTTCCTTTTATATGATAAAAAAGAGTTTTAAATTTATACTTAACAGATTTCTCGTTTTGCGAAAATTGTGGAGTAATTAAAAAACATTCCATCATTTGAATTCTCGAAGCAAAGAGAAAAAAAAATTATTTCCATTTATCGAACGTCGACCGGAGGGAATTCTCGTTTTCTCCCAACCCTCCTTTCAGAGAGCACTCTTTCTCTCTTTCACACTCGTTACGTCATCGTGACGGGGTTTGATAAACGACGGCATCCTGCGAGTACTCGAAGCCCCACACATACACCGTATTCTCTCTCTCTCTCTCTCTCTCTTTCTCTCTCTCCTGCGCCCCCTCTCCTGCTCCCAATAACCAGCTCGGTCTTTCATACGTTACATACGTACGTAGTGTATGCGTACTTGTCTTCTCGTTAGCATAGCAATAACACAAATGTTACAAAGATCGGCTACAGCACCACTCACTTCTCAAGTCAGAACTTGGACGATCATTTTCCATTCTATTGTACGCACGTATTCATCCTCTCCACGTATGCGTAGGCTCGTGAATACGCAACCAATCATTTTACCTGGAGATAACATCATTTTCATCAAACTTCAACTTTATGGATTTTTCGCATTTTTCAGATTTTTCGTCGCACCAAGAATTGATGACGTTGAGGGCTGCATCGTTGGGATGCAACAAAAAATAACTCTTTGTAATTACTTGAATCCTTTTAGATAGATTTACTCAGTGAACATCGCTGAAACGTTTCTACGCATTCTCATTAGAAATTTACGTTCTCAATTAGCAAAAAAAGGTTTCGGATGATGATAAACATGAAGAAATAAAAAAAAAAGAAAATACCGTCGCGTTCCAACAATGCAAATTTTAACGTCATGAAAATGTTACACTTTGGTGTTTTTTAAATTAATATTTTATTCGATATGTAGCTTTCTTTTTTTTTTCAATGTTCCTCCGTATTCCCTTTCCGGGCTTTTGCGATTCCATCCGCAGTTAGTCGTAGACCTCATACGAAGCATCGCGAAACGTACCAAAATTTTATTGTCAATTAGCTGCCCCCTCGGCTTTGTCCGCGTTGAAATGCCATCGATGGCAAAAAATAACCGCTTGGTTCTATTTTTACTTTTTATTTTTGGGTATTCTTGCACGACTCACAGGGATTTTACCGTGTTTTCCGGCCGTCGTCCTCGCGTTACAATTGAGCATGGCTAATCAGTGGGTGCTCGTTGACTACAAACTACATTACGTTGGAATTTGCATCGTTGGAACGCAACAAACGTTCGTTTTTACGATTAATCGAAATATTTTTTTCTCTTCCCATTGAAAATCCTCATTATCCTCATTACAAATTTACAAGACAAATGGGCAAGAAATAATTTTCGTCGATAGCGAAAATAGATAAATGAAGGAAGAAAAAAGAATTTTCGTTGCGTTTCAACGATGCTAAGTTCAACATCAATCAAATTCCCATTGCAACTCTACCGCCATTTTTTCCAATCCCATTGTAATGCTTGCAATCTTTGGAATACGTTACGATTTTGGTTCCTCTATCCCACTGTAAAATATTAAGGCGTTAGGTTACTGCGAGGGCTCGAAAATCAGGATTTTTTTTAATTTGGAGGAATAAGTAAGATCATTGGAAAATCATTTAAACATTCATTTGTATGTACATTACAAAGTTGTGTACGAAATTTCATTAAAAAATGTTAATAATTAAAGAAGCTATACATGATCGGGTGAAGGACTTTTGAACGTGAGGGGCTGAACGGTGTACTTGATTCTGACTATCCGGTTAATCTGAAACAAAAACAGTTTTTTTCGCGAAATATCAAAACTTCTAAATAAAAAATTTCTCAAAAATGTAATTTTTCTCTTTTTCTCGAGGAAAAACGATATTGTTAATTATTAATGAAAAAAAATGTTAAGCAGGAAAACGTTTGTCAAAACTAAACTACCCTTACGCTGAAAATTTGAACCAAAATTCAAGTCAAACCGTTCATTAAATGTCGAAAAATCGTGTACACCGTTTTGAAAAACATAGTTTCGAGAAAAAAGCGTTCAGAGTTTTACTAGAACTTCTAGCGTTGTAATCATAGGTTTGCCTTCAATCTGCGATACCTGCACCGTCCTTGGACCGTCCTTTTCGATTTGAGTTGCCTCAAGCGACGAACGAGTATTCGATATTTTCACAGTCACCTAACCCCTTAATAAAAAAGAATGAGAGAACGGTCACGACGCCTTTTCGATAATTAATCGCGCTAAATCAAATTAAATACGTGCGATGTATCATTTTTCGTAATTTCCAAACTAAAATGTGTTTATTATCACTCCATCGTAGTCGTAGAGCCTGCAAGACCTCGATTCGCGATAGGACGAACGAGCAAACCTTTACCGCACGATTTATCAGCGTTCAGCGAAGTGTACATAAATATAATTCTACGGGAATTTTTGCTTACGTATGCTAGTTTTTTTCCCCTACGATATTTCGCGTGATGCGTTTGCACCGTACCATTTTTTTTGGCATTCCCTTAAGTCGCAATTTACATGAGAATTCCGGCAAATGGTTTTCAAACCATTCCGAAAAATGGTTTTGACACATGGTTGAATGAATTTTACAATTTATCGTGCTGGAGATCGAGCCCGAGGACTAAGCCTCGTTCGACTATCGTTTCTACGTGCAGTAATCTGTTTACACACACACACACACACACACACACACACACACACACACACACACACACACACACACACACACACACACACACACACACACACACGCACGCACGCACACACACAGGCACACGCGCGCGCGCACGCACGCACGCACGCACGCACGCACGCACGCACATATAAGTAGCACAGTGATATTAAGCTACCTCCATATGGTTTATTATACCAGGTTGGTTACGCTCGTACAAGTCACACATACCGTTTCTTCCACGAAGCCATGTGTGTCCCTCGTGTGACCTGTCCTAGCCACTTGCCCTAACCCCCGTTCAACCTTCGAGTCTCTCAGCAAGAACCGGGGTAAACACACGAGATCTAGAGTTGACTGTATCCGAGAGAGAAGCAAACCATGTTCATTTGTCGACATACAAATGCACAAGCTTTGCGACGGTTACTCCACGAAAATGTATGAGTGACGTTTGCAACTTTGGAATGAAATGAAAATGATCATTTTTTAATTGTTCGGATTTCTTTTGGCAAATCGCTTCGAGAATTCCTCAATTCAAATGTGGGAAAAAAGTTTTCGCACATTTGAAATTTCGAAATTTTTGTTGCATCCTTACGATGCAAACTTCAACACCATAATTCGGACAAATTCTTTGTTGCAAATCAAACTTAAGACCGTAGGCTATAGATAACCCAATTCGAAAAATCATATTTTTTTAATTTCAAATTTATACAGACTCCTACAGGTTGGAATTTTTCTGCAGACCTTTCCAGAATTTTACGTAAATATATTCATGTTCATCTAAGTCTGTACGAATAAGCAGCTGTATGTAAGGTGTCGAAGTGTGCATAGTTGGAATGCAACGATTTTTCGTTTTTTCCCATTCTTTTGCTTCTTCATTTTTAATTATTGTCGCGGACTTTTTCTCTGCGTTTGGCGTCATGATTCTTTGTTGAGGATACGTAAAGACATTTGAGCGATTTCGACAGCTCAATTTGGCAATCAAAAAGATTCGACCAATGTAAACAAAATTAAATTCCATTGCGTATCAATGGTGCAAACTTCAACATCGTCTGGATGTATAAAATATTGCCGAAGTTATGGCGCAAAAGGCCATTTTAAATATTTGAACTCCCTTAAAATTGATCATAGCTTCGAATAGTTTGTTATTAAAAAAACACCGCAAATTACAACGCAGGTAGTTTGTCTGCTAGAGATATGAATAACTAAATATAAACAAATAAATATTAATTCGCATTTTACATGTATATAAAGTTCAAGTTTAAGGACAAGCAACCCCTGCATTATTATTTTTCTGTTTGTTGTGCAATTCCCGTTCGTCCACTTTCCGCAATATTCCGTCCGAAACGCAGCGCGTACATTTTTTTCGGTCTTTTTTCTCCTTCGCTCTTCCGTAATTTTCACATTTCGAAGTGAATATAACGCCTTAATGAAGTATTCGTCACGCGCCGTTATAACGATATCTATTTTTGCGGTTCGCTGACCTCTTCCGTTTTACAGTACTACCTCTCTAAGAGAGCCCTCGCTAAGAGAGAATTTCCCCGCCGTTCCGCTTGAGCGCATTTTATGGCTTCCCCCACCTAGCTCGAGCTGTCCAGTGTACCCGAGGCCTCTCGAGTTTGTCGCGGACAACTCGATAAGAGATCGCGAGCGATTTCAGAAAATCGCACGTCGCACGATTGTCAAATGGATAATATTCCTTTGTATAATAATATATACGTTTAAGCCGTAAAGTCGGAGAAAAAAACATGCACCATAATTAAATTTCAAGTAGTTAGTGACATTTTTTTTGTACACTATATATGTTCGAGTTTCGATAACGAATATACTATGTATATTTTTGCGAACAATAAGATAATTCAACAATTATTGAAAGTCTTACAAATGTTTCCTTCATATGTGTTATAATATTGCAACAACAAAATATACCAAACAGCAGAATAAAAAAAAACGCGAGGAAAAAGAAAGATTTACACATCAATATTCAATGTGATATACTTACGCATGAAACGACGAAACGCCAGTACACTTTCCGCAACTCGTTTACAGTTTTCTCAACACTTTCGTTCGCGCTGTCTTATCGAGTTCGAGTGGAGAAACACATACACGCTACCACATGCGCGATTTTCGAGCGCGCTAACCTAGCGGTGGGGGAAGGCTTCGGCGACGAATTTCTCCAGAATTTCTTCCCCTAACCGCCCTAGACCGCTCTCTTAGAGAGGTAGTACTGTACGTTGACGTACCATCGGGTTGCAGTTTTTGGTTTCCGCTACCTCATCGTCGTTTCGATGCTCGCGAAGTCCACATTGCTCACGAAGAATAATTGCCGCTTAATTGTGCGCCGCCTCCCCAAACGTCGGGGGGTTTACTCTCGCGAGGGAAAATTATACGCGCTCATATATATATATATATATCCATCCGGAATTACGATCTCTAACCCGTCAGAGATCTCCACTCGGCGCACGAACTTCCGCGCTGATGTTTCCTCGCACGCTCGTATACTTCCGCACTTTTATTTTTATTCTCTTACCTATCCGCGTGATGCGCGCGCCCTCTGTCGTGACTCGGCGCCATCCCCGCACGTTATTCTCGATAATTGATAGCCCTTTTTTTTATCACCGAGATAACATTTCCACGATCGCGTACGAAAAGTTGAGTGACTTTTTTTAACGCCTAGGGAATTTGTACAGCCTCGAGCTCGCTGGATTTTCTCTAGCCTCGTACACTTGAATTATTTTACTTTTGTCGAAATTATTCGTTTTTTATGACGTTGAAGTTTGCATCGTAGGACTGCAACGAATTTTCTTCATTTTTCATCTCTTTTTATCATTATCCAAAGCCTTTCTTCTCGATTGCAGTCGTAAATCTCTAATGAGAATTTGCAAAACGTTTGAGGGACTTTCACAGCCTAAATCGACTAAAAATTGAAACAACCAAAAAGACTTTATTTTAGTTGCACTCCAATGAGACGCAAGCTTCAACATCATGTTTTTTGTGCTTGGACGACGCTTTTTGATTATCTGGATTACCGCGAAAATTCGCCAGAACATACACGGATTGTACGCGACGCGATATTGACGTTTGTTTGGGTCTCGAAGCAAGGAAATGTTATTTTTCATCGCCCAACTGTTTTGGCAGATGCGGGCTACGAAAAACCGGAGAAAAGACTTTAGGCTTTTCTTTACGGAAGAATACGAGTCTAGAGCCTGTAAAGAAGGCGAATTTCGACATTTTTTTGTCAATCCCCACTTGATGGAATGAAAATGTCGTTGAGTGGCCCTTGTTCTACGTATCTTGGAGTATCTTTACAATTTTGTCGAAAGATTTCGTAACTAAATCGTAGCCCTCAATGCGGGATATACATTTAGGCAGGAAACAAATAAGCAATATTGAGGGATTTTTTAAACTACGAAATAATTATTCTACAATTATCAAACGTTAGGTATACTCTAATAGTATATTTAAGTATACAATACCATTTTTTAAAATGAATTCATTATCAAAATGACGGAGCTGTAGAAGGTACCAACATTATCAATATTTCTACCAAGTTTCAATTCAATCGGCTTAATAGTTTTTGAGTAATCCTGTGCGCCAATTTTGATAATGGAGTTTTCAGAAAAATATCCTGAGTCGAAATTTTTAGCCTCCTCTGAACCCTCGCAGGACCCATTTCTTTTGTAATACATAAGCCGCCAGCCTCCGTTGAACCGACGAAACCTCATTTGTCGAGTTCAGTGCCATGAAGAGACCTCCTCTTGGTCCAAGGTAGCCTCTGCCAGACCTCCCAAACCTTCTCTCGACCCCCAGTTTCAGTGAAACGTGCGCCCGAGTCGAAATTTCCGAGCCGCGTTCAACCCACAAAATGAAGGCGAGCAGAAATCGGCGTGAGCGGATTATTGGGTATCTAAAGGAGGGTACAATGTTTGAAAGTATCATGCGTTAGAGCCTCCGATGAACCTCCGGCATGGCAGAAAGTAGACTTTTTGACTCAAAGGAGGTCAGTGAGGTTCACAATTGAACCTACGGAACCTCGGGTCGGCCTACTTCGAGCGCTGGCGCAGAACCTACTGCCCCCCCCCTTTCGGCCTACTGTACACTGCTAAACAAAAAAACTAATTTATATAGAATCTATTTAAATAAAATAGGTTTTTTCCTTGTCTCACAGCCTACTACGATCATATTTCTTTTAAAGATATTTATATATATTAATAAAGATGAGATTCAAATTAATATTTATTTGCTTACAATGTACACTAAAGCTAAGTGTACTATATGCATAAAATATTTCATAAATCGAAAATAAAATGAGCTTCTTAATTGAGAGCTTTACCACAAGGATTTTCCATCGTAATTCGTCATTCCCTGGCCTTTAGAAATGATTTTTTTCGAAGAAAATATTTGCCCTATATGCGTCTTGAACCTAGTCCTACCTACTCATAGCTACGCTCCGCTGCCCCTATGCTACCGAGTGCTTATAACATTTTGGTCGCTGATATGGCATAAGAGACCAAATGAATACCTCTAACTATTTGTTGTATCACATAAGCTATATGAATTAGTTGATATGATTGTGATAATTAGAGAGTTTCATCGAATAACATGCTATATATTTTTCAAACAAACACACACACACACACATCTATATATATAAAATTCCTCTCTCTCCACCTTCTCTACCCCCCGCTCCTTTGATATGAGTGTTGCAATAAAGATGGACCATTAGGTCAATCAAATAGAAAAATGGTTAACTCTACGAAAATTCTATTTAAGGTGAATTAAATAAAAATAACTAGATCCATTCAGTGAACTTAACTAAATTGTTTTTTTGAATAGATGAAAATGTTGAACTGATGAAACCGAATCACAGATTTATTAGGATCTATTGGATTATGGGATCGGTTTAATGAATAAAATACAGCGTCTTATTAATGTAGAGCAATATATTTTTATTCCGACTTCTTATTCTATCAAGAGTCGTCGAAGGACTGATACTGAGAGTGAGACTGCAGGAGAAAAGAGTCACATATGCTTCAAGAACAAAGCAGACCCAAAACGACTTCTTATATATACTCTTATGTATATTTTCTTTTGCTAATGTAAACTGCGTCGCCTCGATAGTTATCGATAGGCCACACGTGCTCTTTATTCTCACTACATATATACACACATACTCTTCAATAATATAACTAATATTCTTATTTATATTCTCTTATTATAAAAGATTATTTTTGCCATATTCCAACAGGATCAAATAAAATATGTAGTTATTGGACGATATTAAATAGATTGATTTTCTGTAAATAAACATTTTTGAAATCAATAATTTTAATAATGGAATGCAATAGGAAAAATTTAGTTCTATGAAAAATCTAGTTAATTCAAATAAAAAAGAATCAAATAGACGCGGTTAGTTAATATCATATTATTTAGCGGAAAAAAATAAAAATATGCTTCATACATACACGTGGAAATATTTTTTAAATTTCCGACGTGCTAAAAATGAAAACAAAGAAAAATCAAACATTTTATTTAAAATCGACGGTAATCGGCCGTCGCCATTTATCAACGCATTATTGTATAAACAAAAAAAACAAAACGAACAAAAACAAAAAGAAAAAATTGAATGAGGTTGAATTCTAAACCGACAATTTCAATCCTTTAGCACATGAAATAGACTATAATTAACACCCTATCGTTCCATATAGATATCAACATTATATGTTGTTTAGATCTACACTGCCAGCCAAAAGTTTTCGGACCCTCCACATAATCGCAAAACTTTTGAGCGCTGGATAATTTCCAAATAATGTTAGAGTAATATAATTCATTTCATTTATTATTTCACGAAGATACTATAAAGATCTATATAATTAAGTAATTATACAGAGCTTTATAGTATCTTCGTAAAATAATTACTATTCTACCATAAGGTTGCAATGATCCAAAGTGATATTAACCCATTAACGCCCAAGAATCGCGATTTTTTCCTTCATTTTCAAGCCAGATTTTTATTATATAAAAAAAATCATAAAAAATGAAGAGATACGTTCCCTAGTATTATAGAGGGTGCTCTTTCAGAATCTGGGGTCAAAATCGGGTTTTGTCCATTAGGAAAAAAAAATATGGCGGCTTTTAAACAAAAAAAAACAGGAAAAATCGATGACACTTTTTTTTCAACATTTTTTTTCACCTCGAAGCCGTTGAAAAGTCCTGTTTTTTTTTTCAACCATGGGTGCATAGAATAGTGACGATTGAACAATCAATTTTTTAAATTCGTCGTTGTCAACATTTTCATCCCCAAAATGGCGCTTTTCACCCCCTGAGTGACACGAAAAATGTCACGCTCGGTGTCCCAAATGAAAAGTAGTTGGATTCGGACGAAAATTGGTACTCAAAGGTTTTTGAGGTCGCTGATTACGATTCTGTTCTGAAAATTCCGAAATTCAAAATGACCGATCCAATATGGCGGACACAAATGCAAAAGTTTATTTGAATTGGATAAAACGTGGCACTCGGGGGTTTTCGAGGTCGCTGATTATGATTCTACTCTCAAAATTCCGAAATTCAAAATGGCGGATCCAATACGGCGGACTCAAATGCAAAAATTCATTTGGATTGGATAAAACATGGCACTCGGGGGTTTTCGAGGTCGCTGATTATAATTCTGCTCTCAAAATTCCGAAATTCAAAATGGCGGATCCAATATTGCGGACACAAATGCAAAAGTTCATTTGAATTGGATAAAACGTGGCACTCGGGGGTTTCGAGGTCGCTGATTATGATTTTGCTCTCAAAATTCCGAAATTCAAAATGGCGGATCCAATATGGCGGACACAAATGCAAAAGTTCATTTGAATTGGATAAAACGTGACACTCGGGGGTTTTCGAGGTCGCTGATTATGATTCTGCTCTCAAGATTCCGAAATTAAAAATGGCAGACACAAATGCAAAAGTTCATTTGAATTGGATAAAACGTGGCACTCGAGGGTTTTCTAGGTCACTTATTATATTTTTGCTCTCAAAATTCGAAAGCCTTTGGGTATTTAAATACCTGGTATTTTCAGGTATTTGAATACCCAAAGGCTTTCAAATTTTTAGAGCAGAATCATAATCAGCGACGTCGAAAACCCCCGAGTGCCACGTTTTATCCTATCCAAATGAACTTTTGCATTTGTGTCCGACATATTGGATCGGCCATTTTTAATTTCGGAATTTTGAGAGCAGAATCATAATCAGCGACCTCGCAAATCCCCGAGTGCCACATTCCATCCGATACAAATGAACTTTTGCATTTTTGTCCGCCATATTGGATCCGCCATTTTTAATTTCGGAACTTTGGGAGCAGAATCATAATCAGCGACCTCGAAAACCCCCGAGTGCCACATTTTATCCAATTCAAATGAACTTTTGCATTTGTGTCCGCCACATTGCATCCGCCATTTTGAATTTCGGAATTTTGAGAGTAGAATCATAATCAGCGACCTTGAAAACTCCCGAGTGCCACGTTTTATCCAATTCAAATGAACTTTTGCATTTGTGTCCGTCATATTGCATTGGCCATTTTGAATTTCGGAATTTTGAGAGCAGAATCATAATCAGCGACCTCGAAAACCCCCGAGTGCCACGTTTTATCCAATTCAAATGAACTTTTGCATTTGTGTCCGCCATATTGGATCGGCCATTTTGAATTTCGGAATTTTGAGAACAGAATCGTAATCAGCGACCTCAAAAACCTCCGAGTACCAATTTTCGTCCAAATCCAACTACTTTTCATTTGGGACACCGAGCGTGAAATTTTTCGTGTCACTCAGGGGGTGAAAGCGCCATTTTGGGGGTGAAAATGTTGACAGCGACGAATTTAAAAAATTGATTGTTCAATCGTCACTATTCTATGCACCCATGGTTGAAAAAAAAACCGGACATTTCAACGGCTTCGAGGTGAAAAAAATTTTTGAAAAAAAAGTGTCATCGATTATCCCGTTTTTTGTTTAAAAGCCGCTATATTTTTTTTCCTAATGGACAAAACCCGATTTTGACCCCAGATTCTGAAAGAGCACCCTCGAAAATACTAGGGAACGTATCTCTTCATTTTTTATGATTTTTTTTATATAATAAAAATCTGGCTCGAAATTGAAGGAAAAAATCGCGATTCTTGGGCGTTAATGGGTTAAGTTTTGCAGTTATCTGAAGTGTCCGAATACTTTTGACTGGTAGTGTATATTCGAATATATTAATGCAACCACATATTTCGAGTATAATATATATATAGTATTATATAATATATACCGTCGCTTAAAAGTTTGGATACAGCAGTCGATATTTCTTGCTGCACTAAAAGTTACAAAGCTTCGTAAAAAAAAAGATAACCAAATTTACCGAACGGCGTTTTGACGGGAATAAATTCAGCTTTATATTGCTTTTCTGAAAGGTTTTTTTATAATTTTCTTTTCGACCCGGTACGCACTTTTATACGTGAGTGATTTTCGGCTTTTTTCGACCATCGAGAGGTGGGCCCATGACTTATGCAAAAAAAAATTTGTTACGTTTATCCATGATAAACTCCAACGGGGTAGCAGGAACTCCATCTGCGTTTTTTATAAAGTTTTGTACGATTTTTTTTGCAATGTTATTTCACTTTTGCTACAAAAGACTAATTCTAGATAATGTAATGTAACTCAAGAACTAGAGGGTTTAAGAAGAAATGTCAAGGACGAAAAACGTCGCGTATGCTTACACTGGATAGACTGGCATTTTTAAAGAATTTTCCTGTGAAATTTTTTCTCACAGGAAAACGCCCATTAATCCGATAGAATTTTAGTAAGACTGTATATGCAAGCATTCTTCTATGAATTGCCTATAAAATAATAATAAATCGATATTGAGCAAATTTGATTGTTTTCGCATATTAATATTGCACTAATAATTTGATAAGGGGACGATGTATTTTTATTAATTCCGTATTATTTTCGTCATCGAACGGGTTACCGATGAGGCCACAATGGAATGATGATGGAGGAGTTATCGAATTTGGGCCGAAAGCAGGTTAGGTGGGGTCGAGGCAACAGTTTGAGATTGAAAGCAGGTTAAGGAGGCCTGTGCTCTGCACGTTTCGGTGAAACTGGGGGTCGAGAGAAGGTTTGTGAGGTCTAGCAGAGGCTACCCTGGACCAAGAGGAGGTCTCTTCATGGCACTGAACTCGACAAACGAGGTTTCGACGGTTCAACGGAGGCTGGCGGCTTATGTATTACAAAAGAAATGGGGCCTGCGAGGGTTCAGAGGAGGCTAAAAATTTTGACTCGGGGCAGAGCACAGGCCTCCTTAACCTGCTTTCAATCTCAAACTGTTGCCTCGACCCCACCTAACCTGCTTTCGGCCCAAATTCGATATCTCCTCCATCATCATTCCATTGTGGCCTGATCGGTAACCCGTTCGATGACGAAAATAATACGAAATTAATAAAAATACATTATCCCCTTATCAAATTATTAGTGCAATATTAATATGCGAAAACAATCAAATTTGCTCAACATCGATTTATGATTATTCTATAGGCAATTCATAAAAGAATGCTTGTATATACAGTCTTACTCCAATTCTATCGGATTGATGGGCGTTTTCCTGAGAGAAAAAATCTCACAGGAAAATTCTTAAAAAATGCCAGTCTATCCAGTATAAGCTTACGCGACGTTTTTCGTCCTTGACATTTCTTCTTAAACCCTCTAGTTCTTGAGTTACATTGCATTATCTAGAATTAGTCTTTTTTTAGCAAAAATGAAATAACATTGCGAAAAAAATCATACAAAACTTTATAAAAAACGCAAATGGAGTTTCTGCTACCCTGTTCAAGTTTATCATGGATAAACGTAACAAAGCCGAAAATCAGTCACGTATAAAAGTACGTACCGGGTCGAAAAGAAAATTATAAAAAAATATTTCAGAAAAGCAATATAAAGCTGAATTTATTCCCGTCAAAACGCCGTTCGGTAAATTTGCTTCTCTTTTTTTTTACGAAGCTATGTAACTTTTAGCGCACCAAGAAATATCGACTGGTGTATCCAAACTTTTAAGCGACGGTATATATATATATATATATATATATATATTATACTCGATATATGTGGTTGCATTAATATATTCGAATATACGCTACCAGTCAAAAGTATTCGGACACTTCAGGTAACTGCAAAACTTAATATCACTTTGGATCATTGCGAACTTATGGTAGAATAATAATTATTTTACGAATATACTAGAAAGCTCTGTGTAATTACTTAATTATATAGATCTGTATAGTATCTTCGCGAAATAATAAATGAAATGAATTATATTACTCTAACATTACTTCGCAATTATCCAGTGCTCAAAGTTTTGCAATTATGTGGAGTGTCCGAAAACTTTTGGCTGGCAGTGTAGATCTAAATAACATATAATGTTGATATCTATATGGAACGTTAAGGTGTTAGTTATAGTCTATTTCATGTTCTAAAGGATTGAAATTGTCGGTTTAGATTTCAACCTCATTCGATTTTTTCTTTTCGTTTTTGTTCGTTTTGTTTTTTTTTTGTTTATTCAATAATGAGTTGATAAATGGCGATGGCCGATTACCGTCGATTTCAAATGAATGTTTGATTTTTCTTTGTTTTCATTTTTAGCACGTCGAAAATTTAAAAAATATATCCACGTGTATGTATGAAGCATATTTTTATTTTTTTTCGCTAAATATTATGATATTACCTAACCGCGTCTATTTGATACTTTTTTATTTCAATTAACTAGATTTTTCGTAGAACCGAATTTTTCCTATTGCATTCCATTATTAAAATTATTGATTTCAAAAATCAATAATTTTATAATCTATTTAATATCATTTAATTTAATATCTATTTAACATCATCCAATAACTACATATTTTATTTGATCCTAATAAATCTGTGATTCGGTTTTATCAGTTTAACGTTTTCATCTGTTCAAAAAAACAATTTAGTTAAGTTCACTGAATGGATCTATTTTTTTTTTTTAAATTTACCTTAAATAGAATTTTCGTAGAGTTAACCATTTTTCTATTTGATTGAACTAATGGTCCATTTTTATTGCAACACTCATATCAAAGGGGCGGGGGGTAGAGAAGGTGGAGAGAGAGGGATTTTATATATATATATATATATATATATTCGCGTGTTTGTTTGAAAAATCTATAGCATGTTATTCGATGAAACTCTCTAATTATCACAATCATATTAACTAATTCATATAGCTTATGTGATACAACAAATAGTTGGAGGTATTTATTTGGTCTCTTATGCCATATCAGCGACCAAAATGGTATAAGCACTCGGTAGCATAGGGGCAGCGGAGCGTAGTTATGAGTAGGTAGGACTAGGTTCAAGTCGCATATAAGGCAAATATTTTCTTCGAAAAAAATCATTTCTGAAGGCCAGGGAATGACGAATTACGATGAAAAATTATCCTTGTCCTACAGTTAGCTCTCAATTAAGGAGTTCATTTTATTTTCGATTTATGAAATATTTTGTTATGCATATAAATACACTTAGCTTTACAGTGTACATTGTAAGCAAATAAAGATTCATTTCAATCTCATCTTTATTGATATATATATAAATATCTTTAAAAGAAATATGATCGTAGTAGGCTGTGAGACAAGGAAAAACCCTATTTTATTTAAATAGATTCTATATAAATTAATTTTTTTGTTTAGCAGTGTACAGTAGGCCGAAAGGGGGGGCAGTAGGTTCTGCGGGAGCGCTCGAAGTAGGCCGACCTGAGGTTCCGTAGGTTCAATTGTGATCCTCACTGACCTCCTTTGAGTCAAGAAGTCTACTTTCTGCCATGCCGGAGGTTCATCGGAGGCTCTAACGCATGGTACTTTCAAACATTGTACCCTCCTTCAGATACCCAATCATCCGCTCACGCCAATTTCTGCTCGCGTTCATTTTGTGGGTTGAACGCGGCTCGAAAATTTCGACTCGGGTACCCTCCTTTAGATACCCACTCATCCGCTCACGCCAATTTCTGCTCGCCTTCATTTTGTGAGTTGAACGCTGCTCGAAAATTTCGACTCGGGATGCGTTTGACGTTCACGCCTGATCGGAATCCGAGCAGTGAGGAACAGCGTTGACGGGCTGTAACGTTTAAAGTTTTCCGAATTTCGCTTTCAAACTTTAGGAAAATATTCTACATATATAGTTCTACCGTTTAAAGAAAAAAAATCGATATTTTGATCGTTATAAATGTATATCATCCCGCCTTAAGCTGGATGATGCGAGCTACCTTTGTCTGATAGCGGCCGGCAAGAGTTTTCCTACAATTTTTTACCCGGAACTAAAATTCAAAATAATTTGAGTTCTAGATGAGGTTTGCCTTCGAAGTGCGTCGGGAAGTTGAAAAATATATATGTTTGCAAAAATTGGTGCATGTTAGAAAAAAGAACCATGATTGCGGTAAAAAAAGGCCGAATACAATTGTTTTCGGCAAAAGTCTTCAACATATCAAAAATCCACTGCGTACTTTGATGCAAAATGTCATAAGGTAAAGAATTGGCGATGTAATGTTTCCGGCCGCACTCTTATGAAAAAAATGGCAATGACACTTGAACATACGTAGAATAACGGCCACGGGCCGGAATATTCATTCGATCAACTGGGTATCCATAAAAAATTGTCGAATTTCATCTTCTTCCGGGCTCTAGATTGATAGTCGTCCTTAAGGGGTCTTCTCACTTTAAACGCTAAAAAAGGCTATTTTCATGAATTTTTTTGATAGGTGTATATTATAGATATTGACATGAAAGTTGTTACTCTTAATAAATATACTTTCAAAGTACATAAAAAAAATATATTTATTCAAGTCATTACTTATAAACGAAAATGGTAGTTAAAAAAATGTCTTAAAAAAATGGTAAATCTGCACTGTTGATGAAATCTTGAAGATGGATCATCCGAAACAAAAATATCAAATGGTTTTAGATTTAGTATGTTAATGGCTATAGCGCATATCATACGATTTTTTATATATGCAAAAATAACAAAATGGTGGACATTTTTCGAGAAAAAAAACGTGTTTTTTCACCGTTTTTGGCATAAAAAATAGTACATATCAAAATTTAAAAAAATCCTTGATATGCGCTATAGCTATAATTGTAACGAATATGTGGTTAAAATTTCATAAGAATCGGCGGAAGAGGCTGTGAAGGGTAAGGATAAAGAAATGTGGGCAAGACTAAAATGCGGAAATATATGGAGGGTGGGAAAGAAGAGGGGTAAGGGCTGGAGATGCAGAATTTGCAAAAAAGAAAATGATATAATGGAGCACCTGCTAATATGTGAAAGAGGATGAAAAATTGTAACGACGAACGCGAGAAAGGAAGCTGAGGAGTGGGTACAAGGAGCGGATAAGGTGGCGATAAAGGGGGAAATTATAAACATGATGAGTGGAAAGATAAATATAGGGATATGCCAGTATTTCAGAGAAATAGAGGAAGTATGTGAAAAAATGCGCAAGGAGGAGGAGGGAGTTGAAAGCGATGGAGATGAGGAGTAAAGTAACAAAAAGAGAGCAAAGATATGCGGGGTAGAACATAGAATTAAGGTAGATGTAAGAAAAATGTGTATAAATAAATCGGAAACTTTTTGTAAAAAAATTTGTAAAGCAAGTTGTGCAAATAAAACTCGATAATTATTATTATTATTTCATAAGGATCGGTTCAGTGGTTTCGAAGATTTTATAAACAAGCCGTCGAAAAACATTGTTTCGAGAAAAACGCGTTTGAAGTTTATTAGGGTTATATAAATACATTTGTTTTAAATTTACATGTATTTCGAAAGTGTATTCATTAAGTATAACAACTTTTTTATCAATATCTATAATATAAACCAATCATGAAAATTCATGGAAATAGCCTTTATTAGCGTCTAAAGGGAGAAGATCCCTTAAGAGGGGATATTTATAACTGTTTATAACTCGGAACTCACGAGGAGGCTGAGGGACCACTCTATGGTCCCGGGATCGCAGATTAATCGATTCGCCATTTAGTTACAAGATTTTGTAATCTTGAAATTTCGAACGCATTTTTCTGAAAACCACTTTTTCGTCAACCTCGTACAAGATAATTCATAAACTATCTGGTTGACCATTTTCAAATTTTTCACACTTTTAGATAACATCATTACAGTCTATGTGAACCTTAAGTTCCTAGAATACTATGTATTAAAAAACGACTTTTTCATTAGGAAATACTATAGTAAAAATATAAAGAAAAATATAACATTTTTTTCAAATACATACTGTTTTTCAAATGTTAAATTTCCCTGAATTTTTTAGGTTCACATAGAGCATGTTGTTCTTAGAAATCTAAAACTTATTGGCTCTCATGTTTTAGATAACCAGACGCCAGTCTGTACGCTGTGGAACAACTTAGGCGGCAACCGTCTCCGAATGAAGTGTCGTACAGCCGCTATTTTTAAATAAAAAAATAAAATAAAACATGTAATAATACGTACATCAAATTTTCATTATGTAGAATAAATAGTTTAAGCAGCAGAAATCTTAAAAATTCGCTTATTATCGGTTGTCTAAAGCAGCGTTTCGCGGACAACATGAATAAAGGTACAAAATTGGCGAACGAGACCTCGGACGGGCGTTTTAGGGGTCCGCCGTTAAAAAAGGTTGGGAATGGTTGGCCTAAAGGGATCTGCCCCCTCCCCCATTAAACTTGATAAAAAACATCAAATACAAATGTTTCAAGCGACATGCATCGAGGAAAAATGATAAAATCGCAGATGTGTTTGATCGCCTGGCGTACAATTCACATTTCGTGAGGCTCCTCGAGCGAATGCGCGAACCTTCTTACCTCTTGCCACCTTATCGGCGTACTTACAGTTGCGTGTTTTTTCTTCATTATCTTTTTTTCTCTCCTTATTGTTACCTCGAGGGAACGAGCAAACTTTATGCAAGTTTTACCCTTTACACGATATTTCGTGCCTCCCTCTGGTGGTGATTCACGCCAGTCCCGAGAAACTTGGCACGAAATAGCTCTCCCTTCTCGCAGGCCTGATTATCGTTTGCGTTTCATCGACTCGACCTACAGTAGATCCCGCGTTGCTCTCTCTACTCGAGCACCTGTGCAATCCGTTTGTTCCCCTAAATTCTCTCGATGCTTTGTTACCTCGGGGCATTGAGGGAGATGCGAAGTAGATACGCCTCTAAGAGGGATAGCCGTAGCAATTCTGACGGCCGAGAAGGCGAGACGAATGGCTAGTGTGTTTCACTTTACGGTGACGGGTAAGACGTTCAAGAGAGATCGGGCTGTGCGATGGAGCGAGAGAGATAGAACGTTTCCCCCATTACGTGCGTCTTTCAACGTCACGATGAGCTTGTAGAGAGGGGAGAATTCAGTCAGAACTTTATTTGTTCCAGATGAATGCAAATAAAATTGTACTTTTCCTAATAATAAATATCGTTTTTGATTATCTCCTTTTTCATTTTCATGATCTCTTTCGTGACTGTTAATATCTGTTTTTATGAGTTTAAGTTTCTCTTTTTTAATTTTAATTCCCTCTTTTTTGGTATCTCTATATTAATTTTGATCAGTCCTTCTTTAATTTTTGTTATCGTTTCTTTAATTGTTATCATATCTTTTTTGAATTTTATTCACCCTTTAACAAATAATATTATCCCTTTTTCATTGTTATTATCTTTTATTTTTATTACCGCTTTCATAATTTATGTTATTTATTTTTTACTTTTATTGTCTGTTTTTCAATTTATGTTATGTATTTTTATTATTTTTTATTGCCTCATTTTTATTTTTATTATGTCTTTTTAAACATTTATTTGCTCTTTAAGGGGTGAGATGCACTCAGAGGCGTGAAAAAACAAGCATTTTCAATAAAAAAATCGGTTGTCTGTAAAGTCGGTTTACTGACGATAGTTGAACGTGACAACGTCATAAGAAAATACTGATGGAATGGTTTCATTTTTCAAAACAAAATTTTAATTTTATTTGTTTGATAGATATTTTGTATGGATATAGAGAAGGAGGTAAATGGAAATCACAATTGAATTGATCAAGTTACATTTATTTGTACGCATAAATACAATTATGTAATTTTTATTTATTTTTTTTACAATGTACATAGTTTTTACAAGTATGAATGTGCTTTGAGCAATTGTTTTACAACTTTTATTTTTTCATAAAATTCTTCGTTCAGAAAATCATTTTAAATTTACAAAATACTTGAATAAAATTTATTGTTTAAATTTCTACTCGACTGTTAAAATTTAATTTTTGATTTTATTATTTTATAATAATAAATTTTGTATTGACATTATTTCTTTCAGCAAGTAAACTGAATAAAAGTTGTTGTTCAATTAGTTACTTAATTATTTTTGCAAATTTAATTGTAATTTGTTGTAAAAAAGTAATAATTTTGAATAATTTATTATAAGAATAAACTGTGATTAAATTATTGTTCATAAATCTTAAATTAAAAATTAAAAATTTGGAAACATCATTAAAATTTTTGTAACTCTAGCTTTTAAAAAGCCCGCCTCAATGTGTTTGATATAGGAGAAAATTGTTCCCTTTGACGGTTGGCTGGTCCAACCTGTCATTTCAGACACGTTGTTATGATATGTGGAAGATTTAACATTTATGTTTTAATTTTTTGAAATCATAGCTACGCTCGATAATTATTTCGATCGAATAGTAAAGCAATTGATTTTTACTCATCGCGAAATAGTTGTGTTAACTTATTGTTATAGTTTTGTCAATTATAGCATAACCTACAATCGCTGCACTAGCGGACCGATGCTATTTATTTTAATGATGAAAGCACGAATATTCGACAATATATCACTGAACATATATTTAATATCGAAAGAATCATTACCTTTATCGCCGCAATTATCGTTGCTATAAACAATTGACACCACATTCACTTTTCACTGCACTTCATACTTGACGAAAACATGTACATGTATTATTGTATAGCAGCTGTCCACGCGGACGCATCGCTCATGGCCTCTGCACACTGCGCGCGATGGGCGACAAGCGATGAGCGATATCCAATGAGAGCTCGAGTATGACGGAAATGCTCTATGAGAGTGACGTTGCCATTGGATATCGCTCATCGCTCGTCGCTTGTCGCTCGCAGTGTGCAGAGGCCATCACTCAAGTAGGAGAGAGACAGATGTCGAACGCTGCCGAACGCTGCCGAACGCGGAGGCCGATTGTGCCTCTTTGTCGCTCGTTCCGCGCTCTCGCTTGCACTTCAAGCCTTAAATGGAACGCCTCAGAGCGAGGTAACGCCGCATGAGTCATGTTTTTTCGTGCGTGCAGCCGGCTCCATCGAATTATAAGACGTTATCACGTCAAAAATGTAGAGTAATTAAGTTTGTTTGACAAAAGTGGTTACACAGACGTTTTATGTTATATTTCAACTTGACATGTACAAATTTTCGAAGAAAAATATTGATTATTTATAAAAATAACGCCATTTTTGTCGGACCCCCTTCGGCATGTAGTGCTTTGCGGTGACCATCACAAAATTTTACTGGATCATCTGAAATAAAAAACCAAGAAAAATCATTAATTTAATAATAAATCTAGTTCTTAATCGAAGCTTTTTTTTTAATTAACAAAATGGCGACTTCCGACAGATAACTTTCGATTTTCGAGACAAACATCGCTCGTTTATTGTTAAAAAAAATAGAAATTTTCAACAAAAATGAAAATCCTTCGATTGAGAACCAGTTTTTAATGCTATCAATAACCCGAGTAGAAATTTCTTAGGGTTAGCCTGACCAGGATCAGGCCCCGATCGGGCCGGAAGTATTTAGGCCCTAAGGCTAAGTTCACATGACCGCGCGGTAGTAACGCATGACCGCGCGGTAGTAACACATGTGCTCGCGGTACCGCGCGGTAGTATCGTTCACATGAGCGCGCGGTGCCGCACGGTACTGCGCGCGTCCATGTGAACATAGCCATATACCGGCTTGCAGATCTTGTATCGCGCGGCGTCGAGAACCGCGCGGTACAAGATCTGCGGGCCTGTATGGATATGTTTACTTGACCGCGCCGTTCGCGCGGTGCTGCGCGTCCATGTGAACATAGGCTATACTAAAATGGCCCTACTAAGGCCGTCCCTGATAAGATCCTACTAAGGCTTTCCCCGATAGGGCCCTACCAAGGCTTGCCCTGATAGGCCCTACTATGGCTTTCCCTGATGTGGCCATAAATAGGCTTGCCCTATAACTGCCGCAGCAGTCGCTAGATGCACATAACCTCTTATTTTCCACATGGAAACTTCGATTTTACAGCATCGTAGCTTCGGAGCTTCGACGCATTCCTGAATTCTATTTAAAAAAAGGTGCTATAGACTATCAGGACGAAAAACGTTATGCAACTCGGATGCGTGTTAGAAGATTTCGGCAGCTTTCTAAGGCGAAGAGAGAGAGAGAGAGAGGATATATTAGGTGTACAAAAAAGTTTTAGGACAGTTTTCAAAAAATTCAAGATTTATTAAAAAAGAAGTAAAACACAGATATTCATCGAAGTAATCTCCATCGCACTGAATGACCTTCAGCCATCTCTCAGGTAACTCGCGGATGCCTTTCGCAAAGAAACTTTCGTCTTGCGAGGTGAGAAATTTAGCGACCCATTTTTCCACTTCTTCAAATGTTTTGAATCGCACGTCAGACAAATCGTTCTGCATTTTCCGGAATAAATGATAATCGGATGGGGCTAAGTCTGGTGAATACGCCGGGTGTGGTACAGCTTCCCATCCAAGCGCTAGTAACGTATCCTTGACCGGTTTACCCACATGAGGCCGCGCGTTGTCATGGAGCAGTTTTACTGGACGTTTTCCTTTACCAAAAAATGGACGTTTCTTCTCAATTTCTTGATTCACTTGCACCAATTGATGACAATAGCGATCGGTAGTAACTGTTTGACCAGGTTTGAGAAGTTCATAATACAGTACGCTTTTCATATCCCACCATATGCACAGCATGACTTTGTTACAATGAACATTGCGCTTTGGCGTGGATGTTGCCGGCTCGCCGGGGTCAACCCAATGATATTTGCGTTTCGGATTATCAAAATAAATCCACTTTTCATCGCCGGTCACAATTTTCCACAAGAAAGACTTCCTATGTTGCTTGGACTCACACAAATGTTAAGACGGCTGTTTTTATTTTCTTGAGCCAGAAAGTGTGGTACCCACTTTGTTCCTTTTCGAATCTTACCCATTGCTTTTAAACGATAAGAAACAGTTTGTTGAGTTACTCCAAGCTGTTCCGAAAGTTGTTTCTCCGTCTGACAAGAGTTTTCATCCAGCAACGCTTGCAGTTCCTGATCGTCCACCTTTACAGGAGGCCCCGTGCGTTCACGGTCACTAACGTCGAAATCACCTTCTTTGAATCGCTTATACCAATACTCACATGTACTTTTCGATACAATGTTGTCTCCAAGAACAGAACATATCGATTCACACGCTTTCCTAACACTTTTTCCTTGATGGAATTCATAGCGAATGCAGTGTCCAATAAATAGCTTATCGGTCTGCATGTTTAATTTACAGAATTTATAGGTTATGTTTATGACTCCTTTACGTTTCGATACTACATATCAAGCGCCATCTATGATAAGTGAGCGGGACCTTTGAATTAATTTAGAATAGGTGTTATGATACAAAATCGAAGTGTCCTAAAACTTATTTGTACACCTAATATATATATATATATTTATATATTTTTTTTATTATTTTTATTATATATATAAAATATATATAATAAAATATTTTATTGTATATATAAAATTAACATTATATATATAAAATATATATAATGTTAAGTTTAAAAAATCTATAGCATGTTATTCGATAAACCTCTTTAATTGTCACAATGATATTAACTAATTGATATACTTTATGTGATACAACAAGTAATTATAGGAATTCATTTGGTCTCTTATGCCATATCTGGGACGAAGATGTTACAAGCACTCGGTAGCATCGGGGTAGCTGCCTAGCTTTGGGTAGGTAGCTACGAGGTTCGATTCCCATATTGGTGAAATATTTTCTTCGGACAAAAACATTTCAGCAGGCCAGGGAATGACGAATTATGATATAAAATCATTGTAGTGAAACTCTAAATTAAGTGGTTGATTCCATTTTGGATGTTTGAAATATTGTATGCATTTCTTTCTGCTCAGGCAACCTGATAGGGGCCTGATCAGGCAACCAGGTCAGGCCCATATGTGACACAACGTTGCATTTCCTAGTAGGGCCCTTTCAGGTTGCCTTATTGGTGCCCTACCAGGGCAGTCAGGCAACCTGATCGGGCCCTGATCTGGGCCCCATCGAAATTTCTACGCGGGTATCCCTCGCAGACACATCAGCTGCGGTTATTGACCCTCAAATTCTCGCGGAATTAACAATTTTACATGAGCAACCGTGCTGAGTTGCCAAGACTTCAATACTTTTTTCCCCCTCGAAAAAATGACGTTGAAGTTTGCATAGTAGGAACACAGAAAAAATATTATTTTTTATATTCAAACTTTTATCATTTTTATCATCTGAACAAGACATTTCAAAATTATTTAATTTTTTTTTTTGGTTGCTCGCTAGAAATCTGCAACCCAAATTTGGAAACGAACATTTCGAATAACAATAAAAATAGAGGAATAAAAAAAGAATTTTCACTGTGTTCCAACGTCGCGAATGAATTTTGACGTCTTGTTGTTTTGAAGGGAAATATACGAAGGTTATTATAAAAAACAACACGTTCTTTGTATATTTACAATAAAAATGTGATATTGAAGTTTGCCTCGTTGGAATGCAATGAACATGTTTTCATTTTTTCAACGTTGCCTAAATATATTTTGGCGAAGTGTAAATATAAAATCACACAAAAATGTTTTTTAAGGTTTTTATTAAAGATGTGGAAAATCTCATTCTGCGATAAATATATTGAATAATAATAAAAATAAAGTTATAGAAAAGTGAAAAATAAATTTTGCTGCATTCCAACGAAGCAAACTTCAACACAGTAAAAAAAACACTAATAATCACATGACCAGGAAAAAACATCAGAAATTCAGTAGGATAATGATGGAAGCTAATAAGACTATTTTACATTGGGTATGTACTCCGGAGTTCTCAAAGGTTGAGAATAGAAAAGACGTTGAATTTTGCATAGTTGGAACGCAATGAAATTTTTTTTTTTAAATTTATCTACATTTGTTTAGCAGATTTAGGCTATGAAAATCATTAGATTTTTTTTTAAGTTCCGCGTTAGAAATCTGTAACCCAAACTAGCAAACACGCATTTTGGACAATAATTCAAAAAAGAGGGAAGAAAAGAACTTCCGTTGCGTTTCAATCATACAAACCATCATACACCATACAAGCCATCGGAAGCAATACAGTAGAACTTACGGAAATTCTAAAATTGTTTCTCTATGACACGAATGTATGTCCGAACAAAAAAATCGTTATCGTCAATTGCCAAATAGCAATAATTCGATAAGCGACGTTCTTTTGGTTCTGTCGATTCTTTGTTTTTTTTCATCATTTCTCAACGACTCCTCGTCAATAGATCCTGCCGGAGGCATTTCTAGCGAGCACGTCCGCGTTGAGATACCCCGACCCCGAAAAACGGTACTTTCGGTAGACGATGCTTTTTTTTGTTCTCTCTTCAAACTCGTCTCGTATTTACAAAGGGATGCGAGGGTTCAGAGACTCCGCGAGTGCTTCGTCTCTTTCCCCGGCATACGTTTAGTTGTTGCATGTGTGCACTTAGCGTCTTGTGAATTGGTTCCGCGACGTTGAAACGCAACGAGTTGCCGGAGGAGACAAAAAATGCGAAGATGCGGAGGAAGAGAGCGAGTTTCAACGAAATATTAACGAGAACAATTGGTGGGCGGAGCGTTTCTTCGACAGATGCGAGTTTGCGATGCGTTTCGTATTGGCGGTGCGTAAATATGATTTTCTTTTTACATTCCCTGAAATGTGAATTTTCTATATATGCGAAAGTAGAAATGTCACATAAGTTTGAACATTCGAACCGAGCTTAATCGATTCTAGTGGAGAGTAGAAACGGCGTTCCTTGCACTTTGATTATAAAATTTAAATGAATTAGTATCGTGCATGAATATAGGATTCTTGTGTCGTTTGAGATATACACCCGTATTCATGGTTGTTCCTTAAGAAATAAGGCCTCCTTGTTCTTTGTTCTAAAACTAATAAAACTAATAAATCTAAAATCTAAAACTAATAAATCGATTCTCTTGAAATTTAAATCACATATTGTTAAACATGATTCGCCACAAAATGACCCTCGATGGTTTTAAAATTTCGATTTTTACTCTGTTGTTGTTGCGAAAAACTGCGAAAAAACGCGTTTTGAAAATACTTTTTTCGTTTTGCATCTGCCATTTTTTTATTTTTTATAAAACTTTATATCCGAGGGTCATTTTGTAGCTGGTGTCATACCTGAATCTAATGGACTTTGATTTTTTTGTTTCAGACAACACTACCTAACCCACCTATTTTTGAGGCGTTACGTTAAACTGTAGCTTTTGTAGTTGAAAATGAATTAAATTTTTTTTTAAATGTATTCCAAGACTTTATTTATCACGCCCAACAACTTTTATATGCATATCTTTTATAAAATCCTCAAAAAAAAATCGCGAAAATAGCCTTTTTTCATGGCTCCAAAATGGACTGGCCCCTAATAGCAACCGAAGTATCGACATATATATTGAGGCTTGAGCACTAGTCCGGTAAAAGAGACGAAAACCCAGTACTTTTTAGCGTAGAATATGAATTTTTGACTGAAGGTAGATGGTTGCATACCGAAAGTAACCCCAATAAAATGTGAACCTTCAACTCACCCCAACCCTAAGAAATAGGGGTTGAAAACTTAAAAATCGCCGTATCTTGATAATTAATAGCCCGATCAAAAAATGATTTAAACAAAAGTTTTTTGAATCCAATGACTTATTTTTGAAAATAGCGGCACAAAAACACGAGAGCACCACTGGCCCAGACAAGGACGCAGCGATATGTCTACTCCGCTCGCACACGCATCAACCCCGAATTTTCGAATCGCTTTTGTGCCGCATAGGTTGGGCGTCAGATAACTTTATAAGAATTTTATTGTTCCAAACAACTTTTGTTTGAAACATTTCTTGATCAGGCTTTAATGATCGAGAAACGGTGGTTTTGAAGTTTTCAACCCCTATTGCTTAGGGCTGGGGCGAGTTGAGGCGCAACATTTTATTAGAGTTACTTTCAGTATGCAACAATCTACCTTCAGTGAAAAATTCATATTCTACGCTCAAAAGTGCTGGGTTTTCGTCGCTTTTACTGCACTACACTAACGCACTGACGCGAGAGCCCTCCGCTCGAAGCCACCTGGCGGAGTCACGGCAAAGCGCCGACGAACTGCCCCGAGATGGCAGAACTTTGTGGGAAAGTAGGAAGGAAAAAAATTATAGATGCAACATAACTAAAGATGGTTACTCAGAAGTTTTGGTGTAAATTGTATAGTTTACCGGAACCGATAAGGACGAACAAAAATGATAAAAGCAGCGATGAAATCTACAGTAGAGAACAGCCGGTCAGTCCGCGCCTTTGGCGATTCCGCCTGTTAAGGAGTTTCAGAACTGCAATCGAAATGCTGGTAAACAAGTGAAATTTATGTCACCGAGAGATTAATTAAGGATACATTAATTGCCGGAAAATTAATCAGTTTCACAACATAGTTTCGGAAATTTTTAATGTCCAAGCTGAATCTTTATCCATTTGGGTATAAGGGTCTGAGTTAGCTGGAGGTTGCACGAAACTAACGCTACCCCCAATCCACATCCACCGCGTTGTAGTTGGGGAGCTGCGACATGCTGAATGTCTGTGGTCGGTTGAAAAATGCCCTCGTCCCATCCAATGCTAATAGTGGTATTAATTAAAAAATTATATCACCTCAATGTATCAATATTTTTTGAATATAATAAAAACGAACTATTTGTTTTATCCTAAGGTACACGCTGTTTGCATTTGTTACCTATTTTTCCCCCACTGTGACTGTTTCTTTTCTCCTCTGTTGTTTCCACACTCCTTTTTCTTCACCTTCCTCCCTGTTCCCCCCCCCCCTCCATGCGGCCGCAGCCGAATTCCCCCTCTGTATCATATTCATCATGACATTTCTGTCATGGGTACACTGACAGAAAAATTCTATTGATACGAACTAATCACGTCTATTTGATTTTTGTTTATTTGAATGAACTAGATTTTTCGTGGAATCAAATTTCTCCTATTGCATTCCATTATTGAAATTATTTACTTTAAATATATTTATTTATTCAAATCAAAACATGTTCAATATCGTCCAATAACTAAATATGTCATTTAATCCTAATAAATCTGTGATTCGGTTTCTTTTGCTCAAAAAACAATTTAGTTGAATCCACTAAATGGATTGATTTAATGTTTTTCAAATTTAAATCAAAAAGAATTTTTGTTGAGTCAAGCATTTTTTTATTTGATTGAATGGTCTGTCTTTATTGCAACATACATGTGAAAGAGGTGTGAAGGTAGAGAGCGTGGAAAAAGAGGAATTTGTGTGTGTGTGTGTGTGTGTGTGCGTGTGTTATGTTAGAAAAGATATAGCATGTTATTCGATAAAACTCTCTAATTATCGCAATGATATTAACGAATTGATATAGTTTATGTGATACAGCAAAGAATTATAGGAATTCATTTCGTCTCTTAGCCATATCTGCGACTAAGTATCGTGGACAATATATTCTCCTTACCGCGCGTTTCAAATATATTTCGCGCAAAATAAATTCGGATCAATAAATACTAGATCTAATTTGATTCTCCTGCCGTATGAAAGCTCACGCCCTTCAATGCCAAAATTCAAAAGACAAATTTTACAAGTCGCGATACAATTTCTTGAGCAGAAAATGTACCGTGTTTCTTAAATTTGTCTACATCGTATCGCGTTTCTCTCGGAGAGATACATAGGCATATACATAATGTATGTATAAGCACGACTCGTAGCGTAGTCACGCATCTGGGATGGCTGACATCACACGTCTGATTGAGGAACGGTGCCTTGTACCGCCTTTTTATGCTCGTTACATGAAAATTATGCCAGATGATGTATGCTTTTTGTTACGTCGCTTTTCGACGCCTCAGAAAAAAGGCATTAGGCGGTTACTACAAAGACTCTGCTCATCGCTGCATTCGTAGCTCGCGTCAAAATGAATAGTTACCCCAAAAGCCCGTTGGAAAAAAACCATCACCAGCGTCTCATCGGCACTCAACTTGAGATCGTTGAAAACATTTCTTCCGTACACTTCTTCCATACACCGATCGATGTTCTTTGTCGTAATTATTTTTATTCTCCGTCCTTGTGCGGACTTCTTATCTGACGCGTGCGTTGAGTTGTTCGAAAGACTGCGCGTTTCTGGGAGCAGTCCACTTCCCGAGTAGAAATCTTGCTCCAGCTACAATAAACACCTGATCAGGAATCCTGATTTCTTTTTCCAGCCTTGATCAGAATTTTTTATCAAGCCCTGATCGTTTTTGAAACACAATCCCTGACTTCCGTCTGATCAGCGTAAAAAAATCAAGGCCTGATCAGGGTAAACTATCAAGGCCTGATCAGGGTAAAAAATCAAGGCCTGATCAGTGTAAAAGATCAAGGCCTGATCAGCGTAAAAAATTAAGGCCTGATAAGAGCTTAATTTTTTCACGGCTTGATCAAAGTGAAAAATCATATGATTTTTCACGGCTCAGGATGACCGATTTATTCCTGGAATAAAAAATACAACGCATACACAAAAGAGAAAAAGGCACGACTTTATAAATAACGCTGATCGTTTATTTTTTAATCTTAATATAAAATCTATCACATATATTTTTCACATATATCTATGTGGAAAACAAACATCATTTTTCTTGTATTTGTAATAGAACAAAAACTTAAGAAACTCCGTGAATAAAGTAAACAGAGCTCAACGTTTTTATGACCAGATGTTTCTAGGAAACGTTACATTGGGCGTTCTGTTCGTTTTTTCCGCAACGCTCGAAACTTGTCCCAGTCTTTTGCTGAATTAATCAGGCCTTGATACTGCTCCAACGGCTTGTCCAATTTGCTTCGAAGAACTTCTATTCCGTGTTCCCTATATTTCGAAATGACAGCCACTGAAAAATATGAAAATGTGTATCCCAATTAGAATTCGTTGTCTACATATATATCTATACAAGGTATGCACATTATTTTATTAGGGCGGCACAAATTCGAGCTCTACTTTTTTTTCCTTTTTCTCACCATCCAATTATCTACCTTAAAGAAGAAAAAAAGTTGTTGCAAAAGCTGCGAGCGGTCATTTTTTAATAAAAATTAGAATCAAAGTAGGAGAGCCCGTACAGCGAAGACCAACCAAATAATGGTAAGTTGACAGCGTAGTGCAGTTCAGTGAATGTAATGTCCATCCGAATTGCATTTCTTATGGGCTAATTTGCACCCATGGACTTACTTTCACTTAACTGAACTACGCAGTCAACTTGTCATCATTCGGTTAGCCTACGCTGTCCGGGTCCGTACAGCGAAGGCTAACCAACTAATGGTAAGTTGACAGCGTAGTGAAGTTCAGTGAATGTAATGTCCATCCGAAGTGCATTTCTTATAGGCTAACTTGCACCGATGGACTTACTTTCACTTAACTGAACTACGCAGTCACCTTATCATTATTCGGTTAGCCTATGCTGTCTGGGCCCGTACAGCGAAGGCCAACCAAATAATGGTAAGTTGACAGCGTAGTCAGTTCAGTGAATGAAATGTCCATCCGAAGTGCATTTCTTATGGGCTAACTTGCACCGATGGAATTACTTTCACTTAACTGAACTACGCAGTTAACTTATCATTATTCGGTTAGCCTATGCTGTCCGGGCTAATCAGCACCGATGGCAAAACATTTACCAGAGTGAACTACGCTGTCAGCTTACCATTATTTAGTTGGCCTACGCTGTCTCTTTTTCTCCTCTGACAAAGGTGACGGACCAAGTAAGGGAAAATAATAGCGATACACAAAACAAATATAAATCTACTTACAAAGTGGTAGCGCCAACACATGCCAATCCTCAGGAATTTCGAGTTGTTCCTCGCTGAGAGGATCTGTTCCAGGTCTGTCAAATGTATCATAATAAATATTTCAATCAATGCATATATAATTTGGCGTATGGTTAATTTATAGTCAGATTTAATCCAATTAATATTTATAGATTTTAGAATTGTAAGTCTTTGAAAAAAATGAATTGTTATACTAACCTGCTGCTGTATTATTTCTTCGTTTTTTCCCTTATTTAGAGCCCGCTATTCACTCAGACGCAGTCGTTGCGCAATTTTCTTCCGATTGTGTTTGTCCATCTTATTCACAACGTACACGTTTTATGTAAAAATGTATAAAGTGATTAATAATATGTCTCGTGCTTCTCTCGTGTCTGTGTATCATTTGACAAGATGAGGTTAGGCACGTTTTTAGCGCCAAACTCTCGAAGTCCAGTTTCATGATGATTGCTTGAATTAGCTGGATCAGGCGAATTGAAGTAAGCCGTAAGTCCAGTTGCTTGACATCGCCTGAAGCTAGCCGGGTCAGGCGAATTGAAGTAAACCGTAAGTCCGGTTGCTCGACCACCGCCTGACCCCAGGTTGATCAGGCAAATTAAGGCAAACTTAAATACGGCCTTCGTACTACAAGGTGATCAAGCGCAGATCAAATATCAGGCCAGCCTGACAATTTTTCTACTCGGGTTGTTGTAACATTTGTATAAGAATATTAGCTGTTAACCGCGGCTTCGCTGGTGTGTCAGAAATTTGGTTCGTGTGTATGTCGCAAATGGATTTTAGAGTCGTTTTGAGCGTCATGCACGAAGCGGATTATAAAAAATACAGTTTTTGTAGCTTTACAATGCAACTGTGATGTTGGAGTTTGCATCGTTGTAATGCAATAAGAATTCATTTTTATATGTTGCCTAAATTTATTTTGGCGACGTGTAAATTTGAATGCACACAAGTGTTTTTTTTAGGATTCTCATTTAGACATCTGCAAAACCTGATTGCGCGGAAAATTTGCTGAATAATGATGAAAATGATGAGATGAAAAAATAAAGAAGAATTGCTGCTGAATTCTACCGATGCAAACAAAATAGTAAACAACATATTCATAATCACACCACCAGGAAACGCCAACAGAAATGCAGTCGGACAATTATGAAAGCTACTAAAACTATTTTACATTGAATATGTACTTAGGAGTTTATATTTCAAAGGTTCAGGATAGATATGACGTTGAATTTCGCATCGTTGAATCGCAATGGAAATTCTTTTTTTAAGTTATCTACAATTATTTGACAGATTGATGCTACGAAAATTATTAGATTTTTTTAAATCTCATCATAGATATCTGCAACCTGAATTTGCAATTGCACTTTTTCGACCATAACCCACAAGAAGGAAGAAAAAAATTAATTTTCGATGCAAACTTTAATACCACCAGGAAAAAGGCTTCCGTCGTTTTCACGCCAACCTCGCTCAGATAGACAAATATTCCAAAAATGATAGATATCCCCTTAGCATGGTATCCGAATACTTCCAGCTTATTTTAAGGCAGAAAAAAACGAATGTACGGACGGGCACTATAATTATATCATATGAGTATAGATATAGACGTTCCGAAAAGTCTCAAAATCGACGAGCCAGCAAATACTTCAGCGGGGGCCTTGCAATTTGCGCGAGTGTTTTTTTTCTTCTTTATTTAATGACAAAGTGAAAGTAGCTGGATGACGAATGGAATAAGAAAAGTACGGCTTTTTTTACTCACATCAGCGGGTACGCGCTCGGGCGTGCGCGCGCGCGCGTGTGTGTGTGTAGAGCTAATTCTCGTCAGAGCGGTGCTCTGCAATTCCAATATTTTATCGGCATGTTTACTACGCTCATATATATATATGAGCGTAGTAAGCACACACACTATATGTGTTTGTGTGTGTGGGCGCGCGCGTGTGCGTGTGTGTATGCACACACACATGTATTTCTGTCTGTGAGCGACGGCATCGAACGAGGACTTTCGAATGATGCCTAAACACCCCACGACGGTGCCTAAGTTCTTACTATGTTGGTGAAACATTTTCTTGTATCCGAAGTCGTAGTGTGCTTACGGGATTCTGTACGCATATACCTGGGTGTATGTCTGTTCTTCGGTGTACGTATATTTGTGTACACGTATAGATACAGCCTGTGTGAGGTATACAAGAAACGAGCCTGATTAATATGAGCGCGGAACGGCGAGCTGGCGAGAAAGTGCAACTCGGCTGCACCTTGTGCCACTCGCGCGCGTATCGCCCGATGTACGTGCGTGTGTGTGCATACTCTTTCAGTGCTTTGAGGTTGAAACGTCTATGGGGCACCCTGCGTCGCAAAAAGTGTCGCACACGGATGTCTTCGGGGGTCGGTATAACTTGAAATTTCAAAAAATACGATTTTAAGGGGGATATTACGATATCTGTGGCCCCAAGTTTTGGCCATGCAGTCTTTATATTTGGCCCAAAATAAGACTTTTTTCAAGAATGCAAAAAATCGAAATTCGGCTTTTAAGGGGGTGAATCAGAGGTTTTAAATTTTTAATGAGGCGGAGTATTTTTTGGGTAGATTTCTTTAGAATTCGGCGTAAACATTCTAGAAAACAAGTAATTTTCAAAGAGTTAGGTAGTTCATTGAAACACGATTTGTAACGGGATAAACGGGAGCTTGGAACGTTGTTAAACATTATATTTTTTCGTCAAATCCTCTGAAATTCAGCTTCCCAGAAGGGTGATTGCATCATTGTTCTTTGTCAATAATACAACAAAAGTAGGTTGTATTATTTTGGTTGGGTGGGCATCGTAATCGTGCCCACCCAACGATTCCACACACACACACATCGAAGGTGCTCCAGACCCACCCAACGATTCCACACACACATCGAAGGTGCTCCAAACCCACCCAACGATTCCACACACACATCGAAGGTGTTCCAGGCCCACCCAACGATTCCACACACACATCGAAGGTGCTCCAGACCCACCCAACGATTCCACACACACATCGAAGGTGCTCCAAACCCACCCAACGATTCCACACACACATCGAAGGTGCTCCAGACCCACCCAACGATTCCACACACACACATCGAAGGTGCTCCAGACCCACCCAACGATTCCACACACACATCGAAGGTGCTCCAGACCCACCCAACGATTCCACACACACAAAAGTCGCATTTTCTATCGAATATGGCCGCTGCATGGTCAAAATTGGGAACCACAAACATAATAATGCTTCGACTTTCAACCCCCTGTTTCACCCCCTTAAAAGCCGAATTTCGATTTTTTGTATTCATGAAAAAAGTCTTATTTTGGGCCAAATATGAAGACTGCATGACCAAAACTTGGGGCCACAGATATCGTAATACTGCCATTTTAAGACTGCTTAATTGTATAGCCTAGAGTCTTAACCCTTGGAGTACACTCATATTTTTTACTACTTCGTTATACACACTGGGTCTGTGAGACGCGGCCAACTTTCGAATGATGGAGTTTCTTTGAAAGTACGCTTATTCAGCTATTCACCTGTGAACGGCAAATCTCTGTTAGCTTCATATTTTTTCTGAGAAAGCTGTTTGAGCATATAAGTTCTAAAAGTTGAGCGAGTTACGACGATTTTCGTAAAAATTGAGACTGTCCACTGGCGCTACGGCTAGCTGCGATGGACCCTTGTTTCTTTTGCGTTTCTGTCGGAACTATGTTTTGTAAAACGGTGTAAGTCGATGACGTTGGAACCCTACGGAAATTCATTTCTACGGATTGTCAACATATTTTTTGGCCGATTTGGGCAGGAAAAATTACTCTAACGTTTTTTAGGATCCTCATTAAAAATCTAGGTAATTATGCAGTTTGAGGGCTTTTCCGAAAAGGGACGGGACATTTTTTTCCGCCATAATGTTGTTTATTTCATTACAGTGAGTGATATTCCGCCAGGGGAGCCTGACATTTCCCATTAATTCCATACGTTAAGGGGTTTTCAAGTTTGCGGAGACAAGGGGCATAATGGCGCAATTATGGACATAATGGCGCAATTATGGACATAATGGCGCAATTATGGACATATTTCAACGCCTAAATTGGGAGTGGGGAGTGGTGGGATTTGTAAACAAAACCTTCCTGAATACAGTGTGTCTGTGTGTGTGTGTGTGTGTGTGTGTGTGTGTGTGTGTGTGTGTGTGTGTGTGTGTGTGTGTGTGTGTGTGTGTGTGTGTGTGTGTGGGTTTGTTTGTTTGGATTCGTCTGTGTTTAGGTTTTTGTGTGTGTCACGATAGTGACCAACACACACGCGCGCGCGCGCTCCCGCACCAAACACCAAACCCAAACAAATCCACACACAACATTTTCACCGATTTTCAGTCTCGTCTTTGAAATCGTATAATTTGACAAACTTTCAACGGGGAAGGAACCGCTCCGATAGCTCTTCAGCATTGTATTCAGGAACGTTTTTTTTTTTACAAATCCCCGCACTTCCTATATAGGCGTTGAAATGTCCGTAATTGCGCTATTTTGTCCCCCGTTTCCGCAAACTTCAAAACCCCATAACTTATGGAATTAATGGGAAATGTCAGCCCTTGAATCGACTGGCTCGAACCTTGAACTTACCTACTCATAGCCAAACACGCTGCCTCTATGCTGCCGAATGCTTGTAACATTTGAATCGCAGATATGGCATAAGATACCAAATCGATTCTCATCATTATTTGTATCAAATAAACTATATCAATTAGTTAATATCATTGTGATAATTAGAGAGTGTTATCGAATGACATATTATAGAATTTTCAAACTTAACCTATATATATATATAATTCCTCTCTCTCCACCCTCTCTGCCCCCACAACCCTTTAATATGTGTGTTACAATAAAGATAGACCATTAGTTCATAAGTTCAAGTTTAATTTGAATAAATAAATATATTTAAAATGAATAATTCCAATAATGGAATGCGATAGGAAAAATTTGATTTCACGAAAAATCTAGTTAATTCAAATAAAAAATAAATAAATAGATGCGGTTAGTTAATATTAATAGAATTTTTCTGGCAGTGTAGGATGGTTCATAAAAATCGGCAGAGTATCGCGTATGAGCTCGTTCGAGAATCGGCCAACAATGAGTGCATTGATTTGGTAGTATATTTGTTAAGAATAATGTCCAATGGACTCGTAAAAAGTATTTATTCGTCTCTCAACGACTTCAACGCGAAACAATGAATCGTCAATATACGAATTGCGGTTCGATCATGCGTTACTCGGCCGAACATTGGCCTCGTATCGGCAAAAACATGATTGGCGAGTCTATACTTCGTTAAACATCGGCCTCATATCGATAAACCAATAATGAACGAGCCTATACTTGGCCGAACATTGGCCTCGTATTGGCAAACCAATGATTGGCCAGTCTATACTTCGCCAAACATCGGCGTCGTATCGACAAACCAATGATTAGCGAGTCTACGTTTGGCCGAACATTGGCCGCGTATCAGCAAACGAATGATCGGCGAGTCTATACTTCGCCAAACATCGGCCTCGTATCGACAAGCCAATGATTAGCAAGTCTATATTTGGCCGAACATTAGCCTCGAATCGGCAAACTAATGTTGGCTAGTCAATACTCAGCCGAGTATTGGCGTACAATTGGGTAATCGATTATCGCCCCGCCAACATTGGTCCAAGTATTGGCCGTTACGGTTCGATTGGCGAAACCTACATGGGGGGTTTGCCTAGATCAAATTTGAAATCTTGCATCTAGATAAGTTTTAGGTCACTGATTGAGAAATTAATTGAAACATGAGATCACTGTTTGCGTCACTAGAATGCAATGGAAACTAATATTTCTCAATTCCTTCAAGTTCTTTTCGCAGTCTTCCCACCCGAAAAATGCTTAATTTTTTTTCGATATGCTTATTTATTCGATATGCTTAGGTCTACGGTGAGAATTTGCGAAAAACATTTTTATAATAAACAACAGCTGGCTGCAGCGTATACCGTTGCCATTCCGTTACAGATGGTTATGCCAAGGTTCGGTGTGGAATAAAATTACCACTTTTCATAAGTCGATATCTCCGAAACTAAACGGTCAAAGGTTGTCATTTTTTTCAAAAATCAATCCCACAATAGTACTGCGTACACGTGTGTTTTTATTTTGAAATCCTACGATCCGTTTAGAAATTATATCGATAAGTGCACGCAAACTCCTATCGGTTTACGTGTTAGGTATAGGGATCGCGTACAAAAATACACATATTCAATAGCAATTATCTCATGATCATCAGTTCATGAAGGTCATATCTACACCATTCTTAGATTTCAGCGAATTCCTAAGATTCGACCAAAACTACAGAACTACCTTAAGAGGGGAAGTCACTGCGGGTGGGGGTAAAAATGTCGAATGATCAAATATAGAACGACAAAGATTTCGAAACGACAGAATTATGAACTCTCAAAATAACGAAGGTTAAATCATTCGAAATTTTATTTTTCGACTGATAAAAAATCGAATGACTATAAATCGAACCATTATTTATTGGAGAGGTAATATATTCGAAAACAAATATTCAGATTGTCTGCAATTCGGAACATAAAAATACAGAATGGAAAAATGTAGAACACCCATATCTCCGAAACAGAAAATAGCGAGTGCCTAATATGCGTAATACCGTCTATGGCGAAAAGCAATATATCGAAACGCAAAATGTCGATGGCCCGAAATGTCGAACGCCGAAAGGTCGAACCGCCAAAATCATGGAGCCTAGATACCAGGAGGTTCAGCGAGGCCTTTCAACTCGTCCCCAAAACGAGAACAAGAAATGATGGCGCTGGGGTGCTCCGCAACCTATATGTATATAGATATACGCTAAACATGGGTGTGATCTAAGACAGATCACAGATGATGTACCTAACCCTCATTAGTGTTAAGGGATAACACCACTCTAGGATTTTGGAAAGACGTTTTCTTTCCTAAAAATACTTTGGTGTCATAAAAACAATACGGAATTGGTCCTGTAGCAATTTTTTTTATTTAAAGGTTCAATTATCGCTTCGGCCGCAGCGCCTTGGAGCGCGCGCTGAGTTGCTCGTACAACTTTAAACGCGTTTTTCTCGAAACCACTTTTTTCGATCTCGGAAGACGGATTACTCGACCACTTTTGCATGCATCGATTTCGAGGTTGAAATTTTGACAGCAGCTTCACAATTATATTCTTTATGGGAGTACGTATCCGTTTTTTGATTAAATGTAAACTTCTTTTTATAAACAATTTACTGTTTTTTGGCAAAAAATCGATTTATTTCCTTCAAAGTGCGCTATTTAAAAAAAAATTAAAAGCAAATTTCTAGGTTGTCTCATAGCTAATAATATATAATATCATTTTTTTTGGTTTTTGTTTCAGGTCCTATATTTTACGATAAAACCGTTCTCCCGTGCAGCTATATGTAAAAAAAACACGTTTTTTAGATGGACTATATTGCCGTCATTTTGAGTTTGAGTTTGAGATCTTTTCTCGCTTTTGCGTTTTTTTCCGAACCGTCATGAGGAAATTATGAATCGGCGGATATTTCGACGTTTGATGTCACGATCGGTCTGTCGTGAGGTTAGCAACTCATCCGATCACTTTCACCTCGTTGATCAATATATAACTATATATGTCGGTCGCGCTGCACCCCAGCGCCATCACTTCGGGACATTTTCGGGGACGCTTTTTTCAGCGCCTTTGCATTGCCGCTGAACCTCCTGGTATCTAGGCTCCATGGCCAAAATGGTGAACGTGGTGGGGCCCGTAACGTGGGATGACTGTCTTACGATATTTTAGCCTACAGATCGCCAGCGCCATCTCGCAGCTTCACTCTGGGGCGCAAGTAACGTATCGCTCGATTCGCCATTCGGGCCGTTCTACATTTTGAGCCTCCGTGCTTTCAACCACTCGACTTTTCGGCCGTTCGCTTTAATGATTTTCTGCATTGTGAATCATCGTCATTTTTTTAATTCGGAGAATTGTCGTCTCGAATTATTTGGTGTTATGCATACAGTCCCATCGATTTTATGTTTTTCGATATTTTATTAAATCTGATTTTTGTTTTTCGCTGCATATCAACTTTCGAGATGTTCATATTCGTAATTGTTATTTTTGACTTCACAGACTCTAGTAAGATTGATCTATCTATATTCGAACATTCGTCATTTTCGAATTCGACATTTTGGCCCATCTACATATCGATCGTTCGACATTTGTCCCCCCACCCGTCACTGCAAGAACTTTCACTGCAGTAGCTTTCCCACTTTGCGCAAGCAAAATTTGAAAACATTTTTTGTTTGTTTTTGATCATTCTTGAAAGTAGATATATTAAAAAATATGTTGGCAACATTTTTATTCACAAGACCGAAAATTGACGGAGTTACAGTCAGTTTAGTGAGAACATGTAGCCCAACTGGTTAGTGCCCTCAGTCCCTATAGGTGTGGCATCGTTCAAGTTACTCGAATTCGCTTTCAAAAAATCCATTTTCACACATCGTTGCTCGGAAATTAAACTAGTTTCCGACATTTTCAGAATGCTCAAGATGTTTTCAGATGTAAAAAGACACTAAACTTCACATTTGTGTACACTCGCATGTAAGCCGTATACATAGTCTATTCGATCGCGTTGGAACGGTGACGTCACAAGCGCCAGCGCCGATAGCGTGGCATTTTGCGCCAACATCTATAATTTGAATTATCGTGATATCAAAACAATTAATGATTATCTTTAGAATTATTTCAAAACCCTTTTGGCATTCGTTTTATTATCACATAAGATAAATTAAAAAAAAATCGAACATTTTTTTTTAACAACTCATTTTGAGAACTGCATCGAGAGAAGAGTGAAGTGAAAACTGAAAAATAACATTTTTTAAGTAATGAGTAATCTAATTGGTAATTTTTCAATCATAATGAATAATTTTTCATCGCATTAGCAATTCTTTAACCGTGATGTCACAGTTGCTCGCCAAGAGTTCCTCATCGCGGTGTATCGTCAAATTTCGTTATGACTCTTGGAAAGCGCGAGACACTGTCCCAAATATGATACGTGCATGTGTGTGGTCATTTAGTCGTGTATGAAACGTGTCCGCACGATCGATTCGACTATCTGGAACGTCGACTCCGCTTGGCTTCGTGCGCCGTACTATCAATGGGGCATAAATATCCAATGAGGACAAAAAACAGAAAAAGA